>JAVDPK010001032.1:1718689-1745578 GCA_034780415.1 Cichlasoma orientale | reverse complement strand
ACGCTTCGACGCTGAAATTTTACGTCGACAAATTTTTGTAGTCGACGTCATCGATTACGTCGATGAATCGTTGCAGCTCTACTGTTTTCTAACTTTGTTTGCTGTTGTGTAGGGCAGCGATTCCTTAAGTAACTTGAATAATTAAATTATAAAAAAATCCTTGCTTCATTTAAACTCAGGTTTCTCCATGTAAGCAGAGCGATTCACCCACATTAGCAGCATTAAAGCTCTCTGTCGCTGCGACAAATTTCCGTCATTTGGAAAAAAATGACCCTTTAACACCGAGTGGATCGTCGCTGACACGTTTTTCCACGCCTCCACTGCTCTCTACACCCGTGTGTGTGTTTTGTGCTCGCTGGGCTGAACAGATCGCTGTCACCCCAGTTTGCTAGCGGGCGCCGCCATTAGCACTAATGATCGTTTGGTACCGACAACATTAAGCTCACGCAGCCCCCAGTTTTCCAACAAAAACTCTGATAACACAACAGCACCAGTTGTTTTACGTGCAGTCTATCTGCGCACACGTGGCAAGCGCAAAAAGGCAGAGCCGGTACAGAGACTGTGAGCTCAGGTGGAGGGAAAGGAAATGTTTTTCTAGCGTCCAAAACAGCAGCAATTTTTCCTGTAACCACCATTAAACCTTTACTGGGAAACAGCTGGAGAAGCCCTTCATCAACCCCCTGATTAGCAAGTGTCAACGTGAAGAAACGAGAACTTTATAGCTGCTCCACCCTGTTTGTTTCACACAGCAAAAAAACAATGACTAAAATAATCGATAGATGCAGCCCTAATGTTGTTCAACAAAACATGGGACCGAACTTGAATCTCAATCACGATTTCAACAATAATGGGAACAAAATAACTTG
Source organism: Cichlasoma orientale (assembly GCA_034780415.1). NCBI lineage: Eukaryota > Metazoa > Chordata > Actinopteri > Cichliformes > Cichlidae > Cichlasoma > Cichlasoma orientale. Next base: position 1,744,712 of record JAVDPK010001032.1, on the reverse strand, counting down.
ATAAATGGATTACACTTCTGAATTCATTTTCACTCTAAATCAGACACATACTATTTTATTTGTAGCTGTGTATTTTTCGCCCGTCCCTAAAAGTGCAAATGAGCTTATAGCCAAGGTAACACAACGAGAGCCCTGTGGATGGATTATCAGTATCCTGCAGCTGCTTTGGTCTATGGATATTTTAGGGTCCCTCACCTGGTGTATTTTAAGTAGCAGGCAACAGTCTCCCTGTTACTCACCGAGGACGCCGCCACCTGTGGCTCTCTTAGACCCCATCTGCACCCACAGACATCCCGTGGTGGAGGCAGAAAAACAGGGACTGGCATTCGCTCTTGTGAAATGAGCTTTTTGGTCAAAAATACCCCATAATCACTAACTCATTATCAGACGAACGATCATCACTTCAAACTTTTTAAAAATTTGTTTCTCCACAATGAAGTGGTTAAAACATTTGCTTAACATATAAACAAGCTCCAGTTCAAGAAAATGTGGAGGCATGCATCTGGAGTAAAAATCTGACAAATCAAATATATGGATACATCCACTGTGGCGACCCCTTGCGAAGCAGCTGAAGGAACCTTTATCTGTTTTTCAGTTGAATTCTACTTGAAATTAAATTAAATGTAACCTTCAGTTTGTTAATGAATCCTAACATATTACAATGCTGACTAAAATTATAGTTGCCATAATCAAGCAGCTGTATCACACTGCTAAAGAGAATATGGATTTTATACAATTTAAATTCAAAATTATTTTCCAGAAGAATAACGCAATACTCATAGCCTGTTCATTTAAATCTTGCCCAGGAAAAAAAACCCTACTTTTTCTGTCAGCGATTCCCTCCTTGATCTAACCTTCACACCCTGCTTTACATTTAAAGGTGTTCCAGGACAGTTTGGGGGAGTGATGACAACTGGTAAAATTTGAGACTTGGCATCACTAGTGAGATATTCTATTGACATACTGTGTGCAAAATGTTCAAATAAACTTGAAATGTCAATGGCAGTCTCAATGAATATGAAGTCCTACACTTGGTGTTTCAATGCTTCACTCTCTAGCATGATTTAAACGGACAAAACAGATGACAGGCAGTTGCCTTAAATTAAAAAATTAAATTAATTAATTAAAAAAAAAAATGTTTACAGACCAGCCGGTGTAATCTGCCTAAAATAGATATTTAAAACCCATCTATAGATATTATAAACATTTCTATTTTTGTTATGACTACTGTACATGCCATCTAACCTCATTAATAAAAAGTGGTGACTTTCAAAGAAGGTTTAGAATATTTCACTGACACTAAATACAAGTAAGGTATATATGCATGTGTAAACATTGTGTTTTCCTTTAAATTAATGTGAACCAAAAATGAAAAAACACTAGCAAAAACACTTTTTTTCCTTTCCTACCTTCTACTCTGGCCTCCAGATATTTGTCCAGCTCAGCTTCTCGTTTCACTGCTTCTGAAGACACCTTTGGGGCCCCTGGAAAGCAGACTAACACAACACTCATATTGTCTCGGCTTCCCTGTGAAGAAATAAATAAACAAGAATTTGTGTAAATCAACAATTGTACCAAACAGTGTAACAAAATATCAGGAGAGGTTTTGTTGATGGCATACCTTGTACAAGCAGGTGTCAACAATTTCATTGCTGACTTTTTCGAGATCATCTGTAACCTCTAGCCTTGACCTCACAAAGTCACACAGTTCTTCATTGGCCATGACATCCCAGATGCCATCACAAGCTAATATAATGAATTCATCTTCCCCCTCACTTCTCTCTATTGCATAAACTTCAGGCTCTGGAGAGACAAGCTGCTCTGTCGGACCTTTTCCATGCACACACTTGTAGTCGAAGTCTCCCAGAGCACGGGACACTGCTAGGGACCCATTAACTCGCTGGATCATGACTGAGCCCCCGGCATTCTGGATCCTTTCCTTTTCCAGTGGGTTGCTGGGTTTGTGATCCTGCGTGAAGAAGTGCACAGCGCCACCCCGGCTGAGGAGCCCACGCGAGTCGCCACAGTTGATGAAGTAGATATGGCTTGGAGAAATCATCACCCCCACTGCAGTGGAACCACTGCGGTCCACACCGTGCTTCTTCTCAGAGATGGATCGCATGTGTTCGTCAATCTGCAAGAATCCAGTGCGGATACCGTTCTTCACGCTGTCCACACAGGGGTCATCCTGCAGAGCATTCTCGAAGTCTGCGTTGCATGTGATGTGCTCCAACAGGTGCTCACAGCAGTACTTGGCCACCTGAGAGCCAGCATGCCCATCATAAACAGCAAAGAATGACCACAGGTCAAGACCATGAGACAGCCCAATTACTGCTGTGTGTGCATCCTCCATCTCAACTCGCCAACCTTGCATACTGCTCAGCCCATACCTCAGGTTGTTACCTTCACCATGGGAATTATACTTTTCCATCTTTGGTTTGTCCAAAAATGCACCCATTGTGTCCTTTTAAAAGCCTGAAACACAGATAAGACAAATATGTTGACACATAGGTGCAGAAATTTAGTGATTCTATCAAAGCCAGCAATTTGGAAACTTTGAAGCAACATATGCTTTCTAATTATGTTAACACACGAAGATATAGCTTGAAGAAATCTGACTCAATTTCTGAAAAACACACAAATACAAAAGTTTATGTGTAGTGCTGAACAGAAAGAGGCACTAATTATATCAATAAACTAACAGCACGTCTTAGATCCATTTGTGGCAAAAGATTAGCATCTTGGAGCTGAGTTCAGGCCCCTGCCAATCTAAAAATAGTAGACCTGTGTGCACATTTCGGACACAAATTAGGAACGCTGTTGGTGTGGATCAGATTGAAACGCCCTCAGGCCACTGGCAGTTTAGAGTTTAACATTTAATGTAACGATACATTTTAAGCTATTTAGTTGCATTATAATACTCCACTAAACTACTCTGACCTCCGCAATGCAGAACACTTCACCATACCAGGGGTAGTAAAGAGTTACAGCTACAAGCCTGTGGTGTTAGCGCTAGCTAACAGACTGATCACATACTCGATAACTACCACTACGCATACAATCGGTCAAACCAAATACTGATGCTGTAATAAAGTAGTTTACACCATAATCACATTTAGTAAGAATCAATCATGCTGCTGGGTTTACTGTGAAACTTTTCTCTGCAGTTAGTATCGACTACAACTGAAATAAACAAACAGCCTAGCCTAGTTGCGGGCCTTGACCCTTGTCCCTCACAGCTAACTCTGACAGGCCTCCCTCCCTGCCGTGCTGAGACAGGCAAAGCCCTCGGCCTTGCTAATCGCTACATGCTAACACAGCTAAGAACTCCCGACTGTCCGATGTTCCTCAAGAGCTACTGGCTAAAGAGTAAACATTTAATGACTTACCAAATACCAAAATACTATTCAACACCAGCGGAAGCTACAAAAGGAACGAGGACCGACTGGCCGCAGTTCGCACCAGAGAGGGTACACCGACGAAACTAGGGGGTTTGCGGCGGTTTAGCTAGGGTAGCTAGCCAGCTAGGTAGCAGCGAGCAATCGTCACTCAAGCCTCGGTGCATATAAATTGTGTAGGTGCGGAGATCCTCTTTGCGTACGTCCGTGATGCATTACATTATCTCAGCTGACGAGAATATTCTAACGGATTTTCTCGTGGCTTTCTTTTTAGGGGGGTTGGCCGGAGGTTTGTGCGGCCAAGCCAGGGGGAGGGAAGCTGAAACGTCTACCCCAGCCACTCCACTTGACAGCCTGACAACTTGCTAGCTAACGTTAGCCTGAGCGGCACCGAGCGGCGGAGACGGGACCCGGATGTTACAGGTTGTGCATTCGAAAACATGACATCATTCCTAAAGAGCCGCGGCTGGCTGCTCCGGCTGCTACACGGAAACGTTTTCGGAAAGCATGCACACAACAACGCGGGCTCCCAGATTTCATGTAAACAACCAGCACACAGTGGGAAATAATTCAGTGTAATCATCAGAAACAGGCTGCTTAGGTGCTTCTGTCAAAATATGCCTTTAGTGCACAATTTTCTCCTCCTTTTGTCATTTCAGTCTGTAGAAGCCCCTTGAACCATATGGCAAAACGTGCGAAATATGGCACAGATGTTGGTGACCATTCCCTATTTATTTATTTATTTATTTATTTATTTATTGCCCTCCAGCGCTACCAATAGGACGAATTAGAGGTACGTTTATGCACTTTGAATCATAAGGCTTATTTATTTTTAACAATCTACAGCTGTCAGCACATTCTACAGCAAATTATACAATAATAGGCTACATATACACAGTATAACTAGTTAGAGTTAACACATTTTAGCTATGGACATGGTTTTCGTATGTGTTATTAATTTCAAAGAGAGAAAAAGTAATAGTATGAATCAGAAACTATTTAAAAAAAATAGGGTTGGCAGTTTTTGCTCTATGAATGTGAAAATGCCTAATGAGACAAAAAGGTTAACAGGCGTGCATAAATTGTTTTCTTTTCCATACAAAAAGGGTGATTAGACTTTTTGTTTAGTTATTAAATGTAATTCTTGGGGTCTTTTCAAACAGTTATAGCCTACAATATGTGCAACCCTAAAACAAATGAGTCTTCCTTCAGCTGATCCCTTTAAGGGTTGCCACAGTGGAACATTTGCCTCCATCTCACCCTTTCCCTAGGATCCTCCTCTGTCACACCAACTTTCTTCATTTTGTTTTTAATACAGTATCTGAAAGGAAGAAGCCATACTGCCCACCAATTGGAGTCAACAAAATGAGAGTTCCAATAAAATCTCCCACATTGTGTTTCACTATTGTAGAAACATAAGTGAGGCTGATTCACTGACTGATTCTTTGATGTCAGTCTCCATCATACTGAATTTCCTACAGAAATGAATTTCCTAAAAAGGTTTACAAGTTTTTACTGGGCATATTTGGAACAGGTCATCTTCAGGCCAAGCCTCATAAAAGTTATTTGAGATGACACAATTTTTACTTACTGAGCTACTTATTGTGTTATATCAGCTGTTAATCATCCTGTTATTTTATTAGGATTCTTATTTATTGAGTTCTTTTATTTTGTTTTGCTTCTCCTTTTTCTGTTTAAGTGAACTCCTTTCTCTTGTGCATTTTACCTTATAGCTATTTTGTTGTTGTTTTGTTGTATTTTGTCTTATTGAGCTATTCTATTTGATTTAAGCAATTCTGTTTTAGGTTACAGCTGCTCCAACATAATTTTCCTTTTTGGATAAATACTTTTGGATCTTATCTTTAATGCCCTTTAGCCCAGCTGAACTGCTTAGCCTTCTTATCATCACTGCAGCTTTAATGGATGACAGTGCTTTGACTGAGCACAGTATTCACATGGATGCAGGAGTCTCAAGAATTAAGAGGTAACCGAGAGGAAGTGAGTAATACATGCCTCAGTGCAACATGCCATGATCCATTTACTCTAAATGACTTGTTTGGGGGGAATAAAGGGATAATCCAAAAAAGATTCAAATATATCCAAATTATAAAAAGGACTTAAAACTGTAAATGAGCTGTGAAATGTGTCTGATGTGCTTAGGCTCCTTATTTGAACTGATATTTCCTGGTTTAAACCAAAAAACTAAATTTACAGTACATATGTATTTTAGACATATCTTTATTTCTAATGCATTGACCAGTTTAATGTATTTAGTGATATGAAAAAGTATATTGCATGTTTTTCCGTTTGGAGTGTTGCTAAACCCAGTAAAATCCAACAAGAAAATAACACTTTCCCCATTTAGTCAAACTAGTCAAGATCACAGCTTTTACATTATGCAAGTCTGGGCAGCTTCAGAGCCAGTGATCAGAAGAAGAGAAAACTGATACAGGTTGCTTTAAACAGGAAATACAAAATGCAGAAGTCTACATCCTTAATGCAACAAATCCCCATACTGGGAAAGCTTGTATTCACTTGTATTACTGCAATGTTAGAGGCACTGGATACATATCTCCCCTCCTGTTTGATTAGAGGGTGTTTTATTTGCTGCTGACTTGTTCTGGTTTTCGATCTCTGCTCTAAAAATTCTTTTTCCAAAGAACAATCACCTTTGGTTTCTGTGGGGCACTGTGTAACAGCTGTGGTTGACGTCCGTTATTGCAAAAGCTGACTGTTGTACTGTTACGTAACCTGAAGAGGAGCTCGTTTATGTCCGAAGGTTTAATTTTGAAAATATTAAAGAGGAAGTGACGTGAAAATCCTTTAGCTGGATCCTTGTTTTGTTTGCAGCTACTTCAGAGAGAAGTGTGTGTGTGTTTGTGTGTGTGTGTAGCGTAGCCAACTCGCTTTCATGAAATGGATTGCTGCATTGTGTCTGCTCTGACCTGGTTTATACCAGTTTATTTACTCATCCACTTACTGTGTTTCATTTTCGCGGATGCGGACTTCACTCTGCTGTGGGCGAGTCTGGCAGGGTACAGGCCAGGTGAGTAAATGGAAACACGCCCCATATGGTCCTGACCTTGTTGTTTGTAACGAAGGGAATCCGTCCTGTGACAGGACAAGCACTCTTTATCACTCTGTTTATGGTCTATAAGTCTTTGGACTGTGTGGCCTATCATAGAACACAGTTAACCACATAATATAGACATGCAATTACAATTGAGTGAGTAAGTAATAGACAAACTCACTTTGGTCTCATCTGTCCAAAGGACACACTGTAAGTCAGTAAGTAAAATTTATTTCTATAGCACATTTAAAACAAAGTGCTTAAAATAACAGAGCAAACAGGTTCCTAAAAAATCTATTTACTTACTTTACTAAATTGAACACTGCACATTGTACAATTTATAAAGTTACAATATGCATTTAATTATTGCTCTGCATGGTCGAACTCCTCATGACTCCCCTGTTGCTAACTTGCAAAACAGTGTTGCAAAAAGAATCTGCATTTTACCAGGAAATGTTGACTGTTGTGGTTTGTGTCAACCAGAGAGAAAGCTGAAAGGGCTGGTGGTGTGGATCACTGGAGCCTCCAGTGGTATTGGAGAAGAGCTGGCCTACCAGCTGGCAAAGTGTGGCTCCCGTCTCATCCTGTCTGCTCGCCGTGAGAATGAGCTAAACCGAGTGAAACAGCACTGCCTAGGTGAGACCAATTAAAAGTATGAGCTGACAAAAGGAAATCCCACTCAGCATTCCGACTTTAACTTAAACTCTTCGGTCAGTTCAGATGCCAAATTGCACAGGATATGGAGCGTTAGCTTGATTTAAATTCAACCTTACTCACTTGAGACCTGCTGACTTATTTTTTTTGCTCTTTGCTTTTCAAGAGAACTCTGACCTTAAGGATGAGGATATTCTTGTTCTTCCACTTGATTTGCTGGAGAGGACATCGCATGAGGAAAAAGCAAGAACAGCGATTCATAACTTTGGACATGTAAGACCACTGCAGTTGTTCTTAGTTTCATTACCACATTAATATTTATTGTTGATCAACAGCATAATTATAACATTTAGGCCTTTCTTATTTGAAAGACGCTCTTCAAACCACCAATTTTCTCTCTTTTTTGTTGTCATATAGTTCCTATTTTCATGACGCTGTGTACAAATCAAACTATGACCGAGTTCAATTCTTATGTTCCTGTATTGCAGATTAAATTAATTAGTTTTCAAATCATCTTTATCATTCCTCATCAGATTGATATCCTCATTAACAATGGTGGCCGAAGTCAGCGCTCCCTGTTCTTGGAAACCAGTGTGGATGTGTACCAGGCCTTGATGGAGCTCAACTTCTTAGGTACGGTCTCTATAACCAAGCAGGTGCTGCCTCACATGACGCAGCGCGGCAGTGGGAGCGTCGTTACTGTCAGCAGCCTAGTCGGCCTCGCTGGGGCGCCTCTTGCCACAGGATACTCTGCCAGCAAGCATGCTCTTCAGGTGAAGGCATTTCTTGAATTCATGTAATGCCTCTGGATCTCATCTAAACTTTCCATTAGTTATATATGGTGGCAAAAAGGAAAAACAAAACAAACTGTGACCTGTCCCCGCCTGTGTAAGTAGTGTTGCTGTATTTTCCACAGGGCTTTTTCAATTCTCTTCGAACCGAGCTGGCTGACTATCCAAAAATCCTAATTAGCACAGTGTGTCCGGGGCCGGTCCAATCACAAATCGTCAGCAACGTCTTCACAGAGGATCTGAACAAGGTAATGCATTTTCTTTGCTGTTATTATTTCAAATTTGTGACATAATGGCTTTTTAAGGTTTGTTTTCAGCAACCATTTTTCCTTCCTTTACTTCAAGCCTGTGGCAACAGTTGGAAGCCAGGAACACAAGATGTCAACAAGTCGCTGTGTGCGTTTAATGCTGGTGGGAATTGCCAATGGTGTCAAGGAGATGTGGATTGCACAGCAGCCCTTCCTCCTGTTTTACTATGCATGGCAGTATGCGCCCACATTCGCCTGGGCCATCACAGACCTGTTGGGAAGAAAGAGAGTGCAGAATTTTAAAGCTGGTCTGGTAGGTGCATAACTTCCAAATATATAATTTATATGCATATGCTGTACATAAAAGATGGATGTAACCACCGCAAAACCACATACTGGATTCTGGACTCTGCATTTTGAGGCACCGTGTTGTGTTTTTTGAGCCAGAAGTAAACATGTTTAGCTAAAGAGTGAGGCTATTAGCTAACGTAAGCAGGTTTGCTTAGTAACTTGCTAGTTAGTGCTAAGTAACAGACTAATACTAGAGTTTCACTCACCAGAACTCATGCACAGATGAGCTGTACGTAATAGCAGGTCATATTAATTGTCTGATATTAACTGTCATTAAAAAAAAATCTCCCAAATGGCACCAGCAGCACAAACACAGCTAAGAGGTCCAGTTCAGCTCCTTATGTCTGCACACCTGTCAGTCAGAGCATTCACATCCCCAACTTTCATCCTGATAAACGGGCAAAGGAAGGAAAAAAATTGTGTTATGGAGGAGGACACAGGCTGTAGAGACTTGGCTGTAAACATGTTATTTTCATGGCTGAGCTTGAGTATTTTACATGTGACTGAGACTTTGTAAAAGATTATTGAGGCCATTGTGAGTCACTCATTGGTTTCTGGACTCTGCATTCTGAAGCCTCAATGTTACCATTTAAGTATGTTAGATTTATTTTATTTATTTATTTATTTTTGCCAGAAGTGGCCATATTTCACTCCAAATAGCTACCAGGATAACAGAAGTGCTATCCTCTTCTTTTTTTGGTTGTTAGTCAGGTCTCATTTGTGCCTCACTCACTGGGGTTTTGTGTGTTGGTATAATGAAAGCTCAGCTTATACGGAACCAGCTCGAATGCCGATGGTTCTCACTGTGTGAGCGTTTTAACCACTAGCCACTTTATTAGGTACACCTTGCTACTGCCAGGTTGGACTCCCTTTTGCCTTCCGCATTGCTTTAATTCTTTATGGCACCGATTCAACAAGGTGCTGGAAACATTCCTCAGAGATTTTGGTCCGTACTGTCATCATTGCATCACGCAGTTGCTGCAGATGTGTTGGCTGCACATCCATTATGTGAATCTCCCATTCCACCACATCCCAAAGGTGCTTTACTGGATTGAGATCTGGTGACTGTGGAGGTCATTTGAGGACAGGGAACTCACTGTCATGTTCAGGAGATCAGTGTGAGATGATTTGAACTTTGTGGCATTCCTTTAAAGAATGTCATCTTATTACTACACTGAGATTTATTAAGATGTAGAAATTAACAAAATTTTCTTTCTGGAATAAGTTATTTTTAATTATTTTGATTCCATTCAGGAAATTACAAAATCAGTGCTGACAGCTAGCCTTTTCCTTTGCAGGATGCGGACTCTGCATACTTCACTAAACCGAAGACCTCCTGAAAGCCGCGTCCTCAAGAAGAAGCACTTCATTGCATTTCTAACGTTGGACTTTGGATTCTGAATTTTTTTTTCCATCCAGAAGGAAGAATTTAAGGACATAACTGTTTTATAAGCTCAGTGTTCTCTTTCCATCTCTAATGTAGTCAATATTTTTTTTTCCTAATTTTTAATGTGATGCATAACCTTCATAAATGGCTAACACAAGGCCTAAAGCATGATTGCAGATATGAATGATCTTTTGAATGCCTAACAAATTTACTATTAATAAATTTAATAAATTTTCATCTGTGACAAGTTGTTTTAATGAAATGTAATGAAATGCTTTTTGACAAGCAGTTTTACTGTAAGCATATGAAACTGGTGTCGTGAAATTTACAATTCCCTTAACTTTAAACAGACAAGTGAATTATCAGCACAAGATAGCACCAAACACCACGGAAATGCTGCAGGACAAACCCAACGCACATCTTTGATAAAGCGGTAAAATCCTCGTTCTTCTTTCGTGGGAAGATTGCTTAGTGTATCTGTTAAGTATCTCTCAAAGTGATGGTTCAGGTGGCAGGCTCACAGGAGGGCAATCCCAAGTAAATATCTGGGGCTGAGCCGGTCATGCCCTACGGGTAAAGAGGAGTCCTCCAAGTATTTGCAGACAGTAAAGTAATAAAGTTCTTAATAGTGTTGCTGTTTTGTCCAGGCCTGGGATCACATTTTAATGTAGTGAGTAAATTTGAATGTCAATTTTCCAGCTTTGTTTCAAAATAGGAATTAGTTTCTAAATCATGGTCAGTGTTGGAGAGTCACCAGTTTCTGTGTAACACTATACAGTCGTGGCCTAAAAGTTTGGGAGTGGCACAAATTTTATGATTCATACACTTTGCTGCTTCAGTTTTTTCTTTAAATTATTATTATTTTTACATGTTTCTAAGATATAGTGAAGAACAAGGATGAGCATTTCATCATAAGAATCAAAATGATGCAAAGTATTGACCCTTATTCTTCATAATCTCAGCAATTCTCTGTGGCATGCTGGATATCAGCATCTGGGCCAAATGGAGATCCATTCCTGCCTTCTTAGTCTAGTCAAAATGGACTCATATTTAAAAAAAAAAAAAAAAAAGTCCTGAAAGATCATCCTCTTCCAGCAATCAGGGAGCAATCTGGTGACAATTTTCCAGCATGATGCAGCACCATGTCCAAGGCAAAAGTGATAACTAAGAGGTTTGGAGATCATCAAATTAACATTTTTGATCCATAGCCAGGAAACTCCCCAGATCTTAATCTGGTCTTAATCTCTGGTCAGTCCTTAAAAAGTGGATGGACAAGCAGAAGCCCACAAACTGATCAGCTTGGAGCGCTGATAAAGGAGGAATGGATCCCCATCAGCCAAGAAGCTGACATCCAGCACGCCACAGCGAGTTTTAGAAATTTTTAAGAAAAAGGGTTAACACTGTAAATACTGCATACATTTAAAATCTAATTATTTAACACTGCTCCTCTCTAATTTTTCACTTTGCTGTGGGCAAGTCTGACAGGGCACAGGCCAGGTGAGTGAAACAAACGTCCCCCATGTGCCCAGTTTCTTATTCATGAAGAAGGAGCTCAGATTTATGATAAAATGTGCACCTCTGTAATCTCTGCTGTTTGGGGACAAGTGAAAAATGTTCATCAGCAAAGGCTAACTTTATAAGTCTAACTCACACTGCACTGGTGCCAAATTCCGGAAGAGATCATATATTTCTCTCATCAGTTCACAAATGTTTTCATATCAGTGAGGTATGGCAGTCAGAGGAAGCCTTTTCAGAACCTGTTAAAGTTATCACATGCAAAATTATCATAAAGGGAAAGCACAGAAGTTCTGTCATCCAAGGGTATGTTTTAGTAAAGACGCTTCTGTTTATAATAATCTTTGACAGCTGTGAAAGGATTTTTGTGAAGCTGAAATATACCATAAAAGGGAAGCCGTGCCCAAGGATCACTGTCAAGGACGACGGATAGAGAGCTACATTAGAGTGAAAACCCGCACTGAGAGGCCTGAAAATGTGAATTCATTATGTGCCGTGCTGTAACTGAAGGGCATAAAACCTGGATTATACTGTACCATTATAACTGGGCCTATGTGTAAGCCTATGTGTAATGTGTAAGCAGCAGGCTAATGTTGTAGCTAGTCAAATTTGAACTATTTTATATGCTGCTAGGTCATTTTCCATGTAGGGCCTTAGTCTTCACCATAGTTAGAAGGTGGTGTGAAGTATAAAGTATCATTAAAAAAATGACAGGATCTTTGTGTAAATGCATTTTTTAAATTACTATATTTTTCTAAAATAGTCCACCCTGAACTTGACTTAAATAGAGGTGCATGTGCACTGAGGTCAGTTTGGAGAATGACTGTTTTTGTCATTTTGTCTCCGTGTAAATGAAGTCATTAAGATGTGAATGAAGTGCAGACTTTCAGCTTTAATTCAAGGGTTTAGGAACTGAGGACATTTTTATATTGCCAGCAGTATTCATCTGCCTTCACACGCATATGAACTTAAGTAACATCCCATTCTTAATCCATAGGGTTTAATGTGATGTCAGCCCCTTTGCAACTATAACAGCTTCAACTCTTCTGGGAAGGCTTTCCACAAGGTTTAGGAGTGTTTATGGGAATTTTTGACCGTTCCTCCAGGAGTTCATTTGTGAGGTCAGACACTGACGTTGGACGAGAAGGCCTGGCTCACAGTCTCCACTCTAATTCATCCCAAAGGTGTTCTGTTGGGTTGAGGTCAGGACTCTGTGCAGGCCAGTCAAGTTCTTCCACACCAAACTCGCTCATCCATGTCTTTATGGACATTGCTTTATGCACTGGTGCGCAGTCATATTGGAACAGGAAGGGGCCATCTCCAAACTGTTCCCACAAAGTTGGGAGCGTGAAATTGTCCAAAATGTCTTGGTATGCTGAAGCTCTGAGAGCGACCCATTCTTTCACAAATGTTTGTAGAAGCAGTCTGCGTGCCTAGGTGCTGAAATGATTGGACAAGCTGAATTCAATGATTTGCATGGGTGAGTGAATACTTTACAATTCATCCTGCTGCTTCTATCAGCAGTCACATCTTCAGTAAACACAGTCATAACACTGCCTCCTCCATGTTAGACAGATGGTGTAGTATGCTTCAGATGATGAGCTGTTTCTCTCCTCCCATCATTCTGCTGCAAGTTCATCTTTGTTTCATCTGTCCACAGAGTTTGGACCTTGTTGTGGTATTGGAGAAGAGCTGGCCTACCAGCTGACACAGCGTGGCTCCCGCCTCATCCTGTCTGCTCACCGTAAGGATGAGCTAAATAGAGTGAAAGGTCATTGCTTAGGTAAGATCATTTGCTTTCAATTGTTCTTTTTTGTCAAAGTAAAGTAGCCAAGAGAAACCCAATGCCAGTGAACACTTAAGCTCCAGTCAGCTCGAGTGCATCGGTGGAGCATAACACGTGAATATGTTTTGTTTTCACATGATGTCAATTCCATTTTTTACTCATTTGCAACAAAATGATTGCTTTCTGTCCTTTATTCTTTAAGAGAACTCCTACCTTAAGGATGCGAATATCCTTGCTCTTCCACTTGATTTGCCGGAGAGGACGTCACACGAAGAAAAATCAAAAACTGTCATTCAGTATTTTGGACATGTAAGGCCACTGCAGTTTGTTTGTTTTTTTTAATTTTTGAGCTACTGGGTTTGATTTACACAATAGAGACCAGCTTTGTCTTATTTTAAAGACAGCCTTCAATGATGATAATGTTCACTTCACTTTGTGGCTGCAGTTTAATTTTTCATTATTCAAGCCTGTTTCCAAGAACCTAATACAGCGTGCAAATTCAAGCCTTTTACTTTAACCACATGAAGACAGCCATGTTACGTATGCCATGTATGAAAAGGGGATAAAGCGTCTGCTGTTCCTGCGGTTCTGAAGCAAAACATATTCCCAGTTTGGGGCCTCTTTTGTTGCATACTTTTTGTTTCATATTGCAGCTGTTGAGTCGGCGTTCTGTCTGTACTGCAGGCAGGTTTAGCACCTGGACCCTTTTACAGGTTTTGTAACATACGAAGGATGTGGTTTGGCATCGTCAGTTTGGATGCCAGCATTTATTGCTCCAAAATCTGTACTCAGCACTACTGGTGTCTTGTCACAGACGTGCTTGTTACACATGCCGTGTGCACTAATGTACCATCACAGGTGCTGGCCTTTGACGTTTGTGCTCACAGATGCCCGTCTGTCTGTCTCCTTTTTAGCCTGGACTGTGCAGCATCCATAATTTCCATCAATCCATTTTCTTCTGCTTATCCTTTTCAGGGTCACAGGTGGGCTGGAGCATAACCAGAAACTATTTAAAATTTCGATTCATCAAACTGCAGTTATTAATTAACCTTGTTAGCTGTGGCATGTTCCACCAGCTTTGAAGCCAAAGATTGTCGTGCTTCTGCTAATAAAGCAGATCTACTGAGATGTATTCCAGCAGTCGGCCTGTGCCATCCTCTGATCAGGAAATTTTAACAGTTTTTTTTTAAAATCCAGATGTGCCCATGCTTGTTAGTTTGCAGTTCATAACCTCTCAAAAAATTATTTGTTTTTAAACACTAACCCTTAAATTTTGGGCATGTTTAACACAAAATGCTGTTATTTAGGTATGTATGTATAAACATATGATTGATGGTGCAGTGTGTTTTGTATCCAAATTGTGAACTTGTGTTTTAAACAGTACCATACAAATATACAAAAAAACTGTTGTCATTTGTACTATTTTCATATAAATAGATGAAGTGATTTGTAAATTATTAGCATCTGTTTTTGTTGCCTCAACAGTTTTTGGAAGCCGGAGTTGTACTATGCACAGATGATGACTTGAGTCAAAGTGTCTATGCACTGTAAATTGAAAGAAATTAGATTTCAGATGATGTTCTTTTCAATATAGATTGATATCCTCATTAATAATGGTGGTCGAAGTCTGCTGTATTATTCACAGGGTTTCTTTAATTCTCGAACTGAGCTGACTGACTATCCAAAAATACTAATTAGCACAGTGTGTCCAGGGCGGGTCCATTAACAGATCGCCAACAATGCCTTTACAGCAGAAATAAACAAGATTTTTTTGTTTCTCATTTGATATGCTTAACATGACTACTTCAGTGGTATCTTCCAAGTAAGCAGTTTTCCTTTCATTACTTAAAGCCTGCACCCACATTTGGACATCAAAAGAGGATGCCAACAGATCGCTGTGTGCATTTAATGCTAGTGGGAATTGCCAATGGTGTCAAGGAGATGTGGATCAGCAGCCCATCCTCCTGCTTTACTATGCCTGGCAGTAGGCTCCCACATTTGCCTGGTCTGTGTCAGACAGGTTGGGCTGAAAATGGGTGCAAAATTTCAACGCTGGTCAGGTAGGTACACAAAGATTTTATGGTGCACATTTCCCACGCAGTACAGGATTAGTGTCACAGTAGCGTAGGGCTGAAAAAATCAAATATGACCATATTTTTACCAAATGTACATATATATATATATATATATATATATATATATAGTTGGTCAGGAACATTCAGGTAAACATGCAGCTTCATTCTGCAATGTTAACTGTGCTACATTAGACCTGTGATTGGGGGATTTTCACTGTGTGAACAGGCTGAAAATACTTGGATAAAGTTGTGTGCAGAGCTGTCTCTTAACAGCTGGAGGGTTCTAGTTTCTTCTGACCTTGCTTGAGTCTAATAAGAAGAAGGCAGTGGCTAGGGTATGACAGTGAGCATGACTACTTCCCCCAGGTGCTGGCTGGATAACTGACTGACCAGTGTCTGGTGGCCTCTGCTGGACAGTGACAGCTGAGGGCCATGCAGAAAGGTTATGCTGGGTAGCCATCGTGGATTCACTTGCTTATGATGAAGGATTGTTTTAGGACAAAAAAGCCTAAAAAGCTTTACAGAATCTAAACATTCTTCAGCAGTGAAATAGTTGGGCAATGTAAGGGTCATGCTCATGACCACTAAAGTACCTCGTGATTTACAAATCTCAACATAATTTTTATCCAGACAATTTTCAACCTTGAATAAAATTATTTGGCTTCATTCTTCTGAAGCAAGTGCTGACAGCCTCCTCTTTTGCAGGATGCAGACTCTGAAAACTTCACTAAACAGAAGACCTCCTGAAAATCACATCCTCAAGAGGAAATTACATTCCTAATGTTGGACTTTGCATTTTTCTGCTTCTTCAAAATTTCTGCTTTCATGTCATGTCACCTTGAGATGGCTGTTGCAGGCGATGAACTGGCGGCATATAAATAAAATTGAATTCAGTGTTGGAGTAAATATTTAGAGACATAACTGATTTGAAAGTTCAGTGCCCTCTTCCTATCTTAAAAGAACATTTTGTGACTAATACTTAACTTCTGGTAAACAGCCTTGAAGAATAGATAACAAGGAATAAAGACTATATGACGAATGATCCTGTTTTTTTTTTTATCCTGGCAAGTCTGTTTAATGAAAAACAGCTTTTGACAGGCTATTTTTATTATAAGTATATACAGCTACACATATAAAAATTAATATGTACAGGAAAACTGTGGACAAATTCATTCTAGATTGTAAACAAGTGAATTGTAAACAAAACAACAGCACTAAACACCACACATGTACAGCAAGACATCCCCAAGGCACATCCTTGATATTCTTTAACAAAGCAATAAAATTCTTGTCCCTTTTTGTGGATTTGGGAGGGGGAATCACATGAACATTAAAAAAAAGAATCAAACCAGAGGTATTTATTACTTTTCTCCTGGAGGGGTCTAAATTTGTTCACTTCTGTTTCAGCACAAACATTAATAAACAAAAAATGTCTGTGCTTTGGTGGAGGCGATGCCGCCGTTCCTTCAGTCGAATTAATGTGGAAAAACTACGTCGGTTCCCATACCAACTTTACTCTTCACTAATTCTGAGTCGACAATTTAATAAGCAAAACTCCTGATTTAAGTTCTCTTTGCTACAGTTTAAATGTGAATTTCCTAATAAACTTTGGAAAATGACATTTTGCTGTGGTACTCCCACCTGAAAAAAAACAACAACAAATGGAACCACAGCTCAGAGGCAAGGAAAGTGAAGGGGGGCAGATGAGTAAATGGGGTATCCTAGTGGTGGATCGGCTGCCTGAACAGTTAGGTTTCTTAGCATGAAGGGGTGGGCCTGAATGCTGTACCGCTCCTCGTCATCATTAGTAGCATACAGGAGCTCCCAGGAGAGGTTTGCCCACTGGCCTCTCACCCCTTCTCCATTGAGACGGCCCACCTGTACCAGCTGCTCCTGGAGGGTCAGGACTCGCCCTGTGTAGGTACCCTGCACACAAGGACAGACAAAGTGTTACTAATTAGTAAAACCAATGAATACGAACGTATGTATTTTTAAGAAACTTCAGTTTGATGTTGACTGTATAACACACTGTAATTAAGGTATCAACATTATATACTTGTATATTTTGTAGCTTAGATGTAAATGAGAACTTATGTGTTATTACCATAGTGAGATCATGTCCTAGAGAGAATAGAAAGGGTTTTTCCTGAAGGACGCTGTCATGCCAGCCTTTCTCTGTCACCAGACCGATGTACCAGTCCCTTTCATATTCTTCCAAAGTGCTGAACAACTCCTCAGGGGACTCCATCGGCCCCAGGCTTGCCTGATCAAACAACAGCTTGAAGCTGAACCTGAGGGCAAACAATGACACAAGTGAGAACTCTTATGGATCCTCTGGCTCAAATAAGCTCTGCTGATTACAGTCATCAAAATCTAGAGGTCCTAACTGGCAATTTTACCTGAAAGCCTGAAGTGTGAGCTGGTAAAGTTCTTTACTTGAAGATAGCCACTCAAGTCCTTCTGTCCACGGTACATCCCCACAATATAGTCTGTACACGTAACTAGGACTGGTGAAGGTAGCCTCTGCCCCCAGTGAGATGAGACATGAAAGTGCAACATGAATGTGCAGTTCCTTTAAGGCCTCATCCTCCTTAAGGGCTTTGGTCATGTCCTCTGAAGTGGTACCCTGCACAGCAGGCCCAAACCGCTCCAAGATAAACCGAAACCAGTCCTCAGGAAATAAAGGCCTGAGGGACAGCAAGCGGGATGGTAGTAATGGTGCTGTCCTCCACCCTTTTGGTAGGTTGAATACCTCTGACTGGGGGCAGCTAAAGTTCAGATGTGGGAGAGAGCCAGACCTCTCCCTGAATACCTCTGGGTTGTGGCCTTTATCCACAGCTGGCATCCCAATGCCCAGTCCCAGAGGCTGAAGTGGCTGCAGGGCAGAGAGGGCCATGTTTTCAAAAAGACTGTCCATCTCCACGGAGCCCGGCAAAGAGGCCCCCATCTGCAGGGTGGTGTGTCCAGACTGGGCTTCTGCAGTCACTAATGCAACTGTCCGTCTGGCTGGTTGAGGTCCAAATAAGTCATCCTCATCTGACCAGTCACCAAAGGAGGTCAAACTGGAGCTGTCCTGTCTGAACCTTAAAGAAGACACATTGGATTCCACCATCACAGCCTCGGGTGGTTGGTTAGAAGTCGTCTGGGCTAACTGTGAAGACTGGGATTTCATTCCCCCAACAACTGACACTTCTTCACTGCTCCATAAAAATCCTTTATGCTTCTGCACACAATAACGCAGGAGCAGCCAGATCAGGGCTTTCATGAAGTCATCCTGAAGTTTCCTCAGGTTGTCATGAGAGTCAATGATACCAGAGAGCACATTTCGGGCATCAGAGTAGACCCGCACTGCAAGAGCGGCACACGGGGTGAGGGCATTTCCCCAGTGCAGATTGATGCCCTGGGTGAAGCCGAGCCGCTCGGGGCGTTCAAAAGCAGCCTCAAAAACCTCATCCACCCTCCGTGCCTCCACAGTGTGGCAAGACGTTTCCTGCAGCTCCAGGCCCTGTAACAAACACAGCACCTTATGTAATCTTTTAGATTCTTAATTAGATTCTTAATAAACAACCAAAGAGATGCAGTACCTTAATGTTGACAGTGCAGTAACCATATCCTCTCTCCAGAATCATTATCCAAACCATACGGTCCTGAAAACGGCCAAGAAAATGAGACCCTGGGGCTAATGAACCTGAAAATGGAGAGAGAAGCATCAGTTATCCATACATCCAACATGTAAGGAGATGTGATGATGAGCACAGAACATAAAACATGTAGCACACATATGGGCGTCTTTCATTTTGTATAAGCTGTGCATCCCTCTGCTGACTACATGGATAATGTGGCTACTGGATGAGCTACTTGGAGATGCATACAATCACAGTAGTACAGGAAGGTCGTGATACTGATTTAACTGGCTGACTGCACAGAGATCTAAATATTAAATCTCTTCTTGTCCCCCAGCTTTCCATTAGTCCCTAAAACTTTGCTCCTTTTGTACAAAGGTGGATTTTCATTTTCAGAGACAGAAGACAGACGTATATTTCAACACAGATGAACAGCAGCAGCAAAGTGAAAGGAAGCTTTTGTTTTACCTTGACTAGTGCTCACTTGGCTCAAGGATAATGTCATGTCCCATGCTGACATCTTAGAATAGTCCCAGCCACTACCTCATGATGTGAAGTGACACACTGGGCAGATTTCTTTCCTGCTCACTGCACCACGGCCCCCAGTGTGAGCAAAGCAAAAGAACACTATAAACTGCCACCGTTTGACTGTGAGCTTCAGCCTAACAAGCAACTTTTCTGAATTATACATCACAGCCACAGCTTCCCTAGCTCATAAAAAGCAATAAGACTGAGTGATTACATCACCTCAGATTTATTCAGTCTTAAATCATCAGTCTATAAATAACAAGTTCCTACTTGCGTTGTTTTTTTTTCTCTTGGCCCCTCCCGAGTGAGAAGAGAACAAAACCCGAGCAGCTCAGTTTAGCCTAGGAGTATTACACAGCTAATGGTGTGGAAATATTTGGATGTAATGAATACAGACCCAAGCTTTTTTTTTCAGGGTCACTTCACAGGAAGCTCAACTGGATCATGTAAGTTCACATTACTGCCTGTAGTCCAAAAAGTCTGCTCACAAACGAATTCCTCTTACTATGCAACCATATGAGATGATGCTTCAGTGCTTTCGGATATGCATACAGTCCCCATTTGACCCATACAAAAGTTCAGTTGCTGTAATTACAGCATATGTCAAAATAAACTGTTGTAAAAAAAGTATATTTTTCAATATAAGGTGAGTTGTGTTTACTGTGAGCTGTAAAAAGAAAAACTAAATGGAGAAAAATACTGTGTATATTGTAACTTAAACAAAACCTACCTTTAAGCCACACAGATTTAATTGTAGATACTGTGACTAATTAGTTATTAATGAACAAGTTTCACATGCTTTATAAAAGAACTGAATGTGATTTAGATGTGAAAACAAATATTTTGTCATTATCTTGATGCTATAATTGAATTTTTACCTGACATATATGTTTTGTATTAGTAACTTCTACTTATTAAGAAAAGAAAAAACATTTGAGGCATGAACAACTAACCCAGTGACCCTCTTGCAAAGGCCGTCCTCAGAGCAGAGGCCAGACTTCCACTCATTTGCTGGTAGAAGACAGAGTCAGAGCAGGGACAGGCAGTGCCCACGGGTCCTGGCCAGCTTCGCTGAGGTCTGGGAAACCCCACAAGGAAGATGGGCAGAGTGAAGAGGGGCAGCAAAGGGGCAGAGAGCAGGGCAGAGAGGGTCACCACTGCCAGGACCAGTGGGCATAGGGAGGCATTCAGAGCCAAAAGAGTTCCAGCTGACTGACGGCGCTGCTTCTTCTCTGTCCAAGATGTCACCAACACAGTCAGGGTAAATTTCAGCTTGGCCAGGAACTGCGTTACTCTGTCGATCAGGAGGCCCACCTGTATCCGAAAGACAACAGCAAACATGAAGAGAACTGATCTACCAACCCACCATCAGGTCTTAAAACCCCCCCCAAAACGATTCAATTCAATTTTATTCATATAGCGCCAAATCACAACAAACAATTGCCTCAAGCCGCTTTGAATTGTAAGGTAAAGACCCTACAATAATTACAGAGAAAATCAGTGGGAAGGAAAAACTCCCTTTTAACAGGAAGAAACCTCCGGCAGAACCAGGCTCAGGGAGAGGCAGTCATCTGCCGCGACCGGTTGGGGCTGAGGGGAGAGAGACAGGACAAAAGAGGTATTCAGGTAAAATTTAATGTAATCCAGTACAAAAGCACAGCCAAAAGCACCTAAGGATAATGTGTCAAATGAAGCAACCTTCAACACCAGGGGTTAGAACTCTCAGGTCCGCGCCTTAACCTGCAAACGACCTAACCCCAATGCCTCTTCCAACAGGTGGTGGGTTCAGCGGACCCTGGTTTTTGTTTTTGTTTTTTTGGACAAGGTACTCCAACTTTTACTCAACTGTTTCACCAGGAACAGCTCTTCGTGTGTCCTCTCTCTCCTGGGAGACTTTTGCTTTGGGAAACCCTGCCAGAAACTACTGGCCCTGATAACACAGCTCCTAGGGTCAGCCACACAAAAACCCAATTACTGAGTTAAAGTGTTAAAAGTGGTGATTCTTCAGGGAAACCTCAGAATAAGGCCGATGCTCCGTTGCACCAAAATGAGCCAGTTTAGGTTGTTTGTGTTTGTTCACCAGTACTATGTCCGGTTGGTTAGTCATTACAAGTTTGTCCGTCCATATTTGGAAGTCCCACAGGATCTTAGCTCGGTCATTCTCGACCACCTGTGGGGGCGTATCCCATTTTGACCTCAGGACTTGCAGGTCATAGTTCCTGTACACTATGCAAGCCACTTGGTTAAGGTGCTCCATGTATGCCCTGCCTGCTAGCATCTTGCACCCTGCTGTTATGTGCTGGACTGTCTCAGGGGCATCTCTGCACAGCCTGCACCTGGGGTCTTGCCTTGTGTGGTACACCCCAGCCTCTATCAATCTTGTGCTCAGAGCTTTTTCCTGTGCTGCCATGATTAGTGCCTCAGTGCTATCCTTCAAACCAGTTTTGTCTAGCGATTAGTAAGATTTTCCAATATCAGCCGCTTCTATCTATCTATCTTAATCCTCCAGGAGGAACTAGGAAACACTGCTGGTGACAAGGATGTCCGAAATACCCTGCTTAGCTTGCTATAACTCCATCCTAAAGCAGGTAAAAAGTCTGGAGCTGATTCAAAATGAGGCATTTGAATTTGGAAGCTGCTGCTTCTATCTCTAATCTCCAATGCCATTTTCTTCTCAATATCAATGAATAACCACCCAAATTTGCCATATAGAAAACAATTCATCCCCAGTAATTTAACTCTGGATATGTGGAAAAGATGGCAAGTTGTATCAATGGCTGGAAAATCAAGTGATAATTGTGCTGGTCAAAGCTGCAATGTTTGAGACGTTTTACAGTTTAGATTTAAGAGTCAGAGTTTAACCTGCGCATGCATGATATACCGGCACAGTAGAATTTATAGTGGGGTGGAAATGTTGACCTCACCAGAAGAAGCTGAACTCCAGTTCCCAATTCATCCCATCCTGGCATTACAGTGTTTCCAGCTGCAAGCCGCACCAAGATCACCACCACCATATGGTGCAGAGCATCTTCTGAGCTCTGCCATCCCTGCCCAACAACAACAACAAAGAGCAACTGTTAAAAATCAAGCAAGAGGCACTTAATGATTAATCAATTTTCATTTTGATAAAAGGATAAATAAATGTCAAGAGGACCTGTTTTTCCAATGCCACATTTTCAGTGTTCTTTTGACAAAGATCTGATTCAGGTTGTGGCCTCATTTAAATTCTCCCCAAAATAATTTTACAAGCTTTTATTATAATAAATATTTTTTTGCCTTAACATTGTTATTCGGACTGTGACCAGGCATTAAGTGTTAAGTATACCACTCTAAAGGCTCGAGTAAATCCCACACTGAGGGAAACCGTGTGGAGCAGCTGAAGAGACTTATCCATAGCCAGGAAAGCGATCATTGCAAATGGAGACACTGTGAAGTAAAACACACACAAATTAAACACATTCATATATAGTCATTCTTACACTTGTGAAAAATGTTAACATTGGAGAAAAATTGACTTCAAAGATATATTAGAAAAACCTCAAAACTCACCCAGGTAAAGAAGGACTCTTCTGATTGCAGCAGCAATGTACAATCCTCTGTTCCTCTGCTTAAACGTTTGCATATTGGACATCCCTTTAGGGTACAGGGGATTGAGGAACACCCCTCCAAATACATATGCCCCCTGGATCTCTCTAAGAGCCCAGGAGAGGCAGAAGAGTATGAGAAGAAGGTAACTGACAGGAGCCTGAGGTCCTGTAGTCAAGCTGTGGGACTGAGCTGATCCAATGAAATGATGCAAAACCCCTGCCTCTGCCAACGCCACCAGTAGCAAGCTCAAATATAGCAGAACCTCCCTACAGCCCAGATTCCAGCCAAAGGAAGTTGGAGGAGGAAGTGACAGTCCTCCTCTGAGCAATTCACGGCCCCTGAAGGCTGACCTGGAACCTCTGCAGAGTGTGCCAACCTGGCTGAGATCCAGGCTCAGCAGAAATCCCATCGCGGTGGAGAAGAGAACCACACCAAGCGTTGATGGGATGAAGTAATTACATACAGCTACACCAGCGGATATAACAAACATCAACAGCAGCCTGTAAGACAGTACACACGCACACAAAAACAAAACAAAACCAAAAAATTCAAGACTGATGATAAACAGGCTAATAAAACACTGTCAGTGCAACCCTTTAATCTGATTTTGCACTGAAAATGACCAAGATATGAAAAACCTATGTTTTTTTGCTCAAATTTCTTTTGTAAACATACAGAAGTCACTTCAGAGTCCTCTGACGATTGATGTGCTTATTTTCTCTTTATTCTATAGAAACAAATTTAAATTTCTGTATTTTATTTAGCTTTTACTCATTGAGCTACTATATTTTGTTTGTTCTTCTTTCCGCTGCTCCCTTCAGAGGTCACCAAAGCAGATCATCTGCCTCCATTTCACCCTATCCCTAGCATCCTTTCTGTCACACCAACCCTCAGCACAGACACATACACCATCATAGATAAATTAAATGCCAAACAGTTTGTATATTTATTGTTTGTATATATCTCAGGGTACAGAAATGATCCACGTGGCTTTTTTTGTATCACACTAGTTTCAAAAGTGAATAAAATTAGTCAATTTTAGTTTGATGTCAGCTAATCATTTCGATGTGTACCTGAGGTTGCTGGACATGGGTGAGCCTCCTAAGCCAAACACAAGAGTCTGCTCCATGCCCCAGAGAAGCAGAGCATCCAGGGGAGGCAGGATGCCAAACGCCCATAGCAGAGGTAGAAAGAGGAACAGCACATGGAGAACCTGGCTGGCCAGTTGGAGCTCAGGGACGGCATCCGAGAACCTGCATCACAGGAAGATATTAGAATTATTATGACAGCAAAAACAAGGTACTTCAACAAAATGAATAAATTTTGTTGCTCACCTATCAGCCAAGTCCACAGCGATGAAAATAAAAATGTAGAGGGGCCGGGTGAGTGGAGTTATCTCATAAGTGTCCTGCGCCTGAAATGTGGCTGTCTCTGTAGCCGTATTTACAATGAGAGAATACTCAGCTATACACAGTGTCACCCAACTAAGGACGAAGACCACCAAGGATACACCAATACTGCCATAAAGAGCAGTCAGTCTGCCAAGCAACACATACCATGTCCCAAAGCCACAGAGCATCCCAGCTAGCACTGTATGCAGCACTACATTAAGCCCAAACCGCTTTCCAGGAGCAATGAATCGAACTGTCTCTGTGCTGACACAGTGGGTAAATTCCACTTCTTCTTCATCAACCAGGATGTTGGATGCACCGAGCCTCTCCACTGTGCCGCTCCTCCGAGCAGCATATAGCGCCAGGGACTGGACACCCGCTGCAGCCCCGCACATAAGTATACCGGAGAGCACAGCGGCATGGAGCTCCTGAAGCAGCTGCAGCTGACTGAGCAGGGTCCCAATGCCCCCAAAAAGCCATGGTGTCAAGAACAAGACTGCCTGATTGACATATACATAAGGTGGGGCACAGTAGCCCAACTTGAAGCGTGGACCCCCCAACACTGTTTGGGGGAAGCGCTTCCAGAAGAACTCCTGCTTGTACTCATTAAGAAGGGGCACATCTGGCCCCATTCTGACCATGCCCAAAAGGGTGGCAGGTCATCTCCACACAGCTGAAGAAGGGTTTCCATTCATCATCATCTCGGGAACAGTGAAGCACCCCTGCAAAGGAGGAATAAGTAATAAACAGTAATAAACCGTAAGTATAGTATAGTATAATATATTCTTAAACATTATTTGGGAATATCTTCTTCCAGCTCAGGTAAATGTTACTCCTTACAACCACACTATTATTATAATTTTTAAAGCAATTTTATCTACAACAGCACAGGCATGGGCCAGCTTTTCCATCAAGGGAAACCTAATTTTAAAAGGCACCAGGGATAATATAATGTGCGGCACAAAAAGAGATGGAAAACCAGAGCCGCAGCTACTGAGTTGTCAAGAAAACAAAACACAAAGCAACAGTAGCTTGAGGGTGCGCTTACGTGGGCTAAGCTGCTAGGCTAGCGGGGATATTTATAAGTCTCACTTAATATAATTCAACCAGGCAAAAGAAAATTGAGTACTGGGCATCGTTATTGTCCCTTTATTTGAGCTAGCTATATTATTGTTAGCTAACGAAGGCAGTAAGTATTCTCAGCTTGACTATGTGCTAGGTTGCTATTATTAACAGGTTAATAACAGCATGTTGGCCACAGTGTGAGATAAACTTACCGTTAGCAGCAGAATGGACAACTGCGGATAGGTTTTGTTTAGTATTTGACGATGTAATGAGGTAATATTATGAAGAAACGGGCGGAAATTGCCAGCATTACCGATAGCTACCAGCTAACCATTAAAAACACAGGCAACATCGGCATGATACACAGTCAGATTGTAACCAATGAGAGTGGAGAGAAGAAGAGAACAGCTCCTCTGATTGGTGAAAACCTTATAATCCCCGCCCATTCAACTCAAGGGTTCTGCCACATACCATCGACCATAGATATATATATACATAGATACCGCATTGAGCGCTGACTCGTATGCCTACGTCACCGCCATATTGGAGGGGG
>JAVDPK010001032.1:1698745-1718589 GCA_034780415.1 Cichlasoma orientale | reverse complement strand
AATAACTTTGTAGAAAGGCGCTTTATGAAGTTCAGTCCATTCACTTGTATTAGTTCACAGCGCAGCTTTGCCTCCTCAGTCCTCCTCAGACACACAGTTACGTCGCATCAGCGGGCCGAACCAGTCAACGAGGTATCTATGTATATATATCTATGCCATCGACAGTCACTGCCACACACAAGAACTATTAATGCAGAAAGAAGCTTATTTTGGAATAGGGTATTCCCTTTTTCAAGGAATTTTTCATCACCACACAGCGTTAAAAACCGACTTCTATACGCTGATAGATACTGCCAATAAAACTGTGAGAAACTTGAGGCCTTATAACCATAAAATACACATCAAAACACCTGACAATTTTGCAATGCTTAAAAAAACAGGTAATTATGTTAACTGGCAACAGGTCAGTAAGATCACTGTTTTTTGTTTTTTTTAAATTTACCTTTAGTTTACTGGAAAGTCCCATAGAGATCCAATTTCTTTTACAAGAGAGACCTGGCTGAGGTAGCAGTCACATAAAGTCACAACATATTATATTTTTAAAATGCACAAAAACTTTGAACCACCCTTCATTTCTTTGTATTTTGCTAGGAAAATGAGAAATCGTTGCAGTGCTTTATTGATAGAAAAGGAAATTAAAAAAAAAAAAGCTTCAAAGTCAGTATTTGGTGTGACCACATTTATTCCTCAGCACAGCCTGAATGCTCAAGCAGCTTTCTTGTCTTTCTTTAAGTAGTCTTGAGGAATAGTTCTCCAGGCTTCTTGAAGGATATTCAAAGCTCTTCTTTGGATGTTGGCTGCCTTTTGTTTTGTTCTCTGTCAAGATGATCCCGCACAGCTTCAATAATGTACAAAGCATTTCACTGCTAGTTGTACCCTGTATGACTATGCATGTGAAAAATAAACTTTGATTTGATTTGATGTTGAGGTCCAGGTTCTGGGGAGGCCAATCCATGGCTGATAGTGTTCCACCGTGTGTTTTTCTATCCAGATATTTACTGCATTGGCAGTAAATCTGTTGGTACTGTTGGTACTTTTCATTCATAATACATACATTTTGACAAGATCCCCCCAAACCACTGGTTGTAATGCAGCCCCAAACCATGGCAGAGCCTCCACCAATGGTTGTAGACACTCACTGTTGGACCTCCCTCCTGAACTCCTCTGTACATATTGACAATTTGAACTAGAAATTTCAAATGTGGATTCATCACTCCATCAGACCCGTTTCCACTGATTTTCAGTCCAGTTCTGGTGTAATTTGACATAGCTCCTCCTGCTGCCCCCTGCATGCATGAGCCCCTGATCCTGACCTCTACCCCCCTGAATTTCTTTATCAAGCAAGAATTTTGCTTCCAAAATCATTAACAGTGTTGTTAAGAGGGAACACAGGACAACACAGTGGTAATCCCATCGCTGTCCCAGAGTTTTCAGAACTAGCATCAAATTCATTCAGGTGTGAAAGAACAAAGAAAAAAAAATCCAGTTTCAAAAGATGAGATTTTTATTCTTTCCACTATTTTCAGTTAGGGTTTAAATAATTCACAAATCATTGTTATTTCTTTTTATTTAAGCAGTTTTTCATAAATGTTGCACATCACATCATTTCTGACTGGGATGGTTCTGTGAAATCACATTCATTACTAACCAGCTTTGTTTACGCTTTGTATAATCTTAAAAGTTCAGACATATACATTAGTAGCCAACTGACAAATACAGATACCACTCTGATTAAATAAAGGGGTTTACCACCGAACAATGAAAAGACCATTCTTCTTTGCAATTATAATTACATCAAATGTCACATCCCATGGGTTTGTTTATCTTCTTTATCTGAAATTATTTTTCAACTTGGCACTTGCCAGTATCTTTAAATCCTGATTCTAAAGCGCTTAGTCGACCCTAATAACCGACAAGGGATTAAGAATATTAATATTGCATTCTAAATCCTTGTTATCGTGTTCTTAACACAAGAAGCGCAAATCCAAGCAAGTATTTTATTTCAATATAATGAAAGTGATTGTGGCAAAGTGTCTGCCTCTCTGATTTGCTAAGAAAGAAGCAGGGCAACAAGGAGGATCATGAAGCGATCACTAAAAAGGCCAGAAATATCAACACAAAGAAAGACAACAATCGGGGTCAAAGGAGATTAAATTGTTGTTGCTGTTGTTGTTCAGTGGGGCCCAGAGGATAAGGATGGGCAGGAGGTCGTGTTTCCTTGTCATCTCAAAAAAAGCAATTTCTATTCTGCGTAGGACACAATAAAGCATAACAGAAAAACCCATCAATAACGACAACATGCACTGCACCTCGTAATCCTCCCATAGCACCGCGCACTTAAAGTCATTGCTGTGTGTTTGTTAAAGCCCTCTGGTGAAGAATATCCACTTGAATTAACACTAAAGTCATTAAAAGAGAAACACGTTGCAAAGTGTATGAAATATGAAAGGCTGATCCCAAACCATCTGACAAAGCTCTGAAAATTGATTCCTGATGAATTTGCAAGAAAATTGCGTATTCCTCTATTGTTTGGCTGCTCTGCCAACTTGTTTTTGCCATTTCAACCAAGTAATAGGCTTCGCGTGATTAAAATAATGTTATAAATGACACACAAGTTCAATAATGTTATAAATGACACGTGATTCCCGAAATGAAAAGCAGTTAAGATTTAATGCCTCTGTGATGCGGGCTCTCATCCAAAATGTCTGCACAAAATAAAAGCATTTTCCTTTTCATTCAAACTGTCACTCTCACGCCATTCTTTTCTCTGTATTTTCAGCTTCTCGACAGTCACAATTTATTCCACAGGAAACAAATTACAGGCAAATAACAAGCGACAGCAATAACTCAATGACAGATTTCAAGAGAACCAATATGTCAAGATAGAGGATGTATTTGTAAGGATAAAATGAACTTGGGACATAATATGCACCTTTTGAGCACAAAATAATCTTCCTTGATGACTTGCAGTTGGTTGTCAATTGCAAGTTAATTTTTTTACAAAAGCAATTTCAACTCAAGTGATGATGTTGATGAAATTGTAGCCCCTATCAAAGCACTCGTAAAGTTAATACAGGCTGGTGAATGTGTAATGCATGTGGAGTGTAATGTTGCTCATCCGTTACACATGCAGCGCTTCTTCGACAACATGCAAACATCAATCAGTGTCGTCGCCCCTCTAACTTCACCCCCAACACTTGAACCTGAGTAGGTAGCCGTGAAAACACGGTCCATTCAGCAATTATTCACAGAGTCTTGGGCTAATGGTGCTCTGAATGCACAGACACAGCAAATGTAGGAAGTTAGTGGACCAGCAGTAATGGCCCCATACAGAGCATGTGTTTTTCTGTGTGTCTGTGTGTGTGTGGGGTGAGTTTTTCTAGAGGGGGAGGGCGGGCATCATCTATAACTGATTCACAACAAGCTCAAACATGTCTAATTCTGAACCCAGATTACAACTGCAGAGGCCAGCTCACCTCCCCCTTCTCCACCCCTCACTCTCACTCTCTGCGTCTCTTCTTCTTCTCCCTCTCGGTCACTCCCGCCTGAGCCGGGCTCCATATCAGGCAGATGAAAACAGAACCTGTCACATTCCATCCCATTAAACCAGCAACAAACCATGTGGTCTACTCACATGGAGCAGCAGAGAGAAGGAGAGAGATAGACAGAGGGAGCAGTGCATCTGGGTTCACTCAGAAGTGATGAATTATTCACAATCTTTATGCTAATGTCATTTTAATGTTAGAAACACTGAAAGATATGCAGATTTGAGACACACTGTGCAAAGTGGCATGCTCACTATAAGCTTACGGCGCACACAACAGAATTAGAAATATATTTATAACATCCATACTGCGCATACTGTACTCAAATATAAAATGTATAATTATCCTCTGCAATACCTAATGCATTAGAGCACTCACACTGAGCCCCCAAATCTCTGCTGTGCTTTTTTTTTTTTCTTTTTTTTTTCAACAGAAGTACATCAGCTGCCATTTGATGTCAGGCAGAGCAGGGTAATGACAGTGCACTCACTTGTGCAGTCATTAGCCCCGCTTAATGCTGGGAATTAACACAAATTAAGTGAAGTTAAGTACATGCATTAGGGGAGCTTGTTTGGGGAGAGCTTTTCCCTTTTTCTGCACACAGGACGAGAGAGACACAAAACTGAAGTGCAAATATCCTCCTTCAACTGATAGATGACCACATATCGGGTCAAAATTCAGAGGCGTGATTAGCAGTGTTAATGGAGCTCTAAGGACACCTAGTGGTCATGTTAATGCCACTGATGGATAAAACTGCAGTGAACATTGTGCAAACTGGTGTTTTCATAATTATATTCTTCAGTGAAATGTCTCCCATATTTTTTTTATGAAAAGCCACAACTTGCCACAGGTTGCAAGCTGCTCCAAAGTATGACGGTCAGTACAGTGACTGTGAAAGCACTGAAACGTATTACATTACTCTAGATTATGAGATGGGAATGAGTGTCCTATTATTTTTTTCATGTAAATGGTTCCCATTGCAGTAAAATGTCTATGTGCCATATTCAGACTGGTGTTTTTGTTAACTACGGGACCACTAGATTAAACCAACAGAAAAACAGGAAGAATATATTTTAATGCTCTGCTGAGCTAGCATCATAAACACCAAGTGGAGTAGGTTCATTACAACACAGGAGATTTGCCCGTTAGAGACCAAACTGCAGTGGGCTTTTCGAAAAGAGGCTAACGTGATGAAACTGACAATCTCTGAAATCCATTTGGACCTTATTCAAGATTACATCTTTATCTGAGTGACTGCAGATTATTGTCCACAGAGAGGTGTGCTAAAGCTGGATTATCCACTTGTTGGGGATGCATCTGACCCGATGGACGCAGGATGCCAGCCTCACACGCCCTTACATCTGTGTGTGTTTTTTTCACCTTTTTTTTTTTGCAAATGACAAGATAGCAGTCAAAATAGCACCAAAACCTTTCATCCTCAGATTACCATGGTTAGTGATCCACATATGTAGATAAAAAAAATGAAGTCTCAGTCATTATATATGCATTTGAAAGGAATGCACTACATGACCCCCCCCCACACACACACACACAAGTAGCCTAATTTAAGTAGTTTGTATTAACTAAAAGATCAGCAAATGTAATTTATTAAAACTTACAAAAATGTCACCATTTAGATATGCAGCATGTTTAATTTCACATCAGAACATAAAAACACATCACAGTGAGAGCTGCCACATGTGTTCACCTCTTGTTCCACCTCTTCTGGCTCCTACATGGGTGGAGGTTTACTGCCATTTGGGAATCTAGAATACAACAAGCGTGAACAAACTTTCAGCTCTTTTAAACAGTTTTCCAACAGGAAAAAGAAAGAGAAATCCAATCTTCACAGTTTAGTTTTTTTTTTTTAACCAACCTGCTGTCTTGTTCTTGCTCTCTGTTGCCGTGAGGGAGGTGACCTGTGGTCGGAAAGCTGCTTCCCGTTCTTCGGTTGTGTCTGAAGTTAATATCGGTTTGGTCGCTTCGAGCAACATTGCCGTGCTTGTGCTTTTTACCTGAGTGGGGGAATTAATACAGGAGTGAGAGGGTCTGAAGTAATATAAGATATCACTGAAACGTCTATCATTCTTATTGTGACAGAGGATGAAGGAAAACAACTATTCTCTATATAACAAGTTACAGATGCCAAGTGAAAGCATGGTATTTTTCCATCAAGAAGAAACACAAACCCGATTCCAAAGAAGTTAGCATGCTGTGTAAAGTTAAAAATGAACCGTATTTTATTCACAGAAGAACCCAGAAAATAGATCACGTTTGAAATGAGAAAATATACCATTTTAAGAAAAAAAAAATTTGATGGAAGCAACGCATCTAAAAAAGAAAAAAAAGTTGGGACAGAGACAACTAGAGGCTGTAAAAGTAAGTGGTACAAAGAAGAAACGGCTGGAGGAACATTTTGCAGCTAATTGAGTTAATTGGCAACAGTAACATGACAGAGGTTCACCAATCTACAAAAAACTGTTTCTACAAAGTGTGGAACAATTTCATAATAATATCCTCAATAAGAAATTGAGAAGGCCTTGAATATGTCATCATCTACAGTACATAATATCAACAGATTCAGAAAATTCGGAGAAACCTCTGCACACATGGGATAAGGCCAAAAAGCAATATTGGATGACCATCGGGCCCTCAGGCGGCACTGTATTAAAAACAGGCATAATTCTGTCATGGAAATCACTGCGTGGGCTCAGGAACACACAGGAAATCACTGTCTGTGAACCGTGCCATCCACAAATACAGGTTAAAGCTCTCTCAAGCAAACAAGGAGCCATATGTGAACATGATCCAGAAACGCCGCTGTCTTTTCTGGGCTAAAGCGCATTTAAAATGGACTGAGATAAAGTGGAAAACTGTTCTGTGGTCATGCAAAGTGAAATTTGAAATTCTTTTTAGAAAGGATGAATGCCATATCCTCCATAGTAAAGAGGAGAGGGACCATCTGGCTTGTTTTCAGCACTCAGTTCAAAAGCCTGCATCTCTGATGATATGGGAGTGCATTAGTGTCTCTTGAATTGGCAGCTTGCACATCTGGAAAGACACCATCAATGCTGAAAGGTGTATACAGGTTGTAGAGCAACATCCAGACAATGTCCTTTTCAGGGAAGACCTTGCATATCTCAGCAAAATGATGCTAAATTGTACACTGAGTCTAATACAACAGAATGGTTTTGTAATAGAAGAGTCCAGGTGCTGAACTGGCCTGCCTGCAGTCTGCAAGTCAGACTTTTCACCAACCGAAAAGATTTGGGGCATCATGGATCCTCTATCACACAAGAATGGGCAAGATTCCGCTCATTTCCCAGATGTTTACAGACTGTTGTTAAAAGAAGAGGGGATGCTACACAGTGGTAAACATGGCACTGTTCCAACTTTTTTCAGACGTGTTGCTGCCATCAAATTTAAGAGATACATTTTCTTGTTTTAAACATCTCATTTGTTTTCAATGTTCTACTGTGAATAAATTAGAATGGGATCAACAAAGTTATTCTTATTATCTTGTTCTTAAAATGTGGGTTTATGAGATTTGCAAATTGGCTATTTTTATTTGCACTTCACACAGTGTCCCAACTTTTTTGTATTTGGATGTTATACTCACTTTTGTATGTGTAACGGTCTTCGTCTGCATTATTTTGCAGGACATTGTACCCGTGCATCACATTCTGTGGTCCTCCGCTTATACTCGTTACTCTTAGAGTGGTGTTGTGGCGCATGAGGGGTAGCAGTCCAGGTAGGTTAATTTCACTTGTAGAAACGGGAGCTTCGGGATGATGGGAGTGTGGCTTTAAAACAAAATATTAAAAAAGGGGAATAAGGCAAATGGACAGAATTGCTGTGAAGCATAATGTGCAAAATGATCTATGAAGTGCCATTAGGGTCAACCATAAATGTCTTTGTCCTCACTAGTATATGTAGCCTAACTCTGAAACATTTTTTCTCTGCTTCTCTATGTCTGCTGCTGTCCATGCAATGTGTCTACTCCACCCTACACACTTGCCAGGGGATTGGTGATTTGACTGCTTGCTGTTCCACATATATAAGCACCTTATAGGGCAACAGTAATTACTATGCATAAATAACAACATTTAAATTCAAGCAAAGACAGCTACAGGCACAGATTGAGAGTGACAACTCAGACGGCATTCATGAGAGTCAACAGAGGAAGGGCTGTGTTTGTGTTTTTAATGAGAAAACCCAGGATCTCTGCTCATTTCCATACTTACGTCTAACAAGCAGAGGGGGGTCGTGTTGACCTGGCTAATAGGGGGTAAATCCACTGGTGCATTATCGGCCGGGCACATTTCATCTAATCAGCAGGATGATGCCAGCAGGCTTAGGCTGCTTTTAATTCAGTGCTGCAGGAGAATTACTGCCCCGGTTCCTCATTACATGAACATTTAAATCAGTCATACTGAAAGAGTTTGATCCAGGATTTCCATTCAGGGTAGCTGCGGTTTGCATGTTTGACGCTTTCAGCTGGGCTACATCTTATATGATAAGGCCCATTATGGCATTTTGCATAAGCAATGTCTTCATTTGTGTGTTTGTAATTCAGTCATAATTAAAATGCAAGTGAAACACAATAGGAGAGGGTGGGGGTAGCTGATATCTCACCTAAACTAACCTTATATGTATTTGTTAAAAATACATACACACATATATGTGCTCGACTTGGGTGTGCGTACAGTGCTGCAGCCACAATTCTGCAAAAATACTGATTTTATAAATCATCTTCTAAAATTCCCATCATTCGTAACCCTCTAATCTTTGAAAAAAAAATTGAGTAACATGTAAATAGTTGCTACGACCCTGTGTGTCAGACTGAGTATGCATTATCTGTACAGTTCTCACTGATAGATCAGCATTAGCGAGTTCAGCCCTGGTCCTTTCCTCCAGAGTGATGTCCACTCCATCTAGCACCTGCAACTGGGACAGACGCAGCACCACCGCTGGTCTGTGATGAGAATTACGTGCCACCTGAAAAGATTTTATAAAACAAAAAAAGACAGTCTAGTTATCAGCCACTCCTCAATATATTAAAATATTCACATTGGAGATGAACACATTCTGCCTTGAGACATCTGGGATAAATATGATGCTAAGCGGCTCCCAGCATGTTGCCAGCAGATATTCTAGTGACCCAGCTGACAGCAGCACATAGGCCCCTTCCCAGCTGAGGGCACCCTCTATGCCAGGGTATAAACCCAGCCTGTCCAGCCATAGAACTCCCTGTTCCTGCAGGACACTTCTGCTTTGATGAGGTTGTGAGTGCATGCCAGTGGATGTCAATTGAAGAGGAGGAGACAGAGTTTGGCTAGGGAACATAGCTAAAGGATCTCATGCGGTCAACAGCAGGAGGTATTGTCTCCAGGGTGGCTGTTGGCCTCTACCCCCTGGCAGGATTAACCCCACCACCACCACCCCCATCACATGGGAACAGAAGGGGGATGAGATCGAGCAGTAAAGAGGCTACCGCAGCTGAGCATTACCCTATGGACAACAGAGAGGCCCTGGGCTGCCGGCTCTGCTAAGGCCTGATCCATGAGCTCCAGATGGGTGATGTAACAGGGGCAATAGCGCCTGGCCATTTGGTCAACGAATTTGTCTCTGATGCCAGCCAGTTTGAGGCACAGCAGACGGTCCATCGTGTAATCACTTAATTTGGTACCATAGAATTACACTGTGTTAGCGTATCGGATTGTGAAAGTGAGAACTCAGCCTGTGAGTGTGCTTTTGATGATTTGCTTGAGAGATCTTGAGTTCAAAGTGCCCTGTGACTGACAGCAAGTAGATTCAAATCACTATGCAGGCAAAAAAAAACCCCAAAAAAACCCTAATTGGGTTTAATAGAAAACCCGGTAATACTCACAGGATTGCCGAAAACAGAGAGCTCCATCAGTGAGGGAAGGACTTCTAATTTGTCAAGCTCTGCAATGTCCTAGAAAAAGTAGAGAAACAAAGATTATTTAAAGTCCTTTTTATTCATTACCCCTCATTTAGCGGTTCTTTTCACACTGCTATGTGTTGATAACAGAGGCATTTGCATCAAGGCTGAACCTTTCATAATTTTGGTGTGGGCAGGATGGAAGCAGCTGATGGGAGAGATTACATGTGTGAGCCCTCATTAATCTCATGAGAGACTTTGGGCACGCAACAGGCCATGGGGGTGTTTTCTCTCATTCCCAGCTTTATACTCGGACTTGGCTGTGATTCAAAGACGCCCCCACTGTGAGGACTAATGCTCTGGATGATTGCTGGATTTCTATGTCTTAATTGAATGCGTGAAAACATTAAAGAAGTGATGGGAAGAAGGAACTGGCAACAAAAGTGCAAATCACTCGCTCCGTGTGAGGAGATGCAGACCGAGAAGCTGATTACACGTTGTCCTGATTGTTCCCCCTGATTCTTTATACACACGGCCGTGACCTTCAATCAAACTTGATTCTCCTTAATGCGACCCCTTGCATGCCACAGTGGGTAGTAATGACTCATGATTACTATACTTCAAGTCTTACTTTGCAAATGCAGGGAAAAGTAATACTGCTGCACAGTGAACAAAATACATCTGACACATATGAACCAATCAGTAAAAGTCGGTAGTAAATCAAAAACTGCACAAAAGATGGCTGTGACCTCAGCGATGACCTCAAGAAATCACTGCGTTCTGAGCTATTCAGGTAGTTTAATTGAATATGCCGTTTCATTAAAAATGCCGCTTCATTAAAAATGCCACTTATATTCACAACTTTTCATTAAAATTGTGACTATAAACAAAAAAAAAAAAAATCTAGCATGTGCGGAGGCTACTCCAGCTGAAGTTGAATACCTGCAGCTTGTTCATGTCAAGGAAGAGCTTGCGAAGCTCAGCCAGGGGCTCAAGATGGTTCAGCTCCCGGATCCGGTTCTCTGCTAGGTGCAGTTCTAGTAGGACAGTCTGGGCTGTGAAAGAGTTCTTGGTCAGAGCTTTAATCCGGTTTCTGTTCAAGACAAGCTCTCTGAGCTGGTGAAGCCCTTCCAAGCCTTCCACTTGGCTGATCTCATTGCCTGTTGAGAGACCAAACTTTAGAAAAACAAAGGAAAGACATCTCAAACAGCACCCTAATATTTCTATATCCTACCTACTAGAGTAAATTGCACACCCTGCAGAATATAAAAGGCAGAATTTTAGGGCCACATAAACATTTTTTGGGGTATTTCTTGTTTGACTCTGCTGTAAACAGCACTGAAATTACAAACCCAGCTTCCAAAGGTTTCTAAGAAAGAAAAGTATGGTTGGCTTTGTAGCACAAATCACCCTGGCAAAGCAAAACTCAATCAAAAGCCATCAAAAGCTGTTGAAAAGAAAGTCAATCATGCTTTTCTTCAAGTCTCATCCCCCACCTGGCCATAGGTCTACAGGGGAGACTTTGCTCTTTGCGCTTGCCTTTTCACAGGCTCTATACAGTGCACTTTTAATCGGATTCAAGAGAAAGGAGTGGCAACGTCAACCATACATACCTTCAAGAAAGAGTGCTTTAAGATTGGTGAGCCTGCTGAGCTGCAGATTGGCCATATTGGAGATGCCATTGTGACTCAAATGAAGCACCTCCAGGCTTCCCATCAGTGGCTCCAGGCTGCCAGTGGAGCCAGTATCCCTCAAACACAATGAGAGAAAGACCGTTTGAAACCTCTGTGGTTAAACGAGCACCTCGTTCTCCCTCCCGCTGCCACATCTAACTGGTCAGACCTCACAGGTGCAGACCACCTCAAGGCAATCACAGTCTGGACAAACAAAAGGACGACTCTCCCAGCACTGCTTGTGTACTGGTTTGGCTTCTACACAACAAATATTTAATTTCATCTACAGACTGATCATGTTTTGTTTTTGTTTACTGTAGACATTACATCAACAGAAATTATAGTTTTTTTAAATTACTTTGTTTTTTGTTTTTTCATCTAAATTACAATTTCTTGAAACATTGGATTTAAATTAATCCTTTCGAGTCTGTCAGCAACCTCTGTTAAACTTAAGGCAGCTCATACATTGACTGGTCAGTGCTGCCCCCTCATGGTTAGAGTGCATAAAATCCCTTTGCAATAATGTAAAAAGAAGCTCGTTTTTTGCATAAAATACTTATAACATTATATTACAAATAAAATATTTATATTACCTGCTGGCTTTGGATGTGCTCTGTTGGCTGTAGCCACTGGAGGGGACTTTGCTGTACAGTATTTGTCTGCTTGTCAAATGCCCCTGAGTCTTCTGCCTGGGCAGAATCGACTCAATGCGGTTGTAATTGAGACACAGTGCCTACAAAGAATACAAAGTAAATTACTTCTTTGTCTTTCTTTGCCTTTCCAACCAGTGTGTTGGCATTTGGTGCAACCTGTACTTTGACATTGGGCAGATGAATGAGGCCTGAGAAGGACGTGAGGTTGCTGTGGTCTAAGTTGATACAGTGCAGGTTACGAAAGAGGTCTGGTGGCGACAGATCAACTATCCTGTGGGAAGGAAAGTGGACTTTTTTAAAGCTTTATCTTTCAACACAAATAACATCCTCAAGCTAATTTTTAAGTGTGTGTTTTTTAAATCTGTTTAATTACAACACTGCTATTACCTAATGGAGCAGGACTGCAGGTTTAGGTGTGTGATTTCTGCGTAGTTTGTGCGACCCAGCTTCTCTGCCACTGTGTCAGTGGTTAGTCTTCCCATAAACATATTCTTTGCACTCTCACACTCACTGACTTCCTAGAGAAAACAACAAAAAAGAAGAGCAGTTAAAAAATACTGCAAAAGAACACGATAATATGAGAAGTTTTTAGCTCATACCACTGCGATTCCATCCAGAGCTTTGAGGAAGGGGAGATGAAACACTACATATATTCGATAGTTTTCCGATTTATCCACTAAAGGATTCCCATAGAGATCCAGAATGATGAGATTTGTCAATCCCTGAAAAAGAGAAATGGCCATGGGGATGAAAATTAAATCCTAGTTTTGCTTTCCAGTCTGGCTTTAAGTTTGAGTTAGAGCCTCACTTTCAGATAGTAGATGTCTCTTGACGTTGAGATCTGGTTGCTGCCGATGTAGAGTTCAAGGAGCGACCGAAGCCTCTGGATGCCATGAAGGGACGCGATACGGTTGTTCTCAGCTGACAAAAAAGACAGGTTGGACAGCTGGTCGAGAGCTGAGATGTCCAGACTGGTTAGCTGATTCCCGTCTACACTCAGTTTATTTAGGCAATGCAGTTGTGTGAGGCCTAAAGAAACAGCGAGCAGTGACAGACACAGAAACAATGATGGCGCTGTGCTACAGTATGTGTGATTTCTCAATGTTAAGCGGAGATTGGGGCTGACCACTGAGTGTGCTGATGCTGTTGTTGTTTAGGGACAGTTCTTCCAGCTTCAGGCAGTTGTGAAAACTCTCAACTTTTGAGATCTCGTTATCATTAAAGGAGGCCCAGCGCAGGTTCACCAGCTTACTCAGATTGATCAGCTTGGAAATCCCCTGGCTGTCGAAGTTCAAGGTGGTGATCTGCTCAAAATGTGATAGACATAAAAGATAACACATCAAAGATTACATACAGTATTTTACAGTTACAACACCCTTTACAATCACTTCTTTACTGAGAAGCCCACACACTGACGCTCACCTTTACAGTCCAGTCTGACTCCAGCTCTTTACCGAGGCCCCAGGGCGCTGGACTCAAATGATACAAGAGCTGGGCTGTTGACAGCAGACTGAGACTGCGGGGACGGCCACTGTCGCTACGAGACTGTGCCAGAAGAGATGCCTGCGAGCAGTGTCAACAAGTCTGATAGCATTACCATACTTCACATGAAACATTTACTTTAATCAATTACCTCCGGATTTGCTCACATAAAAGATGTCTCTTTACGCAGATCAGCTCAACCAAATAGACTATAGTATATTGTCATGGTCTTATTTGATAAAAGCTCAGCAATAAAGCTGCTTTTGTGTTTATGTCTGATCTCCCAAGTCCTGCATTTTGGCTCCAATTCCTGCCTGCCACACAGCCCATCCTTGACGGTATATAAGAAAAAATATATGCAAAATATTAACCTGGTTAATTTTGGAGCCAGCAGCCTTCTGAACAGCTTCTGCAGCCTCTTCCTCTGCTACCAGCACATCATCCAGGTGTGTGAGGGTGGTGAGACGGCCAAGTATGGTCATTCTGACTGCCTCTGGCTGGTAGAAGAACAACATCTTCACTCCTACATGTGCTTTTCATCTCAAATTTGAGTCCAGTTCCAGTAGTATAGTATGCAGCATGGATTCAGATACATATTCTGTATATTCTGAACATTTAGTACTGCTGAGCTACAGCCTGTGAATATTCAGGTTTATTTCCAATTTTGATTACAGCACACACCCTGTTCCAAGGATTGTATCGGGTGTCCAGTTTCAGCAGAGCAGGTGTGTGTTTACTGAGCACAGCTGTATCCTCTCTGGCCTTGGTCAACTTGTTCCAGCGCACATCGAGTTGTTTGAGCTGTCCCAGCCCTCGCAGGCCATCGAGAGTCACCAGGTGGTTAAAGCTAGCATCCAAAAACTCAAGGTTTGGCTGAGGTTTAGTTAAAAGAGCACGCGTTAATGGGTTCCACTTTATGGTTATGCAACCACTATTCAATTTCAGTGAATAACAGAGTGGTACATCATTCATAAAGCGTAGCATTCTTTGACTTTATACACACTCTCAACTTACAACTTAACATGATTTTGTGTTACCATGTGAGAAATGTCATCAAGCTGTGTGAACTCATTGAAGCTGATGGTAAGATGCCTTAGAACCGTGAGGCTGGAAATCTCCTTTATTTTATTCAGACTGTTGCCATGAAGGTTAAGCACCTGAAGAGTCAATGCATCAATGATCATTCAAACTGAAATGAAACGGCTTCAATGTCATCCTCTTATTTAAAACGGTACAATACTTACTGTGATTTGACTGAGGACGTTGGCTCTGGCAACACTAAGTAGAATTTTATCATCCAAACTCAATAATCTGGGCTGAGGTTTGAGCACAGGTTCCATGATGAGGACTTCTTTGTCCAGAGCAATATCATTGGAAAGTGTAGGATCTCTGTCTGTGCTATAGGTCAGCAGTGTTGGTTTGTCTTTGTCCTAGATGAGGCAAATCAAAAATGTTCAAAACATATACATATAGTAGATGCACACTTTTTCTTGATTTTTAAATTAAATGCACAGCGGAAAGAGAAACATAAAAATCTGACTCTGAAGCAACAAATACACTACAGACAGGTGGGATGTAACAACACATTCTCTTCATAAATCATGCACAGACATATAAGCTGCTCAAACAACTGAAATTTCATGCATGTAGCTATAAACTCTGGATGACTTTTCCAGAAGTCAGAGGGACAGAGGGATGTAACTGGAAAACTGCAGCTCAGCTCTCAAAAAAAAAAAAAACAACTCAAATGAGAACAATTGTGTCATCGGTAACAATTAAAGGGGATGCATGCTTTAATTTACCTGAGTGATGTATTCATAATATATGACGTACTCGGGCAGGACAAACTCATAGTCAAACACAAACCACTGCCTTCTGCAGGGACTGCACTCAGGGCCAGCGTGTGTTTTGGTGGAGCAGGGTCTTTCTGAATGAAAAACACACAGAGAAGTAAAAATATCAAAGAGTGCAAACAAACAAAGAAACAAAAAGTAATTGTAAATAATTCCATATAATTCAGCGAATACCTTCACTCACTGCAGATCTGTGCTTTGTGTCCACACTGCGATACACCGAGTAAACTCTGGGATAATTGCTTCTGTCAGCCGCTTCTCCGTCTTGGATAGGCATGCTGTTACCCACGAACACTTTGGAAACAATAACCTGCCCTACAAGCAAAAAAGCATTAACAGTTTAGCTTCTTAAAAAAAAAAACTAATGGTCTCAGCAGATGTGAGAATAAGAATATAATGGAATGAATAAAATGAACTCACCGTGCCTGAAGGGCATCGTATCCATGATGTGCTTAGTATCACCTTGGCGGGCCTGCTGAAGTGTATACTCAATTCTGGGCTGCTCGGTCACACTTAAGCTATTGGATAAAGGTATAGCACCATCTTTCTCCATGGCCTAATTTAGAGAGCCATCATGTAAAAGTGAAAGTTAGAATTTATGTGAGAATAAGACAAGTAAAAGAGATTCTTCTGTGACCCTGATGTGGTTATTTCTGTATACATACACAAGTCAGGCACACACAGAGTTCCACGCTAACAGAAATTTCTTTCCTTTTAGTATTCATTGCAATCTGCTTGATAAATGAACATAATTTCTATTTTGCACATATAGTTTATTGCACTGTGTACAAGTATAAATATGTAGAGTGGTTAACTGACTAATGCATGGCTAATTAGCTTCAATTATCCCCGTAACTGTTAGTGCTATAAATGTGTGTGACTGGAGTGAGTGTATCCTTTCTGGCAGAACACACACCTGTTCCTGCTCTGTTGTTTTGAAGCCTTCCTCTAGAATATGCAAAGTTTCATCCTTCTCACATTTTTCAGGGTCAGCTACGTAGAATAAATACTCCAGCTGACGTCTGTAATTCCTGCTTTAAAAAGAACTGTGTTACAGTATTAATCTCAACGTTGCCATAAAAATATGTTTATCATCTGTTTGCTGACTTACTGGGAAGATAAATCTTCGCTGGCTAGCAAACTATGCAGCTTGTCCTCAAAGCAAAGCCTTAATGCACTGTTGTGGATGCGGATAACTCTATCAACCTTAATGCCAGTGATGCCATACAGTTTGTAGTCTGGAGGAGAGAAGCGGGAAAGCAGGAGGTCGCAACATGATTTAAACCTGTTGGCCAGAGCAAAAAAGGAGTGTATATTTCCCATCTGTAACTGTGAATTACACTGTAATTACAATGGATAATACAGAATACCAGAAAGTACCAAGGATCTGTGGAGCAGCCCTCCTCCAAACGGATATTTCCAACACTTTCTAGCTCCATCAATAGGAACTGCACTGTATATTCCTTCCTGCTTGTGGCTTGGGCCAAATCACGCTCGTACCAGAAGTCAATCCTGAATATAACATAAATAACGTAGAGTTATCAAATTGAAAGTACAGTTCAAGTGTGTGCTGTCCTCTAGGAGATCAAATTACACAAAGTAAATAACACATTGTCTCTGTATCTCATCAAATATGCAAACTCACTCATCCAGCCTCCTGGTCCATAGTTTCAGTCGTTCCCTCAGCGCTTCAATTTTAGCAAGTATTTTGTGCTCCATAGCTGGATCCCGACTGATCTCACTGGCTGATTCATTTCTTTCTGTTAAGCCTTCGTCCAGCTGGGGCGGCCCTCCCGGTACGTTCTCTGACATGCAGACGGGCTTCTTGCAACTAACCGGCACCATGGATAGCTCACGTTCGAGCTGGAATTGCATCCAAATTAAAATTGTTCTACGCACACAAACATCTGAATTCTTTTCAGAGCTGCTACAAAAAATAAACATTTATGTGTACATACACACTTGAGGGCATGAGTGAGAGTCCTGATGCATTCTTCAGGTAACTGTGAAAGAGTTTTCTTCCTCTCTATCAGACTGAGCCGAGCCTCTACCAGATTCCTCTGGGCTGTACGT
Source organism: Cichlasoma orientale (assembly GCA_034780415.1). NCBI lineage: Eukaryota > Metazoa > Chordata > Actinopteri > Cichliformes > Cichlidae > Cichlasoma > Cichlasoma orientale. Next base: position 1,701,405 of record JAVDPK010001032.1, on the reverse strand, counting down.
ACACGCATATTGTAGTACATCATTTTTTTCATCACTGCAGACTAAAAGAAAAAACCTTTATAATACCTTTATAAAAGCAAAAATATCATGTGGCAAAATAATCAAAAAAATATATATAAAAAAATCATGTGAAAAATATATTGGCACTTTTTTCTATTTTCTTTGTAGAAACCTAGAAGAAATGCTATAATTGAATTAATCGGTCAGTTCTGCAGATCTTCTCAGTACCTCAGCTGCTTCCTTGGTCTGCTTGCTGGAAACGTCATAGATGTCGAGTCGCTGGAGGCTCGGCACGTGATAAAGAACGTGTGTGTCATAGTTACAAAGGAGACACACCGGGTTTGGGGTCGACGTGGGGTCTTTCAGTGCTAACTCGCTCAGACGGGGTAGACGGGAAAGCTGGGCCAGCTCCTGTTACAGCAACAGAACACACAGGTTAGATTTTAATGCTCTCAACGGGCAGACGCCAGCTTATATCACCAAACCCATTTGTTCACATTCCGCTCTCAGGTCTCTCCGATCCACTGGCAAAGATCTCTTACATGTCCCAAGGTCACGCCTCAAACAGAAAATGTGACAGAGCCTTTGCAGTCGCTGTGCTACCTTTGTGGAATCAGTTACTGCTTATTAGCAATTATAAAGAAACTATGCAAAGTGTTAAAGGAACTGTCTGCAACCCTGTCTTGTTGACTGTATACTGAAATGGAAGTTTCAATATTACAATAACACTGAAATCAGCCGCACACCGTTTTGAATCTGGCACATCTATTCTCCTCTACACTCCCTACACTTAAGAAGAGCTAAGAAAGAAACATCACATTGTACTGACACGGGGGCAAAGAGTTTTTTTTTTCTCGATCCTGCAGTTACAGTGGGCAGTTTGGAGTGAATGGCGATAATTGCATTCTTTAAAGCCAAGCTGGGTGCAGAGAAAAGGTGGAGATCTGAGGTGTTGCGTCAATCAAAGCAGAATCCACAAAACTTCTCTGCGTTTCTTGACAAAATGACCTTGAACAAACAATGATGGGTGTAATCTGAATGAGCCCGTCACGTACAGCATAAAATGCATAATATAAAACTGTTTAAAAAAATAAATAAAACAAAACTACAAAGTTTTTTAGGAATGCATATCACTGAACATAGAATGGGAAAAATTGAAATTATGTTGCCTAATACCTCAATCAAAGGTCTTGTTCAGACAGCCTGTTTTTGCAATGATTGGAAAATCTAAACAGGCCGGGACCCCAACATTTCACAAGAATTCAGAAATGCCCTTTGTCAAACTACAATTATTAATAAGATAATAAGCTGGGTTATGGGTAAAGGTGGACTGCGGGAGGGAGATCCGAGGTCTTAAACCAATCAAAGGCAGAGACACGAAACCTTTTGTGCTTCCTGCCAGAATGACCTTGAAAAATCAATAATCAGCGTGCTCTGAAAGGGCTTCTCAGCTGAAGCATGTCTAAAATGTATAACTAACACAAACCTGCGCATTAAAAAAAACTCTTAGACGGTCTCCAAAGATATATTATTTCAATAAATGCATTCATGAATGTATATAATTGAATGTGGAATGGCAAAAAATTTGAAATTATGCTGCTCAATGCCTCAATAAAGGTCTTGTGTTGCATGCCTGTTGTTGAAATGATTGAAAATGTGAACTAGCCGAGACCCCGACATTCTCCCAAGAATTTAGAAATGCCCCTTTGTCAGACCAAGGATTTTAATAAGATTTTACAAAATAAGTAAGAAAAGCTTTTAGAGAAAGTATTTCAAAAGCATGTTTTCATTTTTAATCTTACCTTAAAGGAGCTGATCTTGTTTCCAGACAGACTGAGTTTCTGAAGGTTGACATTAGGATCAAGGCTGTGCCCTTAGAAGAAGTTAAAAATTATTTGATTGCCATTATTATTTTTCACATAGCTCACTGAGTCTCCATCAAACTGAACACAAATTACTCTGAAAACATACCAATCTTTTCAATAATGTTGTCGGCAAGGTTTAGTTCTTTAAGGTTTAGAAGTGTGTCCAACCCCTTTAAGAGAGAGAGAGAGAGAGAAAAAAAAATTATGCTAGATGCTAAGACATGTAAAAACATTTTTTATGTCCAGCTATGTTAAATTACAGTACCGTTGCTTCCAAGGATCAAGACTTTCTATAATTTTTAAAGTGGTTTTGAGCAATAATTCTATCAAAGTTTTTCTCTGGACATTGGCTGATTTTTTTTTTCACTCTTTTTCAGTCCAGTTCTTGTACCTGACCATCTTCACAGGAATGTTTTTTGGTTTGTGAAGCCACTTAACACTGACCTATGAATCATTAAAGCCTAAAACAAAAAGGCACCTAAGTCCAGGGATGAACCAGTGTTGTGGCTATACATAACAGAAACTTTGTTACCAGGTGCAAAAACACACATTTCTTTAGTTGAATGCACCAACAAGATGATTTCTAAGGAACTATTAGCTGAAAACTTGACATATCTCGACATGGGGTGCAGTGTGTCCTTAAAAATTTTGAGGAATGTTTATTTTTGTTTTTTGTGACAAGTTGTGGACAATAGAAGTGTCTGGCCTAAAAAAAACTATTTAATTCAATTCAATTCAACTTTATTTGTATAGCGCCAATTCACAACAAACAGTCGCCTCAAGGCGCTTTGTATT
>JAVDPK010001032.1:1632784-1691440 GCA_034780415.1 Cichlasoma orientale | reverse complement strand
CCCCCCCCCCCCCCCCCCCCCCCCCCCCCCCCCCGCCCCCCCAGGACAAGGTCTGTTCAGAGCAGATGATAAAGATGCAAGATAAAATAAGGGAAAGGAAAGAAGGGGGCTTAATGGTTAGAGAGGCGAGGCTGTGATGACGGGGCCAGTATAGGAAAAGTGAAAATACAATAAATTGCACTTGCCTTTATGGGTAACTTTAATTTGGTATTGTCCCCTGAAAAAGGCACCCAGGGTCAGCTGATGTGTGTTTCTGCTGTTGCATATCTTAGTAATAGTTCATCTGTTCACCTTTTCTTTATCAGTCTTGATAATTGGTGGTCTGATAACTTGGTGGATGCAGTGCTGGAGACCTCAGCAAGTGCAGTGACTGCTGACTACTTCACTCTGTGTGTAGGAGGAGTGGCATACATGAGAATGTTTGTTTAGCATTACTGCATTTCCATGCCTCGTAACACCAAAGCCTTGTCCACACATCCAGTCATTCGCTTATTGTGCTTCACTTTATAGTTGACAGTTGGTCAATAGTGGATATTTAAGGCTCTGGATGCACAGATATGCTCACACTCACATGACTGTATCCTTATGGCTGTCCTCTTTCCAGCACAGTAACTGACGCGTTTAGGAGACATCTGTAAATTGTAGCTTCAAAGAATTAACCTGAGTTACACTGCCTCCGAGTGGGCGCTGGTTTTGATGATGTGTAACCTTTACAGTCTCATTCAGCTTCGTTTGTCTCCTGGGCCAAAGGAGAGAAGGACAGATAATAGTGTGGTAGACCAAGCTCCAAAAGTTCCTCTGCAGGGGGCCATATAAAAGCATTAGTGCGCTCATAATATCAATAAGTCATCATTTCTAATGCCTTTTGATCTCATGTGTCTACCCGGAAAACGATTAAAAGCCAACATGTGAAACATAATGCCATGTATCTGATCTTACCAGCTCTCTAGCCCTGAGTAATCCCTGAGCATAGTGCTCTCGGGATTAGAATTACTATCAACAAAGGCACTTAGAAATAGCATTGACCATCAGGTTTTTCTATGGGTGTGTAAATGATAGTAGCCTTTCTTTGCTCTGTTTCTAACCTGCACTCACACACTTCAGAACTGAATTGCCATTTCAAAGTCACTAAATTGACGGCTTTGACTTGAAGAGAACGCTGTGCAGACACTCGGTCTGGATCCTCCCACATTCTCTCTATTCATCCATAAAGCTCCATCCAAGCAAGAAAGATAGAATCAATACACTGGTACTGTACAACAGCTTCAGTCTAAATGGGGAGAGATTTTATTTAAACTGCCTCTAAATGGATTCATTTTTGACAGAGGCTGCTGGAACAATAACAATTGTCCTGGTGGCCTTTACTGATTTATTTATTTTTTTAAAGAGTGGTAGACTCACCAAGCGGTTCTTACAGTAATTGTATGTCCTTGTTGTTTTGGATCAATGCAGCAGAGCACTCGAATCCGTCTGCCCAGCTGCTCCCCTATCGACCTCAGCTCTCAGTATAGGCTGTCTTTGTGCGCTCCTTTTTCTTCTTCTTCTTTACCATCATTAAAGTGTGGTACTTAGCGACTGGTATTCATGTGCTTGTATAGCTAAGGATATTGTAAAAAATACATTATGAACTTAAATGCAACCATTTAAGTTCATAATGTATGACTGAAATGCTTTAAAACCAAAGCTTTTCAAGCTAGAGACCATTAAAACCTTAGCTGGGCCTTCATTACCCCTTTCACAGAGGGGGCAATGGTATTGTTTTTGCTACGTTTGTCTGTTAAAAATGACATTTAGCATGTTTGGAGTGTATAGTTAGTGTGTTGTTTAATCATGGACATGGCAGATACTAGCCAAAAAGCCACCAAAGGCAGACTGTAAACGAAATGTAAAGGCTGTCTCCAGGTGAACAGCAGGAGGAGTGACGCACCTGAAAGTGTCAGGCCTGTGATGGCCCTTCTGTCTTGTGGTGGACAGGAACTGTTTTTTAGAGTGGCTTTAGAGTGATTGTGCTGAAAAAAAGATGCTAACCAAGGCAAGGTAAACGGTTTTTAAAGTGAAATTTAAAGGTCATAAATGGCCAATTATACCCTAGACTCCACATAGGGGAGAATAAAAAATAAATCATATCTCAGATTCATCTGATTTTCAGTACACAGTTGTGGAAGGCCAAGAACTAGTGCCAAAATGAACATCATCTGGATCCGATACAGATTCTAGATTTGCAGGCTACTTTAATTTAATATGGGAAACTCCATTTAACGGATATTTTTGGCCATATCTCAGCTGAAAAAGACACATCATCCTCATTTGTTGCAGTAAGAAACATCACTATTGTCCATGGACATGTAACATTTGATTGGGATATGATCCGGATACAGAAATATGTGATACAACTTTTAATCTTCTATCAATCCGATCACTCAAACCACATATTTTCTCATTATCAGAGAGAAAGCTTTTACAAAAAATGAAAATGACCATAAAGTGAAAGTTATTTTACTTCAGCTTTTTAAACCTTGTAAAATTATAGGCACTGACAATGAGACCTGTGTGTTATCTCTGTGATTCAATGTTTTGAGAGTGACATGTTTGTGAGATGGACAACGTTCAAACCAGCTAAAACATTTGCTGGCAGCGGGGTTTGTTGTACCAGCACCACTCATCAATATAGGAATGTAATATTATCCCAGCTTCCAGGAAATTACTGTGAACCATTCAGTCATCCAAGTCAATGAAAAAAAGCACATGCTTTCTTCAAAAAAAGTAACCAGTTAGTTAAAGGAATTTACCAGCAAATACTTCCAGTCTCTTATTAAAAGTCATCGTGACGCTTAAATTCAGTGAGATTTTCAAAGTTAAATGCTGTTATTTAGTTGTAGAAATTTATAAGGATGCTCAGAAATGTCACTTTAAAAACAAATTAAAGCCCCAAGTTAGTTACAGAAGTTTAGGATGCTTTAAAGTGTAAACACTTCAAATTAAAAGCCTTTATCTATCTTTTTAGCAGCAAGTAGCCAACAATGTCTGGCAGTATATTCTGTGTGGAAAAAAAATACTATTCATACTTATTTCCGCATTTGTTTGAATTTCTACATAAAAAAGTAAATTTAACATTAAATTTAACACGTCAATTATGTTCACGTGTGAAGCAGAAAAATGCAAAAGTAGCATAACACAGTAGTGTAATGTAAGTTATTATAGTTGATGATGAGCAAATTTTTAATTGTAATTTCCCTGAAAAGGGATTAATAAAGTTTAATCTAATCTAATCTACTCTAATCTTTTATTCATGTACCATGTCAGACATATGGGATGACACAAGTGTTTATTGAATGTTATGTGTAATACATATCCTCTGGTAACACATTTACAAAGCCAAAAAAAGGGAACCAAAGGAAAAAACTCAAGTGAATAATCTGTACTTCCATGTACTTTTGATGGCTTTGAAAGACGAGCATAGTAATAGATTCGTTTCCACAAGGTCATATTGTGAAAGAGAACACCTGAAAGTAACACCACTGCTGAGCGGGTCATGGGTGGAGTAATGGAATCGTAACAGAGCTGTGGAGTCTGAGATACTTAAAGAAGAAGCTGAACCCATGGACATTACCAAACGCTGATCCCTCCCTTGAGATGCTTGGTCTCTCGCTGCCTTCAGTTTTGTATTTAATAACTGCAGAGCATGCTCTGTTGAGTTGGGATGAGGTAACTGACTTTACCGCTGAAGAATATCCCATTTGTTTGGCTTGAGAAACTCTTGGGTTACTTTTGCAGTATGCTTTGGGTCATTATCCATTTGCACTGTGAAGAGCTGTCTGATCAGTTTTGCAGTATTTGGATGAATCTGAGCAGAGGCTATACGCCTGCACACTTCACAACTCATCCTGCTACTTTTGTCAGTAGTCACATCATCAATAAACATTAGCGACCCGGTTCCACTGGCAGTCATACATACCACAATACTGTCTCTACCGTGACAGATGGTATGCTTTGGATCGTGAGCTGTTTCGCGCCTTCTCCGTACTTTGCTCTTTCCATCATTCTGGTACAAGTTCATCTTGGTTTGTTTCAGAACTTTGCAGACTCTTTTAGATGTTTTCTAGCACCTGAGCCTGATGGTGGCCTCTTCACTTGCATTCACATCTCTTTACACATCATATTGAAAGTTCCAGTGATATCAAATGGAATTTCAACACTTAAAATTAACTTCAGATATTTGATCTGCTTAATTTGTCATGGAATAATGACGTAAGACACCTCACCTGGCCATGAAACTGCTTGTCAGTCATTTGTCCAATTATTTTTGAGCTTCTGAAAATGGGAGGGCTATGTTTTTATAAAAATTGTTGTATGTAATCTGTATGTAATCCAGCAGTTTTGTTAAACCCCTTGAATTAAAGCAGAAAATCTGCACTTCAGTCACATCTTGATTTTTTTATTTTATTTCAAATCCACTGCGGTGGTCTACAGAGGTAAAATTCACAAAAAAAAGTGTCATCTTCCAAACACTTATGGACCTAAGTGTCTAACTGGAACTGTGCTCGGACAGCGCAGACAGACAAAGTGCTCCTGAATGTCAGAGCAGCTCTAGTGATTGTGGAATCAGCAGCTTGTCTTTTGACTCTGCACTGAACTGCAAGAAGTGAGACAGCATGATGTTCGAGGATACCATCTTTTTGCATCTCCTCAGTTTCAAAGTTCCTTTTTTATGCTTTCTCATTTTTATTGCACATTGAATAACTGCTATGTAGGCTGCTTAGTAAACCTTTTTTTCCCCCAGTGCTAATATATTCATTTCGCAACTCCAAAACCCTTTGATATCTGTGCTCACATTTGTCTGTTGCCTGATAATTAGGAGCCCATGCCTTGGTGTAGCACAGATTGTCAGTCTGCATTAGTTTCAGAGCTGCGCTGGCTGCACAGAGGACAACAAAGGGACTGTCCATTCACAGCGCTGCCCCGTCCTTTCTGTGACATGATTATGTTGTGTGAGCTGAGAATTCCTCTGTTGTCATTTCCAATCCCATCTGACTGCAGTAAAGCATTCGTTTCAGCCATGTGGGTTTTTTCCATTGTCTGGGTGCTATATCAGATCAGCAGATTCAAAATGCCCTCAATCTCCACCAAGTTTGTCAAGTGGCTGCTCAGAGCAGCTGCCCTTATGGCGGTTAAAGACATAAACTGAGCCTCTTAATTGGTGAACATGCCTTATGCAACTGCTGCTTTGTTTCCTGTGTTGCCACGTAGAAAGGTTTGATAAAAGGGGGGGGGGGGGGGTTCGCCTACGGTCAACAGGAGCATGAGCAGTTCACAGCTCCAGAGATCACCTCTCTTCACAGTTTTTAGCGGCTTTGAGTGCTTCCCACTGCACGGCATTTGTACAGTGAATCAGTGAGTGTTAGATTATGATGCTGTTGCCAGTGAGACGAGTGATGGGACCTATACCATGGTAGTGGACTAAGAGGATTACACATTGCTTCACTTTAGCAGTACATCAAGGGCATTCATGTCACTGAGCTGAATATGGCTCAACAGCAATCTATTGCGCATAATGTTTAGATCTACAGACACTTCACATGTCGATCTACAAGATATTTCAGCCTGTTTGACACAAAATAACCTGACACTTAATAACGTCTCGACCCGTTTTGCTGCTCTTCCTTGTGACATCACGCATCCCCTTGTATCTCAGGATGGGTGTGTAGTGTTTATGTCGCTGTACTGCGGTATGATGTATTGTTAATGACTGAGGAAGCAGAAGACAGCAGAAGGGAAGTGTGGCTGGGCTTTTTAGAGGAAGCAAAAGGAGGGACGGAACGTCCTGACCTGTTGGGTCTTCTGTCAGTCAGTTCGCATCCTCCAGAGTTAAACCGAAGGCTGCTATTTAAAATCTTCCCCCCACATCCAGCCCAGCAGCTGGATCCAGCCTATTTATAGCTCCACTGCTGCCCTGGGAGAAGCAGGGCTGGAGAGCAGGGGGAGGAAATGAGTTTGTGGAAGCATAAACTCTGACTTGTACACAGCATAAAACAAATATTAACATTATGTCACATAGTTTGTGTTTGCGTGTAGCTACTATGATTACTGATGGTCATTTTATACTTTAGTTGGTGAAGTTGCATAAGTGGGACTGGTATAGGATGACCAGATCCCAACAAACTGAATGTGGGACAAAGAGAAGGTGTGTGTGGGACAATATGGAACATATTAATACTAAAAAACTTAAGAAATATACAAACTATGCAGGTTACAGGTTTGGTTAGAGATGCATCTGTAGACCCACATCCCTTTCAGCCACATTTGCTCTTATAAACTAGAGGCAATAAAAATGTGGGACATTGTCTCAGTATGTGTGACAGGAGGATGGGATAAAAATGCAGTACGATGCCACATGAAGTGGGACCTGTGGTCGGCCTAGACTGGAAGCTGGACATAAAATCCAGAAATGGAAATACTCGACTTTTGTTTCTGATGTTTAATGTTCTAACATTTCTTCCTGTTTTAAAATTTATATGTAATGTAAGTATTTATAAATCATTTCCTTGCAGCACATTGAAATTATCCAGTGAAATGTGTGATATTTTACAGCAGATTGCACACAGTCTCACACCAACACAACAATAAATTGCTAGCTTGCACGTACAGTAAATTGTTCATATTATTGTAACAAAGGTAATGTGAGGTACAGTGCAGGTGCTTTCATTAAGAAGCTGCAACAATCAGTGAGGATTATGTGTTATAACTGGGCGTTTATTAAAATCTTTAGTGAAACCATATGAAAAAGGAGGAAAGCATGAAACTATCATGGTTGTGGGAAGCCAACAACCCACTGTTGGGGCACCAGGAGTATCGTATCAGTGAGCAAAGTATACTACAATACAAACTCAACACCACACTAATAAAGCATGCATATAAAGTGAGTGAACTCTCAGTACAGCTTGTGGCTGACTTGAGGCAACAACCTGCCTAAGCAATAGAAACAGAGGACAGAACAACCCGAAACTACGCACAAAACTTTAAAATGACTGAAAACAGGAGGCTAAAATAATACTAATATAAACAGAAGTTGCCCGTAAACAAAGAGAGTACGGTTAATTTAAAAACATACCTCTGAATTGCTACCACTTAGTCATATTTTCATAGATTTCTTAATACACACTACAGTGGCTGCAAACAACTGATGAATGTCCACCATTTAGCTTACCACAGAAGTGGATAAATCAGCTCAGTCCACATGGGAACACACACAGCACAGTCCAGGAAGACGCCAGGGAGCAGCCCTCACACCTGCCAGCAATCACCTGTTTACCACTTTGTGTTGCCTCATGTGAGACTGACTATTCTCCTGCCTGGTCCTCACTGCTCCCGTGTTACATCATTAGCACGTGTGTATATGCTCATTTTGATGACACTTTTTTGTGGAGCTGGAGAATTGGTGATTACAGAGTAGAAATGTGATTACAGACACCCCTTTGCTTGCATGATTTAGAACAGACCCTGCTCTGGCACTATGTTTTTTTGGGGGCCTGAACAATCCCCCTTTGTCCCTCATCGGGTACAAGTACGCTCTGTTACCGCATCCCTCCTGATCTACACAGACACCCAGTCTGACTGTGCTGCTTTCACAGCCCCTCTCTTTGGCAGCAGCTCCAGTTGAAGCACAGCCTTGTTTAACTGGATGTTTTCATTAATCAAACTGCTCAGGCACAGGCTGGTTTGATTCTGTGTGACACTTATCTGTCACCTAAGTTTCACGCCTCTCTCTCTCTCTCTTGCTTTCTCTGTCTGCTGTTTTTGTAGATGATCCCATGTCTGGCCTGTTCAGGAAGCCTATGAATGATGATGGTGACGTGTACACTTCCCTGCTTTCCAATCAGAGCTTCACATCGGGCCAGGAAGCCTCCTACCTGTCTGATGACCTGAAGCCCTCCAGCCACTCTTCAGGTTCTTCTGCCCTGGATCACTTCTCAAGTGACACCTACAGCTTCAGCTCCAAGATGACTTCCAGCCAAGCCAATGATGCACCAAAATCTCTGCTGGGCTCAGATAAGACAGAATCCTACAACTACATGGATATCAGCCACGGGGACGAGCGCCATGACCAGCAACAGGGGGTTCTACATGGCCTGCTGGACAAAAGCTCAGCTGATCATGACTTACTGGGCAGCTACATAGATAAGAACCCCGGAAGAGATGAGGATGATGAGGAAGAAGAAAATCTGGGTCCAGCACTGGGCTCCCATTCGTTCCCCTACGTTGAAGAGCCATCTGATGAGGAGCTGGGAGACTACCGTTCCTACCGAAACCTGGGTGACACGCCACAGTCGGCCAGCCCAGTGAAGATCACTTTGACCGAGTCCCAGCCAACAGCTACTAAGACTGAGCTGCCACCACACTCGGTCAATGCTTCTGAGCGTGAAAGCGTCCTTAGTGTGGGATTACAGGGGGTCCCTACAGTCACGCTGTCAGAGCCGGAGGACGACAGCCCAGCTTCCACTCCCAATGCTTCACCAACAAGTAGGCAAAGCACAGACTCACACATAAACACCTTTCACTTGCTCAGATGTTCAGATATAGGAATGGATGATAAAGATAATAGTCTGCAGCTTGGCATCGTTTCACTTTGTATAACAGCGTCTGTGTGTGTGTGTGTGTGTGTAAGTATGTGTGTATATATATATATATATATATATATATATATATATACATAAATACACATGAATTTTCTTTTATTAGAATCACAAATTTTGTATGGATAAAGTAACCAGATGAAAAGGAACAAAGAAATACAGAATGAACAGTAAAGTTCAGTCCATAGATAAACTAAAGAGGATAACATATTTTATCACGATATACTGTCATGCGTCAGTGCTTGTCTTCAAAGTGAAACACTGTAGCTTCAGTTAAGGTTTTCACTGTGATTGGGCTGTGCAACTTACAATAATAAGATAAAATGCTAAACATTTAGCGCTTTGTAGACGTGCATTTCGTTTGCTGAAGGAAGAGAGTTGTATTTATTCTTTCAAAAGTTATGTAATCTAGCTTTAAGTAATGTGTGCACATGCTTTGTGTCCAGATTTGCAAGGAAGAGGCTCATGCCCTCTTTTCTCTGCATTTCTTTGTGAGCAGAAAAAGATTTCCCCTCCCATGACATGTTCAAGTCTGATGCAGTGAAGCCTGCAGTTTCCAAAAGCAGCCCAGGCACAAAGGCCGGTGGAAGGGAGCATGATGGCAGCAGCGCAGAGTCTGGAGACTCAGAGATTGAGCTGGTGTCTGAGGAGCCTCCTAAGGCCAGTAGCAACCCATTTGCCCAGCCGCCTAAAAGCAAGGGCACATTCAGCCAGCCTAACAACCCCTTTGACAGTCCCCCAGTTGCCAAGGGTGGTTTGGGCCTTGCTGGCAGTCACGCTCCACCCACAGCCTACAGCATACTGAGGGAAGAGAGGGAGGCAGAGCTTGACAGTGATCTCTTCATTGAGTCTGCGTCCGAAGAAAGCCCAAAGAGAGAGCAAGGCTTCAGTGGGCCCAAACAGGGAGTCAGCCCTCCCTCCCCCCTGATTCCCAGCGCCGTCCCTCCCCGCAGTACCACTGAGGTGGCACCCGTCGAGCCCCTGGTTTCAGAAAAGATCAAGAACCCAGTGAAAACAGACGAAGATCGCCCCAGCAAGCCTAAGCCCCCAACTGCAGCCGTGCCTCCTGAGGTGCGATCAGAAAAGCCCTACCAGGAAGACATGCACAAAATCACCAGTGAGGGCAAAGGAGACCTGGGAAAGCCTGCTGTACCAACTTTCCTGGAGGGCTTTAATAAACAAAAAGGTGAGTCCCAAAAACTGTTGTTAGAGAGACTCATGTCTACTTGGATTTACACACAAATGTAAGGGTTTTTACTGTCTCTTTGTGGGAGCCTGAGGATTTCACATAAGTTGTCTGTGACCTTTTATTTGTTGCAGTGCTCTTATCCTGGCTTATTGGCCACTGTTAGTAGTACTGGCTTTGCAGAAATAATGCCCAAGTGAAAGAGCAATAAAAAGTGTGTGGATATGATTGAAAGTTTATGCTGACGCACACTGATGGTTGTTTATCTTGTGGAAGACACCTCGTGCACAGCGTGCTTTGGTGATTTGTTGACAAGGCCGGGAAAAAACTGCTCAGTGTTTGTCTCTGTACCAGTAGTGGGTGGGAAGGCTTGTCTTTGTATCCCCACATCTGGTTCCCCCTGGTGGTATATAGAAGGAAAAGCAGAGTAAGGATGTGTTGCTTCAAATTTATGCATGGCTACTGAAAGTCATCAGCTTCACTTACTCAGTACTCTCTTGACTCCAATGGTGCAACTGATAAAAATTACATATGTCCAGGAGGAGGTGGACGCCTTTCAGCATCTTGACAACATCTGGCTTCTTACGTCACTCTGCAGCCCCCTGAGATCAGATAAGTCAGACATGCCAATCCCAGTCAGCAGTTAATGCTGGATACCCTGCACATTTTGATCTCTGCATGGCTATTTTCCATTGGCTGTTCTCTCTGTCAGTGTAAACAGTGGGTTTACATAATCCTGTGATGTCAAAACTGGGGCACACTCTTACTTAAGAGCTTTGAAGGAATCCTCTTGAATTCCCCATGTTTGTAGAACAAATAAAATCACCTCTGATTTAGATTTTTTTTTTTTTTGCATTGACTCTTCTGTGGCTTCTTAGTGAAACATGGCTGCTTCCGACATCCTGGTTAAATCAGGCGAATAGTTGCATGTTTAAAATGTGAACTGACACATTTAATACCAGCTGAACACATTTTTCTTGCTTTGTTTACTCAGCCTGTAAGAAGATTCTGGAAATGCTAAAAAAAAAACAAAAAAAAACAGGTCATCTTTTTTCCCTTCTGCCACTTGAGGGCGCAATACACCTTTATCATGACAGCTCTGTTGAAGAGGATTTTGTTTTCATCAGTCAGTGCGCATCCACACCAGTTGCCATAGCAACAGTGATGGGGGACCAGGTTAGTTTTTTCATTTCCTCTCAGTTGGTATTGGCATGAAGGCCCGTCAAGGCTGCAGGAAGGAGAAGGTGTGAGGTGTGGCTGTCGGGGGGATGGGGGGGGGGGGCAGGAGTCGGCTTTGAAAGGACTGTGAAATGGCATTTGCACATTGTTTCTGTTCAGCGCTGACACTACAGTGACTGTGCTCTTTCTATCGCACTTGTACGCGTCCCACTTTGCTTTTTGAGTCACATTTTGCAGCTCCATTTGCATAACAAATGTATTCTGGGGAGGAAACCATAAAGCACAAACACATCCTGAAGGCACCAAGCAAGGAGCATTGTGCTGTAATGCAGTGTCTTTTGTTATGAATTATTAAGAACAAGCACTTTGCCTCATTTGCCAGTGAGTCAGAGTGGAAAAGGCTATTTCAATCCCTGACTATAATTATAAATTGTGGTACGTGCAAATAAAGAATAACAACTCTGGATGGTTGCCATATTTTTTTCCTTTGCAGCCATTTTCAGCATTCATAAAATATGCTGTTGCATCCCGTCTGGTGTGCAGCATGACATCAGACTATAAAATTCCTTTTTTTAGATTGCACAACATATGGTACATGCCATATTTAATGCACATATTGCAAATGACTCCAAATAAATATGTTGCTACACTGGAGCTACGACAGAAGCAAAAGCCGTTTTCTAAACACCACGTGACCGTGCATCCACCTAACCCTTCCATTGCTTTTAACCCCACTATTACAAATCAAAAGCTCTGTTAGGACTTTTATTGTGAAAGGAAAGAAGCTTCAATTGTCGCCACCCACCCTCATACCCCTCTAGGCTTTTATTCAGTGCATGGATGATTTGCTGCAGCAGAAGCTGTGGTGTGGTGTTTACAATTTGCCCCCCTCCACTCCTCCTTCCACACAGACATACACATACGCAATTTCCCTGCTCCTTCTGTTTCTAGCCAGCGCTGCTCCACAAGCATCAGTCTTTGTGCTCCGTGCGCCGGCAGTACCTTGGAAACCTTTCCTCCCTCCCTCCCCACCTCCCCCTCTGTCATCTCAGCCTCTCTCTCGCATCCTTTTCGACCATTCATGCCTTTCTGGGATGAGTGAGTGAGTCGGTGCGACTGAAGAGCGAGACAAAGAAGAAAACGGAGACCAGAAAGAGAAAGAGAGAGAGAGAGAACAGGGACAGAACTGATCACCAGCATGCAGGCAGCTGCAGACGTGACCAAGAAGGAATGCTCCTGGAGCAGTTGGAAAGGCCAGGGTACTGACGTGTTTACTGTGATTTGCTCATTTATTGTCTGTGCATTGTGACTGTGAGGGGTTACATGGTTATTTCTGCATGTAGGTTAAAAATTCATGTATGTCATCCCTGCATGTGTGGTTTGCATGATATATATTAGCTGTAAACATATGGGATTCAAAGCGTGCCGTTTGCTGTTCCACCTTTTTCATGGACACGCCCTTATGACGGATCATTTCTGCTTCATGTCTGTGCCTCTGACCAAAAAAAAAAGAAAACAAAGGGAGGGGGGAGGGGGGAGGGTGGGTGAGAGACGCTGCTTGGTGTTTTGGAAAATAAGTGTATAGTCACCAGCATGCTGGGAGCCATCTGTTTTGGGTGCATGTTAATATGGATGCTAGTGTCATGGACCAAGGGTGTTGCTGTAATCACCCTCCCCGCTTTGCAACTGTGCAAGGGAGCTGGTTTATTATGGCGGATGCTCTGTTTTTGTGTAACGAGGCAGTCACAGCATCCGAATGGCACTGACAGACTGTCTCCATGGTAACCAGGGCGCACCCATTCCGATTACATCAGCCCTTTCTCCCTGGCCGCCATGGCACCTTGCAGAGACTGGGCCGGAGAAGAGCATCCTCCGGCTGTCTGTGTCCACAGCATGGAGGGCTCGCACAGGGGGCAGAGAGAGAAAATGGCGTCTTTTCCTCCACGCCGTTTGTGGTTTCTTATATGTCATCTTTTTAGGTTTGGCTAAGTGGTGGTAAAAAGGACAGACTGGTCTGCTCATTGTATCACAACAGAGACCATAACACTATCTGATTCAGGATGGCAAAACATCCCATTTTTTTATTGATCTGCTGAGTCACTATACATTTAATTTAATCTACGTAGATGCCTCAGGCTGTGTAACATTATAGCCTGATTATAGAGCGATCGACAGCATAAAGAACGCATCAAATTAAACCACCGCAGTCAGCACAACAAAGGATGAAACTGAGCTGATCTATGGTCTGCTTTTGAATGCCTGTACATCACCTTGAAGCTGTAGGCATTTTTGTTTAGTCATTCTCATTGGCATGCACAATACTTACTCACTGCCACCAAACTACTCTGGGATGATCAAACTGTAATGCAAGCTTGTCCAGAAGTGAGTCATAGATAGATGATGTAATCAGAATAATTCAAACTGACAGGTACCAGTAAGACACAAAACAGCTAATAGGTTTTTCTAATATACACTAATGGTAAAAATACATTCTCTCCACTGTTTACACTTTGCTATTTGCTGACCCCTGGGGAATTTGTGATTTGTGTCCTTATCAATCAGGCAGTGTTATACTTATAAGAATATGACAGAGCATGTCAGAAAACATGCAGAATAGCTAAAGAACAGAGTTTTTTATTTTATTAAAAATCACTAGTCACAGCTCTAGAGCCAACTGCCAAGAATATTAGTATTTAAAATATAATAATCCTGGTTTATCTGACACTGGGCCTTAATGCAGCCCCTCAGTTCACTTTTCGAGCCAGCTTTCTTGTGATTGGCTGCCCCTCACAGTTAGGAGGTTTAGACAGCAGGTGGGTGCGATTGATGTGCTCACAGCCAGACCAAAAACTGAAACAGTGTTGGAGCAATCTGACATCTGAGTTGTTGGTTCAAACATCAATGTTTGATATGAACATCCACCATTCTGACTGCATATATATGGCAGAAAATAAGGAAAGGAATGATCGATCCACTTTGAGAAGGCTTCATTTTGCTACTTACTTTCAGATAGTTTGGATTGTAATCATTTCAGTGATATAGTCTTAAGCTGCCATTGAGCTGCGTGATTGCTAAGATTTCTCTATATACATTACTAAATATACCATTGTCACCTGATCCCATATTAGAGAATGATAATGATTGTAATGACAATAATGAGGTATCATCCCCAAGTCCAGGTTGCAGTCACCACAGTCCAAATCTTTCCCGACTCTCAGCTGTGAAAGGTGGTTGGAACCGAAGTTGCATGTTTTCTCAGTCTGGCTGATGGCTTGTTTCAGGCCACTAGGATGTCTTCAGTGATTTAATGAGGTCAGGCTAAACTAGTTCCACTACAGAAAAAAGGGGGGATGGGAAATCAAATTATTAGCAGTGCTGTTAATCATTTGCTCTGTTTTGTTTTGGGGTTGTTGGTTTTTTTTGCTCAGTCTGTGTGTTGAATATCAGAGCAAAGAATCGCATCATCAAACCGGGCGTGTCAGGCAGCACTTGTGTTTCCTGTCTACTCTGATTCAACATCCTGCCATCATCATTGTATTTGGGATTTATCTCCTGTTGTCAAAGATAACAGGATTTCCTTTATATGAATATCAGACTACACTGTTAAGCAGGCTTTTGGTGAATGGGCTGCACTTGTTTAGCACCTTTTTAACCCTTGTGGTTCTCCAAACCGCTTAAAGCTCCTCGTTCCCCAATTCACAAAAGCATACTTAAAGCAACATAAGCTTCAGTGTCTCAGGAGACACTTTTTCTCTTAATCAGCGAATTTCGACTCCAATTTTGCTTGTAATGTGATACTTAACTGTCAGTTTATGAAATCTATAAGCCTTTTACACACTCATTTCTCTTATTCATATACTAACACACCATTATCCACCCACAAGCCTTCATTTTTAACCTGCTATTGTCCCTTTGTGTTCCACAATAAAGGGAGTGGCTGTTCATGTGTCAGGGTGCAGAGACACATTATGTGCCGATGAGTCCCCAGATTCGGAGAAAATGAATCTCTCTCTGTTCCCAAAGGAACGCTCTTTCCCCTCCCTTCCTCTTCAGCCCCTCCCTTCTTGTCTCTCTCCATCTCTCACTGAACGGCAGAGAGAAAATGGAGCATGGTAACTATGGTAACTGCATCAGGCAGGTGCTCAGCAGCTCCGTGCCACCAAAGCATTTTAATGGAGCAGTCTGGACTGTTTATTAGTTGTCATAAGTCATATAATGCAGTTTTAAGCCAAAAAAGAAAGCTTTGGTTTTTCTGTACTGACTTGTTTTAGTGGCTGGTTGACGCTCTTTGTCTCACATCAGAGAGCATGTGCTTAAAGTCTGAGCATAAAAGCGCTCAGACAGTGAGTGAGTGAGTGTGCGTGTGTGTGTGTGTGTGTGTGCGCGCGCTGGATTGCAATGTGGTTCTTTGGCAACCGCACCCCATACACATCCCCCTCCATCCTTCAGCCCCCACTCCTGCTCAGGCAAATGCTGATTTGCTGGTGTGGCTGTAGCCCCTCCCCTCCCGTGCAGGGGGGGGGACTCCCCCCTTCAGCGCTCTCCTTTTGTCCGTGGAAAAAGCAACTGCCTCTTTCCCTGTTCAGCCATGGGAGCCGCAGGTCAGTACATGCTTCTGCTGCAGCTAAAGCTTTTCAGTCTGCGTGCCATCTGTGCGGCGCATCGCAGAGCTCAGTCGCTGTTGCCTTGTCAACACCTGTCACCCGAGCAGAGATGTCTGTTGTTGATGTGTCTGTGCTGCTGTCTGTGCTACCTGTGCCTGCCTGTGTTTGTATGTGTGTGAATGTGAGCATCTCTATTCAAATCAGCTGCCACATGGAGAGCTGTGCCAGCAACAATGGCTCGTATGGGGAGTTGTACATGTGCAGCAGCTGTGACAATGAATGAGTCTCTGATTTCACAGTGGTGGTGGTGCTTGGGATAGGTCTTGGTATATATATATATTTTTTAATCCACTTTTAGTTGCTAAGAAGACAAGACATGGTGTTTCAGTGTGGGACGAGTTAGTGTGTGAGGGAGCGGAGACTCACTCAGCCACAATGGTTGTTCTTTCACCATCCAGGTTTAGCCTCCCTCTTTGGCATCTACAGATGCCTTTTAGTGGAGAGTAAAGATGGCCGTCATCACTATGCTGCTCACAGCTCCACAGCTAAAATTAGAGCAGGCAGGCAGGCGGACAGCACAGAGGAAGACACCCGAGAGACCTCTGCAGCAATCCTGTTCTTCACAGGGACAAAACCTTACATTAAACAGCTGTCCCTGCATGTCATCGAGGATTTAATGGTGTACGTACTATAGTCGTTCTGTTTGGCTCGCAGTGGTTGTGGTGGTGTTGGAGTTGGGGGGCAGCTGGTTCAGCAGAGGTGAAACAAGCAGCCGACAGTTCTCATGGAAACAAGCCCGTGTTTCCAGCCGACACAGCCGACTGCCAGAGGAGGACCACGTCGGCTGCTGGAGCTGTAATGGTACACTGGGCTAATCCTCAGTTATCACTTCTCTTTGCTAGTGGCTTTAAATTACAGGCCCCACCACCCAAAGAAGACTAGAATAGTGGGAAACCAGTGCAGCAAGACATACAGTATGACAGCCTGCGGGTATGTGTATATTCAAAATGTTTCTTACGAGGAAAGGTGGTTCACAGGAATCCTTGCGTTTCACTGCATTGATGAGATGCTGATGCATCATCATCCTTCATCTTGATCCAGAGCTGCTGGTCTGGCCAGGTCACACTGAGCCATTATCTATGAACTGCTGATAGTGCTTCTATTTCTGCTGCTGCTGCTTTCAGGGAACTATAGGTCAATCATTAATTCTGTGCTTTGAGCAGGCAGCACAGGTGTACCTTCAGTGTAATGTGCCTGTTTGCATGTATGTTTGTATACGTATGAGACGTGACCAGATGCTCCTGATTATAAGCACACCTCAGATATATCAATGAAGCTCTCCGGCCTGGAGTGTCGCAACATAGATTGAGGCACTTGCTCCACTAGTCAGAGTTGGATATTACCTTTGGAAAGGTCGCTCTATATATAGTGGTAAAGAAACTTAACAGGCACATTGTCACTGGGACACCTTCACACTGCCTAACCTAATGAAAAGCTGGGTTAGGAAGCTGGGTTAAAACAAGATCACGTGACAGCTCTCTGAGGACCCTGGGTTGTGAACAGCTTCCAGTAATTTGACCCAAATGTGTGGTGTGTAGACCACAGCAGCCTAATCCAATTTGAAAAACGTACACCCGTGGATACCCAGGTCTACATGATACAGAGTAAGAGCCCAGGTGATGCAGATTATGGATCTTAACACAGTTTGCCTTTGTTCTGTCCTTCCCCCCTCAGCGATTGATCTGCTCTACTGGAGGAATGTGAAGCAGTCAGGCGCCGTGTTTAGCAGCGTGCTTCTGCTCCTCTTCTCCCTGACCCAGTTCAGTGTGGTCAGTGTCGGAGCTTACTTAGCCCTGGCAGCCCTCTCGGCCACCATCAGCTTCAGGATCTACAAGTCTGTGCTGCAGGCTGTGCAGAAGACAGATGAGGGACATCCTTTCAAGTGAGTGGAAACAGTCCACGAATAAGACCAGATTATATTAAACAGTCAGTGATGTTCACATAATAGACGGTTGTGGACATTTATCACCTCTATTGTCGTGTCTGTTACTAGAGCCTACCTGGAGATGGAAATCGCTCTGTCTCAGGACCAGATTAGTAAATATGCTGACAAAATCCTGCTCTACACCAACACCTGTATGAAGGAGCTCCGCAGGCTGTTCCTCGTACAAGATCTGGTTGATTCTTTGAAGGTTTGCCTCACATTTAAAATGAATCAGTGTTTGCCTTTTAACCCCGCTGAGAAGTGAAGTCCCTCGGCTCAAACCTCAACTGCACTTTGTTTCAGTTTGCTGTTCTGATGTGGCTGCTGACCTACGTGGGCGCTCTCTTCAACGGCCTGACACTGCTCATCCTAGGTGAGGTCATCCAGACTTAAAGTGTCTGACTCAACTGTACATCAGTACCAAACTTTCAGGCACTGCTGCTGACTCACACACACTCCATACTCTCTAATAATCATCAGAATATAGAGGCTTATTATATCATATTTGGAATTAACCAGGATTATGACATGTCTATCACCATGAGAGACAGCCAAGTACATTTATTGGAGGCTTTTACAGCTCTGCTTCACAGTGTGTGTGTTTACTTTTCCAGCTTACCTTAGATAAGGGAAGTGGTTGGGGTGTGCTGGGCCTCCTGTCGAAACAAACGTGTTCCTGTTTGAATACATTTCCACTTCAGGTCAGAATACTTTAACCGTTACTCTTTCTGTGCTTCTGCAGCTGTGGTCTCCATGTTCACCTTGCCTGTGGTCTATGAGAAACATCAGGTAGGAAGGCACAAGAACTAAAGTCAACCAAGGTTTGGAAAAATATTGCCTGGCTTCTAAAAAGTCCCATTTCTTTCTGTTTTCAGGCACAGATCGATCAGTACGTGGGACTAATACGGACCCATGTCAACTCTGTGGTGGGGAAGTGAGTGGCTGCCATTCAGATATTTTATTCCAAGATCAGTTTAGCCTCAAAAAGAAAAAAATCGTTGCTGCTGATCGGTTTCCATCATGTTTGTCTACTGCAAAGAGCTGAAGGAGCAGTACCTGCTGTTTTCAGTGATCATAGTCACACTTCTCCAAAGTTGCTCAGTGGCCCGTAGATAAGAGTGCAGTTGCACTGAGCAGCTTCCAGATATTTAAAGACTCAGTGGTTCTCAAACTGTGGGTCGCAGGCAACTAGGGGAAAATATGGTTTTCTTGATGCTATTGCACTAATCGTCATTTAACTAAAATCATCATCTTGGTCTCTGATACTATTGTTAAAGATAGAAATATAAATATTGTGTGGGGTGCTACAAAAAGTATGAAAACCACTGGTTGCGAATACTTGGCAAATTCATATATTTTCCAGCCAAAAAAAAAAAAAAAAAAAATTATATATATTCTAACTACTTCCAATTGATACTTAATGTGCACACTTTCTGGACATAGTTTGCCAATTTTAGTAAAACCTGTCAGTTCCATTGACTGCCATAAAAAGACAACACACACAGTGATGCCCACTTTAAAAAAAAAAAGACTTAAGCACAAATAAATCTAGAGTAAACGTCCCGTTGGAAACATGGTATTAATGTCTTGTTTTCCCTGTCCAGGATCCAGGCAAAGATCCCTGGGGCCAAGAGGAAGGAGGAGTAGACCCATCTGTCTCACCGTAGAAGCTGACAGTCCAGCTCAGAGTCAGGCCCACCGTTAAAGAGCCTGGTCGTCATCTGTGGGGCGTAGTGCTATGTCATCTTGGTGTTCTCTAAAAGCATCCACTGGAGAAGCCTTCACCTTGTCTATAGCAGTCTAATCACTAACACACACACACAGTCACACGTACGCACATAATCCTGTTTCTAGGTAGACAACTTCACAACTCGAAGACAAAAAAAGAAACTGACTTTTTTTGTGTTGCTTATTATAAAGTGCATGAAGTCGAGCCTTGGGTAAATAATATTTGATATCTTTTGTGCAGTTTTTAAAGTCACGCTACATTTTTTTGCTTTGCAGTGCTTACCACAAACTGTACGGTTTGGCACAAAAGGCTAAAACGCCCACAGACGTGCTCTGCTGCCAGTGTTGAATACTGCTTCATGTTTCTGAGTTAGCAGATGGGGCTTCTCTCAGTATATGTCAATATATATAAATATCCAAAATGATTTCCTTTTGGTGTTTCCAAGCACAAAATAATTTAACAATATGCGTCTTAGATGTGGTAATTGTAGGGTTTTTGCTTTTGTATAACCATAAGGAACAATACCCACGCTCATGTTTTAGGTACTACTGTACAACTATGAAGACAAGGAGTATCTGGTGATATTTAGCTTGTTTGAATAACTGTCCAACTTTGTACTATGTTCAACTATACTCTGTAGTTCTTTAGACCCTGGACTCTTTAACTATTTGCACTCACAGTATGTATTTAATTACAAGAATAAGAAAAATAAATGTACCTTGGTGTAAAACATTTCCTCAGCCGCTTTACTGATGAACTGACATTCAGAAGATGAAGATGAGGTTCTGTATGACAACAGCTAAGTTTAAGGTGCTAACACTTTGAATGAGAGACTTGGAATGAAGAGCTATAAATATAAGCCAATGCATTCTGGCACCAACGCTCCTCTCATAGTAGGAGATAAGTGTGTGTGTGTGTGTGTGTGTGCTGACAAATTTAACTTGACTCTTGAGTCACAACCAGTAAGAAGACTGACACGCCTCATCTGTTGCAGACAACTATTTTTAATGACCCACTGCAGAAAACACAACAGGGCACAGAGGCTGAATCTTATCAATGAACTGCAGCAGCCACTGAGTTAAACAGGAAGCTTCTCCAGTAACAGTAAACAAGGAAAGAAAGGATGGAGGATGTTCCTGTTATGATCAATGTTATACCCTCATTTGAACTAAAAAAAAAGCTTCTCTGAACAATAATTAAATTGGAATTAAAGTAAACTGCTTACAAAGCGACATTTAAACCGAGTTCCATGTAAATAATTATGGAATCATTTTAGCTGTTGAGGAGAGTTACAGGATGTAGCTGGTAGAGAGCACCTCTGGCATTTCCACCTCCAGGTTCCACAATGTCCATCCTCAGAGAAGGATCCACCTGCAATTTAAATACACGTAAAACACAAAGAATTACAATGTGCCTAAAAACACAGAAGATAAAATGAATGGATGAAGGAGCACTGATCTGCACAATACCTGGTTCCATTTTCCCAGGTTTTCAAAGAACTGGGGAGCAATGGCTTCCCTTGGCAGAGACTTTGTGAACAGTCTGCACAATAAAAACACATAATAATTACTTGACTTGAAAATTCAGCATTTTTATTGATTTGCAGAACATTCTGTTGCCCACCAAAGACATTTTGGTCTTCCCTCAAAGAAAGATCTTCAGGAGTATTTTTGATAAACACACTTTTGTAAATTAAACTTAAGTTTATATTAGGTTTAATTTACTTAAGTGTGTGTAACAAATGGTCAAAAATATCAGGAAAATGCACAGATGTCTGTTAAGTAAGGTATCACAGACACTGTCTTAACGCTGTGTGGCCCAAACATGCGTCGTCACCCCTCAAAGGCCCATCCCTCAGCCAGGAACAACCCCGATATGTGTACATGTCAGACCTGATGAGGCGGTCCCGGCAGTCCTCCTGCAGGTGGCTGATCCTGTCAGGCCCCAGATGCAGAGTGCCACTGGGGCCTTCGCACACAAGGGAGTTTATAGCCACTCGCAGAGCATTAATCTGAAAACACAGAATCAATCAAGTGCCACATCATGCAAATCTGCCAGTGTCAGAAAGTAAAGCCACAAATTGCATAAAACACGGATGTAGCCAACATGACATCACGCAGTGGTTTGGGACTCTATTTTGTAGCCTCAACGTCAGTACTTTGGCCACTGACATGTTGGTTTTCTGGAGCCACAAATGACCATATCTGGATGAAAATGCGCAAACACAGTGGAGAGGTCCAGTTCAATGACTCCACGCCCTAACCTGAGTGACAACAATTCACCCACAGAGCTGTTAGGAAGGACAAACTATCCATAGTGGCTAAAACAATTGTTGGGTGTGAGAAGCTAGGCAATTTAAAGTTAGTGTATGAGGACTGAAATCGATAAAACAAAACTCTATCAGTCAGATTTAACACTTGAGGGGACAGCTCTTATTATGTCTCCCTGAGGTGAACTTTACCTCAGTGATGTCATCAACATCAAACTTGACATCGAAGGCCAGTTCAAGGTCATGCTCGGGTAGGATGGCTTCCTGTTTCTGACTGTTGAAGCCTAAGCCACAGAGTGCCCCAGTGTAACAGGTCCTCTCTTCATTAGTGCTAAAAACAAACAAGTTAAGAAAATATGAACATGAGTTTCTGTACATATATGCGCAGCAGTAATGCATGTCATACTAACCGCAACTCCATGACGGGAGTGAAGAGCATCATTATAAGCGCAGGCAGACCAGGGATGTCTGGCATGATGGAGGTGTCTCTCAGTAGAATGTGTGTACCTGCAACACAAACACAACCTTAAAGCTGATCTTATTTCTTCCAAATAAGATCCACTGCCAAGATTTAAACCAACGCCCTCAAAAATCAGACCTGGTAAGTATTCCACGCCTTTGATTTCTCTGGCTAGATTACTGCAATTCCCTTCCATTTCTCTCACCTTCAACTAGTTCAAGATGCAGCAGCAAGGCTGCTTACTTACTGGTTTTACTCTTACTCTCACTGGTTTTAGCACATGGCATCACATTATCCAAATTGCAGATTTTCTCCACTGGCTTCTAGGACTTTTTTAAATTTTACTGATGACGACTGCTAAAGCAGGTCGGGGTCTTGCCAAAAACAGAAATGTTGAACTTTTGAGCCAGATTACAGCCTCAGATCCTCGTGGCTGCTGAGGTTGAAATCTAAAGGTGATAGTTATTTTAAAATCAGGGCTCCTTGGCGTTGGAACGACCTGGCCTTTACATCCTGCTTTCTGTTGAAATTTAATATTCTGCCTTTGCTCATCTGTCCAAGCACTCTCTTTTTAAACATATTACAATTAAAATTACATTTAGACCTTCTTTATGCAACCCTCCTATTTATAAAGGCTTGGGACCCACACTACAAGGAAACTAGCTTGTGCCCCCCCTAAGCCTGGGTTTGTGTCTGTGAAGCTCTCAGTTTATATATATTTTTTATTTGGTACCTGAGGAGTTGACTGACACAGTCCCAGCCACCAGCATCCTCTGATGTTTGTTGTGAGGGCTTTCATTCAAAGCCAAGGAGTTGATGCTGTACTTCTCTATACACACAGTCCTGCAGGAGGATACACTGATCATCAGCCAATGAAGAGGGTAGGTTGTTATAGGTTAATTTTTTCTTAATCTCTGTAGCGCTTACTTGTAGAGCATGTTGCTGCTCACGCTGTGGAAGTTTATCATATGAGGACTTGTTGGTCCATGCAGACGAACCTGTAGCGTGAGAAGGAAAGAGCAATCAGACATCACATGATACATTCGCTGATTACCGTGATGCAGAGCTGTGTCGTCACTGTTCTGGCTGTCAGACTGAATGGGTGTGCCTCTGAATGAAAGCAAACACAGAACTGAGCCACTGAAATGGCTCCCTCTTCTGGACAAACTGACAGTGAAACAATACAAAGACAATGGCATCCATCATACATTCAACACCAAAGTACCAGGCATTTAAAAGCCAGTGCTCCTCAAAACCCACCATTATCTTCTCTGACATTATTTTTTTATACATTGTGTACAAAAACATTTTTGTACACACCATATTTTAACATATTTTAATAACATCAGCCCTTAGCAATAAATCACGAATAAAAACGGATCTGACAAATATTTTGCGATATTTTACATTTTTATCCCAAGGTCGCTTCAAAGGCTTTGGCCGGTGTTCATCTAGTGACACCAGGCTGTCACGGTTTACCTCATAATGCCCGATGTGGAGCATCCACAACTATTTACTCTGGAGGAGGCTGTAAAACTTTGTGAAAGGAGTCCGATACGGGTCGATGAGTCAGTGAAGCTCACTTCTGTCCAACGACAGCGATACTGAGGTGAGTTGTTGATGATTTCCAGAACTTTGAATGTTAAACTGGTAATCAGAGGGGAAGTGTGATTTTTAGGACACTTGAGCCTCACATCAGCTGGTATAATGTTAGCTTATAACCAGCTGTTGTTGTTTAACATGTTTGATCGACTGAAAATCAGTAAGTGCAACAATATGGGGAATAAATAAGCATTTTTATGTATGCTTTCATGTGTTAGAGCCCTGACTTCAGTTCAGGAGATGGGGCTTGAGATGAGGAGGAAGAGGATGAGGTGGAAATAAGGGAGGAGAGAGCAGTGGTGGAGGAGGCAGATGAAGATAAGGAAGGACGAGAAAGAAATGAAATGTACAAATCTTAAATGGTCATATACAGTCTGCAATGTCTCTTACTTTTGTCCTGGAATAGGACTGGGATCGCTTGGAAAAGTGGCTAAGCAGGCTGTCAATGATCTCCTTCTCCTCTTTCTTACGATCGTTCCAGGTGCTGCTTACAGAGTTGGGCACATATGTACCTTCTTCCATGTCCTTGTACAGAGACATCAGTGCCTCGTGGTTTTGCTGCAAGAGCACAAAAAGATCAAATATTTTAACAGAGGAAAGTACAAACTGCTTTGGATCTCTTCATACAGACTTTTTTTTTTTTGTCTCAATGCATGTCAGTGGTTCCTGCAACACTTAGCAGCAAACCTGAAGCCATATATCCCAAACAATTTCTGTCTCTAAAAGTCTAGTTTCATTTTTTAAACTTCAGTTAACTAAAATGTTTTTCAAACCTGTTTTTGGATTTTTAGCTTAATTAAAAAAATTGCACTGGAATAACTTCATCTCATCTCTAATTGCTAACAGGAGAAGTCAGTCAACTCTACGAGTTGTTGGTATAGAAAATAATTTCTTTATACTGCGCTTAATATGGTTTATCTACTGCAGCGCTGCCTAACACTTTTCATGTGAAACCGCCTCAGCTTATTGCGTCACCTTGGAGTCAAAGCTCTCTTCGGCCTTCACGGCATGTCCCTCCTCCACCAGCACGTCTACCACGCTGGTTTTTGTTGTCTCTGAGTGGATGAGCACCTCCACACGCATAACACCATAGAGGATGGAGTACAGGGACACAATATGAGAATGGCCCTTGAGCAGAGTGATGAAGCGGTTGCGAGCACGGCTGCTCCACTGGTTCCCCGAGATGATGGACTGAGCTGAAGGACGCATACCAGTGACCTGGAACTCCTGAGCCTGACACCACAAGCAGAGTTTGTCTGTTACCATTAATTTGATCTGCATTTTCTTTACTGACAGTGCCATTTATAATGCTGCTACCTGGAAAGGATGAGTCAGTAGGTCAGACGGGAGCTCCCTGAGGCTGCTGCAGGCAACAATTTCATTATTGCCATAGTCCAAAAAGAACACCTGCGGGAAGAAGGGAAACTTTGTTTGTTGGTGCATCAGTTACTTTTTCAGGCGCTGGGATGATAATTGATTCGCTAAATATGCAAACAATGTTATTGTGTTTATTGTTAAATTTATAGTATAACATTCCTAATCCATGGCCAATTTAATTAACCTAATATGCAAATCTTTAGACTGAGATCTTGCTGTGAGCAGGGCTCAACACACCAATGGCCTGATGGTGCAGAGCAGACCATTAAAATGCACATACGTGCAGGGAACTGGTCATAAGCCAATTTGACACTTTTCAATTTTGTTAGGTTAAGTTTTAGTTTTTCAGTCACACTAAACACAACTACTTATCTGGACTGTAAAAAGGTACGTGATGCTGACTACCAAAGGCTGATCAAATAAGAAAAAAGTTCTAGAAAAAGAAAGACAAAACCTTGACAGGAGAAAAGTTAAAGAGAGACAAAATGGGTGCCCTATACTTTGAACAGCAGAGTGCAGAGTTTAGATAATATTTACCTCCACATTGTTGCCACGCATGTGTAGGATCTTGGCACGGTAGTACATGCTTTGGTCATTGAACTCGGAGTACGGAGCCAGGCACAGCAGGTTGGGGTAGAGCGACACAGTTATGGGATGCAGCGTGCGTGTGTTAATCTCTGCTGTCAGATGGCGCTGCTTTTCCAAGCTGGCTTCATCTGCTTGGAACCCCCAGAAATGGCCCACCTCCACCACCTGCAGCAGAAATCAGAGAAGATGCATCCATTAATATTCATATTATTTACTCAAATAAAGGACTTCAGATATTTAGTAGAGAACAAAACAGTAAAACAAAATAAGAGGACTAACCTCCGTGATGTTCACCACAAACAAGCGATTGGGGGGTAGCTTGTCAGGGTCGATGGTGCTGCTCACCACTCCCACTGGGCAGACAGACTGGCTCTGGAAGTCAACATTCACACTACACAAAAACAGAGATTTTAGGTGAATCCTCCCTATCAACACGGAGCGATGTGTGTATTGTAAGTGTGTGTTATTGCGGTTTCACTGTCATGTCATTAACATCCCATTTTATTTAGCAAACAGCTGCTTGGTGTATGTTCACCAGAACAAAACATTTTATTCAGCTGAATTCAGCACATTTTATGAAAAAACACCATGGTCATTCGGATAAACTAAAAATGTGTTTCATCTTACCAAAATATGTCAGCATTCTTGTGATTAAATAAATATATAATGTCGCCCTACAGCCCAGCAGGGGTAGGAAGAAGCTGGTGCGGTTTCGCCTAAAACCTCCTCTCTCTGAGTCCAATGATTGCTGGCAAGAGGCATGCAAAGTGCTAAGATGTCAGATTACATTAACGTTTGGGGCCGAGGCACTGACCACTGCAGCCTGTTATGTAGAGGTTAGATTTGCCAAAAACACAGAGTCCTTAAAAGACAGACAAAGCCAAAACTTAGCTGCTAAGATGACATTTTCTCCTTGTCAAACATGTTTAAGCTTTGAACTCATGAATCAAATTTCTCTGAGAGAGACAACTGCATTTGGCATCTGTATTATGTGAAACAAGCGTACCGTGAATATTTCATGTGTGTTATCTGTGTGTTCCCAGCACAGGTTTCTATTTGTTCAATGGGGTAGACTGACAGCTCCATTGCAGGGCCCTGATGGGCCAGCGTGAGGGCAAGAGACACTTCAGGCAGCACACCAGAGTCCTGGGATGTCCTGTAAAACTCCACGTACGCTCTGAGTCCACACACACGCAAACACAAAGTGAGATAAAAAATAAAGTGCACAAAGGTTGGAGCAGACAAAGTACTGAGTGGTGATGATGTTTGACTTGCAGCAGTAGCCTCTGGTACCTGGAGCTCTCAAAGGAAATGGCTTTGACCTGTCCACAGAGGCGGAACAGAGACTGCAGCTGCTTGTAATACAGGAAACTGTACGGTGGAAGGTTCCTCAGCTGAAAACAACAGTTTGATGATACAATTAGAAAATCAGAACTAACAATTTAATTGAGTTAAAACTATAATTTGGTTTGAAGTTAGTTTAAGAAATTATAAAAGATGGACATAACGTCTGGGTCTTAAAAGTCTTTTTAAAGGCTAGCAAGGGGGCGACTCTTCTGATTGCAGCAAGACTTCTCAGAAGCTTGTGGTGAAGAAAGAATTTGCAGACTCCAATTTGAAGCATAATCATTATTTTCAACCCATCTGTCATTAGACACTCTTCCCATTTCCCTCAACTGGAAAGTAGGCTGGCTAGCAAGGCTGCAGCCTTCTTCTTCATCAACGTCTTCACGCCCCAGGAATACACAGGGTTTGTCTTCAAAGCAGTTTTGTACCGTCCCTCACACAGTTTCAAATCACACTTGGGGGCATTTCAGAAGCAGAGCGTTCAGTCTGTGTGAGGTTTTTTTATTTTAAAAATTGAAAAGATTATCTATGCCATTCCTGTATCTGAGTGCATGCGCTGCGCTGCCTGACACTGCTTCTATATAAAAAGGGATTGAGTCGAGGGCTGCTTCTTGGCAGCTTTTTAAACATCCTAAAGCACACACACTGTTTTGAGTGGGCACAATCAGTTCTGGTGGACTTGTGATGTTTTTGGGTGCACTCCAGCCAACTTCTGAATTGAACTATGGACTGGAGGCACCATTGGGTAGAAATGTTTGTGGTGATGTGGCTACAACCAATCAAAGCACTTGATGTGAATTTAAAACAATGTAATTAGAGAAGCAGAAGAAAATGAATGGATGATATTTTAGGGCCTTTTAATTATTAAATGTGCATCTAAGTCTTTTTAAGACTTTTTAAGACATGCATACGTTGTGAAAAGAGGGCGAAAAATTTGTTGCTCTTAGATCTTTACAACTACAGGGAGAAGAAAAATACTGCTTGAATTATCTAAATCAATGAATTAACCAGCTCATTGGGTTTAATAATAATAATAACCAATTGACTATTAACATGGTTATGTATAGTTGTAATCATGTTAATATCCTTACATGTTAGCATTAAGTGCAGCTGAGCCAAAGTAACATTTCTACATGTTGGGTGAGGTAATAATACCATGACTGTCGTTCTGGGGTTGAAGCCACTCAGCTCTCTGGAAGCCAGGGCTTCATCGATATCGCCCTGGAGAAAGTAGTTTGGATAGTACGCCCCAGCAAAGACCACCTAAAAACACAGTGAGTCGCAATTTACAACAAACTGACATTCAGGTATACACACACACACACACACAAATTTCTCTTTATTGTTACACTATGATCTTTAAGATAACTTATGAACATCCCACAGTTTTCAGCAAAGACTAACCTGAAGAATGAATTTCTGCTTGTGTGCACTGGTGTAGTCTGAGACTTGACTGTCCTCTGCTACGTGCATGTTGAATTGGGACACGCGCTTCTTCAGGTCCTCATACAGCTCTGCAACCTGAACAGCGGTTTAATTAAGCAAGCATTTATGCTCTCTTTGAATTACATGCCCAATAGAAAGTGTTGGAAAGACCATAATTTTTAATGCCAATTTGTTAAAGACACCACAGGACTATCCATGACCTCACAAAAGTAATCAAATAGAAATATATCAGGTTAAAATACGCGGCAATTATCATTTAAGGCTGATCTCCTGTGATTCCCCGAACTCATGTGACCAGCTTTCTGCATGATCTTTATACCTCTCTGATCCTCTTGATTTGAATGAAGTTCTCTTTTCCCCAGTCCAGCTCATCCTAAGAAGGGAAAGCAGCAAACACAAAGAAATTTTACTTTTCTTAAACAAAAAAGAAGAACATTAATGGCAGCTAATAAGAACTGTTATGTGAGGCCTTTAACATGGCACAGGAGACACTGGACAGATGGAAGAACAAGCTTGTTCTGGGTGAGAACTTAACACAGTCAGTCAAGAAAGTGAAACTGTAAAGACGCTGGTTCTACAGTGGGATAATGATCCAAAACAGACCTCAAAATCCACCATGAACAACTTTATATGTCCGTACAGCATTTTTCTCTGGCAGCAAAGTGCTGGAAGGTTGCTTGGGGAGAGCTTCATCCAAAAAAAAAAAAAAAAAAAAAAAAGAGCCCTCCTACACAGTGCGTGGGTTTTGTTTCTAAGGCAACATTATCTTGACAACATATCACTACTCTAACCAGCACTGTGTGATAGACTAACCTTGCCACTTTCCTTTTTATTCTCTAGTCCTTATTCTTAGACTTCTATGTGACACTGACATGCCAGGATAGAGAACCATGGCCAGAACAAGTTTCTCCTCCATTTTTTTAGTTACCCATTTAATGTAATTGGTTGCCTGAAAAGGAAGAACAGCAAAAGCAACAGAAACTTTCTGAAAAGTTTGGAGATTTTCAACCAGAAGCACTCAGAGTGCCCTGACACAGGACGACAACTGGGGAAAAAAAGTACTGGTACTCTTAAAAATATATAGATACTTGGGGAATGACAGGATCCAAAAGTCTTATACTATGAGTGAAGATAGTTCTACATTATATTTGTTTCAAATGCCATAATATCGTTATTAGCTCTGATAACACCCCCTTAACTGTAAACCAGGTGGGGTGGCACACATCTCTGAAGGACAGAGTACTATAGTTTATAGTAGTTTACATTATACCTTTGGGTGCCTCAGCTCTCCTTTCTTTTTGGATGAATGCCATGCCTAACATAAAGAAACAAGAGAGGATGGCTTTAAATACAAGAACCATGTATGCAGATCCACTGAACATCAAAACCTGCTGCTGATTAGTATCAAATTCTTTACCTTGAAGGCATTTACAAAAGCTATGGAATCACTTGGTGTGTCACGGGCAAAAGCCAGCTTGCTCCTGTAGTTACACATGATAATCAGTGTAGCAAGGAAAAACACACACATACACACAATATACATGTGAGCCATAGAGGTATATATAATGACAGAAAAACTATTCATGATCTGACATGAAGAAAATATTTTTTTATAAAACCGAGACCTGACTTAAACAACCTTCTAATATCATATAGCACTTTCCACCTGTCATACACCACAGGTGGACACTTTTATTATACGACACTGGTATGATGTGAAATTATGTGTTTTGGGATTTCATGTTTGCTGGACTGTAAGCATTTCTTTCCCCACTGAATTAGCCATTAGGCTGGACTAAATATGTACTGAAAAACACCCCCACACCATAATCCCCCTTCCACAAAAACTTTACATTTGGCACAGTGCAGTCGGACAAGTACTGTTCTCCTGTCCTGTCCCATCCTATCACAGTATACACAGTGGAATTCACTGAGCTCCTGAGAGCAACCCATTCTTTCACAAATGTTTATAGAAGCAGTCTGCAAGCCTAGGTGCTTGGTTTATACACCTGTGGCCATGAAAGTGACTGGAACACCTGAATTCAATGATTTGGATGGATGAGTGGATCCTTTTGGCAATATAATGTACCTTCCTTCATAATGTCACTGTTGGTCTACAAAATCTATTCTGACATCCTGAGAGTCGAGTGCCCTCAGGGTGTGACTCACCTGTGGCCAGCAATCTGCTGCATGGATGGTATTGCAAAGAAGCTCTTCAGAGAGTGAGACGCAGCTGAGGATGAGAGAGGATGTTGCACCCATAAGTACTGGGAAAAACATGTTACATGCAGACATACACCATTTTAGACTGCTAAACACGCTCTGTCTCTACAACACAAGCGTACACAAAGGATACTTTGCGTAGTGACAGACTAACCGATGATGAGACATTCATCCAGGCAGCCAAAAACGTGGCCCAGGACAATCATCTTCCCCAGGTACAGGTCTACAGGCAAGTGGGCCAGCACTCGGCCCAGGAACGTCATCTTGCCATCATCATTTTGACCTCTGCCGTCACTTTTCACAGACAGCGCACCCATCTGCAGAGTGACAAACAGCACGGTGGTGTGGCGGTTAGCACTGTTGTCTCACAGCTAGGTGCTCACAGCTAAAAGGTTTGGGTTCGAATCCACCTTGATTCTGTGGACAGGTGTGCTTTATACAAGTTGAGATCAGGAGAATCTATAATTGACTGATTGTTATCTGTGGGAGCTAGAATTCTGGCTCAGTTCTAGGGGATCAAATTCTTATTCAATGACATGCAAATCAATTTATAACTTTGTGTTTTTCTGGATTTTTGTCCAAATTCTGTCGCTCTCCATTAAAATTTAACTACCATAAATGTTATACCAATAAGATAAAAACATGCCTCAACATGCATATTTTCATTCCCTTAACCTAACACACAAAAACAATCAAATTCAACTCTGCCCTATTCTGCTCTCACCCAATAAACTTAGCAATGTTAATACTGGCTGACGCAAAGCTCCTGTCAGAGAACTCAAGGTCTAATCCTCTGAGACAGAACTGGGGGTCAGCTGCCCGCCCAAATACATAACAATCATCATTACAGCTACACATTTCGTTGCACTTGACTACACAATAATGCCTCTCTCAGAAGAGAATCATCAAGCTGCACTCTCTACCTGTTTGAGTTGGAGCACAGTCCTAACTATGTCAGAAAGGTTGGGAGGTGAGAGTGCTGTGGAGAGGAGGGAGCGGGGATCTCCCATGTCCAGCAGCTTCACCTTCAACAAGACGGTAGACAAGGGAGCAAGCTGAGGGAAGGAAAACAGTACAGCATAGATTGATATTCAGAAGTAGGCTCTAAACTACATTAAAAACATAGATATCTGGTCAGTGGCACCGTGTCTTACCAGCATCTCAGGAATCGCGTAGTCTGGGATTTCGTTCTTCCAAAAGTCTTTGGTGACAAGCCGGTAACAGTAGCCCTTAGACACTCGACCTGCCCTGCCTGACATGCGCCACATATTGAGACTTAACACAGAAGTGATAGTAAGTCTTTGCAAGTAAAAGGTCTGTAGTGGTCGTACCTCTGCGTTGGTCGCAGCTGGTTTTGGATGCCCAGGTGAGATGCAGAGACCGGTAATTGGTATCCTGATCACACACCAAGTGACGGGCCAGGCAGAAGTCAATAACTGTCAATAAGAAAAATACTAATATCAATTAACTCAATAAACAAACAAATAAATAAATGAAAGGTAAACTAAATCTCACAGAACAAACCACTTATTATTATAACTAAATGGGAGCAGGACCTGGGCTGTTCTTTTGAAATTTGAGTGGAAATGTACAGGAAGCAATAACCTTCTCATGCAAGTTCATTATTTACATAACCTATTTTACACCAGAAAGACACCACAGGATAAATGAATCAACTCAGATCTTTGCCCTAGGTGCAAGACAGAGAAAGGTGACCTTATTATCATGATTGCTGGCAACAAATGTATTGCCCTTCTGTGGAAAAGTGTCCACTTTCCTGTATCCCTGTCTGGCTTAAACAGATTTCCTTATATGGTTTAATTGTATTCTTCTCCCTGCTGCTTGATCTTTTTCTTGCCCTTGACATTGTTCAATTCGATATGTCCATCTGGTAGTGTGTGCACGTGGGAGTGATCCTTGGGGATTATTTCTCCCATCTCGCTCTTATTTTCTACGTTTTGTTGTGTCTTACTTACTACCTTTCTTTTTCTTACACCGTTATTGATATCTGCATATCTTAATTCTGAGTTTCTCTTGTAATGGACAGATGGAAAATTTCAGAAGTCAAATAAAATTTAAAGCTGAGAAAGAAAAAAAAACAACTACCATATTTGACATCTGGAACAGTCACTGAACTCTCTGCGATGTTGGTGGAAAGGATCACCTGTGGGGGTTAGAATATAATTAGTATAGCAGGTACTGCCAGCTCATGTGAAAATAGGATCAACAGCTTTTACCTTCCTGTATCCGGGAACAGGAAACAGGAAAACCCCGTTCTGCTCCTCCAGAGTCACTGTGGAGTGAAGAGGATAAACCTGCAACCTGAAAAACAGCAGCATGTTCAGTGTTAACTTAAATGTCAAAAGTACTAGTTTTTTAGTGGATTTTAATGGATTATATCTATGGCTTATATCTGTTCTTTAGATACTGGTTAGGTGCATTCATAAAGAGGTTAGATTCTGCCTACCATTGTGCTTCACATTTTATTATTGGCCGTGGAAACATCAATGTTCCTTGTATGTTACAACCAAGTGATCATGTCTGTAGATTCAGGGTTCTAGCCAGAAAAACTTCACAGGCTGGAGTGATCGTCTAACCGCATCTAACCGCTAATCTAACCGCTAATCTAACCGCTAATCTAACCGCAACGGCACCTCAGCAAGGCGCAGCGCTGGGCGATCAACCGCTGGCTAGAACCCTGAGATTGCTGGGTTATTTAACGTAATCCCTGGTTCTTTGACAGTGAGGTATTTCACTTTCACTGTGGGGAATCTCCTTGGTGTAACCGTCTATGACACCACGTCTGTCTGCGACGGACCAGTTGAGCCGTGTTTAGAGCCGCATCCCTTCATACTAACACAGCCAACCAGCCCCTCCCTACTCATTCAAAGCAGATTTCTTAACTAATGCAAGCAAGAAGGGAAGTGATGAGGGAACACCTCGCTCTGTTATTGAATCAGGGATTACATTAAGTAACCCAACATTCTTTTCCAACTTCACTTGGTGTTTCACTATGGGAAACAGCACACTCCTAGACTGTGTCAGCCCTCCCAAAGCCAAACGCCATTTCTGCCCAGGATTTCAGGCTGGACCTGAGGCACTGACGACTGTGCAGCATCCAGCCTGTAAAAGCACACAAACGTGTGTGGCGTGGCCCACATCGCTGGTGCACAAATATCCTGGACTGGCATATCTCTGAACAAAGCCCAGCCATACCATGGGGCACCCGTATAATGTCTCATCACCTCAGGCACAAAGGCTACCTAAGGTGATTACTTTCAGAAGTCAAAGAAGCTGCACATGTGCAGAAACATTAAGGAAGTAAATGCAATTGCTCACCTTTTGTGAACCAGCTTGCTCAGGGCCTCCTGCATGTAGCTTATCTCGTGTATGCCAGGGAGGAAAACCAAAACACTTCCTCTTTCTGACAAAGTCATGCCCCCCTCTTTCTCAGCCTTGCTGCTCACACAGAAACACATATACACATGTTTAGTGAACAATTACATGCTTATTTGCATTTTTAAGCAGTTGTGTTTCAATGCTATGGCCTCACCTGGAATCTTTGCCTTCCATTTCGTCAAAGCTCTGGATGAGACTGATGGCAAGACTGTACATCTCTCCTGAGATGTAAGGGTCGTCTGGATGAGGCGATTCAGTCTGAAACAAACAAAATTCAGATATAAAGGATTTGGCTTCAATACAGAGAACAGTACCATCAGCAACCATTTACTCTCTCAAATTTGTACCTTGTATGGAAACAGACCGTGGAGGTCATCCAGGTAAAACTCCTCAATGGCATAGGATGCCCCCTCAACTTCAAACACATAAGCTGAGTTCATTTTGCCATGAACAGGGGTGGCAAAGTAGTCAGCAAACTGTTTACAGTTAATGGTGGCTGACATGAGGATTATCTGAAAGACAGGCTCTTGTGAGTGAGAATACAAGTGATTAAGCATGAGGAAGACAAAGGAAATTTTTAGTCTGATCTAACAGTTACCTTGACATAGCGAGAGTTGGAACAGAGGAGTTTTCTCAAGACTAGCAGGAGAAAGTCCATCTCTGATGTGCGCTCGTGAACCTTGAACAAAGGTAGAGTTGTTAAAAGGCTAAATCTGGAATGGGCAAGAATCACTGATTAAATTAGATAGGTCTAAATTAAGCTTAAGTTTATAACAGTGCCTGTTAGGGCAGACATCTAGATTAAACCAGAGCAAAAACAATGCACAACAGAACATTGTGGATTTGGATTAAAGTACTACAAATAGTTGACAAAAGAAAAAATAAGGGGCATTAAAAGAGCTTTGCTGCACAGTGGCATTCGTGGTTGCGAAGCCTTAGCATATGATTCACATCGCTTTCATACTTTTCAAACCATTTGGTGACCCCTTGCGCCTTATGGATGGGGGCATTACCGACCTGGAAGAGTGCACTTTCCCATCAGGGCAGAAATGTTCTGGCACTCAGAACAACTTTGTATTGATTTGTAGTCACTTTTCTTTCTAATGACACAAGTGGGCCAAAACAATCCACTGCAGGGGTCATGGGGTAAGGTGTTTCCTCAGCTATTTCACACGTCTGTATTTACATTTAATATTTGATCTAGCTAACAAAGAAAAAAAAAAGTTCTGACCAAATGAATACAGATTCACAATTTAGATTTTTAGGCACAAGCTAACAGAGAAAAATGATACTTGTGGTTTATGCACCTCATCTACAAAAATGTGGGAGTATTCTGTGAGGGACTTGGCCTGAACCAGTTTTTGCAGCAGCACTCCTGTAGTCATGTAGATTAGTCGTGTATGCTCGGTTGCCATCTTCTCCAGGCCAACCTGAAAAAGATATATACAGATATATATATACAAACTTGTCAAATAAATACACATTTGTATTTTACTACACCCACAGGAGACTTAGTGGATCTGGTGCTTGCTAACCGTTCATTGAGGAGTCTATAAAGGCACCTGAACGACAGGGTCTAAAATCTATCTCTAGAAGACATCCATTTGTTGTTATCTTTTGCTCTCTTTTTTTTTTCTTCTTGAAAAGGAAAATCTTGTCACCTGCAAATACCAACTTGCAAATTATCTCTGCATTCCATCTGCAGTTTGACCTCTTTAGAATTTAAGGTTTTTGTACAGTTTTGCTGCATTACAGTACTACTCAGATTTATTGAGCTCAAAAAAAAAAACCAAAAAAAACCACAGAAATATTGTCTTCCATCAATAATGTTATGTTCTACTGCCTTGGAAGGAACAGGAGAGGCCAAGTACACTTCCTCTGCTGTAGCTTCAGGCTTAAACTTTTCCAGGGTTTTAAAAACTAATGTCTGCAATGCCAACATCACTATTTTTGGTTTGAGTGCAGAAAACATCAGTGAACTTCGATAAAATCGATTGCATATCCATGTTACACTTTTTGGTTTGCCAACTTGTGCCCAAACTCATTTTTCATTCATTGCATGCCTTTTAGTTCAAAGTCAAATGGAAGCTGTGCAGAGATATAACTCTCCCCACTTTACATGGTGTAATGGAAATCAGACCATAATATTCAGTTTGTGTTGCATAAGCTAAGAATTATTTCTCCTACTAACACTGACTATTTATCATTGCTCCCACTGTCAGTGACATCATCCTTAACTCCAGAGGTCTGCATCAAGCGGAGGAGACAACAGATATTATTAGACACACGGTTTCAAAGCTCTGCACAACACAGCCAGACATTCTAGCAACAAAGCATACAAGAGCTTGTTAACACACGTTGTGAGAGACATAATAATGAATACTCTTTGTCTAGAGTCTGAATCACTACAAGTAGATGCATTAGTACTTTGCTACTACTCCTACATGACCGCTGCACAAAGCCAGTAGAAGACCCATGTATGCTTCTGCCCTGCACAGTTTATGAAAATCACATTCTATCTTAATATTGCACCAACCTGATATCCCACCAGACTACCCAGGGTGCACTTGCGCTGTTTGGCAACCCATCGAGCAATACTGGTGGCTCCAATTTTACGTGGCTGGGTGACCACAATGTTGCATGAGGCATTTTTCTCACTGTAATAGTCCAGAATGTACTGTGGCAGCTGGGTGGTCTTGCCACTGCCTGTGGCTCCTCGAATGATCACTACAGAGTTGTTTGCTATGAGGGAAATCAGCTGGAAACAGCCGCAAACAGACAGACACACAAAACACAAGCGCAAACCGACACGTGCACAGTTACAAAGAAAGACAGTTTGATTGAAAAAAAAATTAAGAGCATTTGGCTACTGACCCATATCACTGAATAAAAATGAAATTAAAAAAAAGTTATGAAATTGTTGGGCAGATGGATGTGGTAAGCTGATTTATGGCCTGAATTTCAGACTTCATAATCTGCATTAAGAAAGTCCGGCTTAAATGGTAGCATTAGCTCCTAAAATACACACAAACACTCTATTCTGTATTAGTCAACAGAAAATATTAGACTGGTAAATTTAAAGTTAGCTGTTGTCCATCAGAGTCAAATAACTTTAAGTTCATCTTGAGCAAACAGTAAAAGCTTAAGTGCTCAAGTGTCCTGAGGACACGATGACAATTTCTGTAAAAATGACAAACAGAACTTCAGGATAATGAAAGTGCACTGCAAAGTCAATGTCTTACCTCCTGCCTGTTTTTGGCTATGGGCAAATTTGGGTACTCGTAGCTTGTGAGTGGAGGAGCAGCATAACCTAGTGAATGGAGAACGATGCAGAATGGAAAAGCAAAATAAAGTTTTAAACCAATTAAGAAAGAAATAAGGTTTCTGTATATCAAAAAAAAACCCATAAGGGAGTATGATGTAGAATCAGAAAGGCTGTGACAAAATTCAGTACTCACGCGCTACAGGTTCTGGTTTTGACAGCCTCCCTCCATCAGAGTTTGTATTTTGTGGGCTGCCGTGCTCAAGAATGTCTGCTGGACTGTAAGAAAATCACATTTGAGACTTGCAAACAAATTTAACGCAGTAACACCAAAACTTACACAGGCTAAAGTTAGCTGTTATGGACAAAAATCCTTAAGTTTAAGCTGATCTCTGTTTTTTGGGACAGTACAAATAGAAAACAGTTGACAAAAAAAATTATCCACTCTCTTCTTTTTCAGCCATTATACCCCAGTTTCCCTCACAATGCAAAGACAAGTACCAAAGACCACGACTCTATAAATGCCATGAAAAAACAACTGCAATTGTTTCCTCCTGAGAACCAAGGAAAAAAATTATCTTTCAATTTTGTTTTGTGGCAACTACAGAGGAAAGAAAAGGAACTGTGAAGCTGAAGATAATGCTAGCATTTTTCTGCAGCGACATCATTTTGAAAACAGTAACTTGAAAAACAAAATGGATTGGAAAACGCTCCTCTTATTCATACACAGTAATCCATCTACAAATAATTTTTTTTAAAGGAAAAAAAACCCTCAAGTATAGCAATAAAAATATTTGTCCATTCTAACGGTATAATAGACCAAACATTGTGTAGTTCACATCAATCAGTTATTCAGTGAGTCTCAAGATTTCAAAAAGGACTCCCAACCCTTTTGAAATATTGTTTGTCTTTCAATATGCATCTTCTAGTGGAAAGTTCCACATTTGGCCTGAATTTTTTTTCCGCCAAAGCAATGTTATTATCTTCTAAAAAAGATTAAAGTTCGATTATGTTTGCTTATTTTTTACTGTATTTGTGTCCGTGGATAATTCTGGATTTCTATATACCAGACACACCAAATACTTGGAGATTATCAGAAATTCTGTTGGTTTTTTTAAAGTCACTCATTTAAAAAAAAAAAAAAAACCCACAAATACTTAGATGAGATTATTACTGAAGGTAAACGTCAAAATGTTTAGCCAGTAGTAATTAAAAATGGCAGCTTCTCTGCTAATTTCACTGCTTAATGCAACTCCTAACTTTGAGTTTCTGCCACCTCTCAACTTTCCCCTCTGTCAGCTTGACCAGGCCCACAGCGCTGCAGCCGGAGGAGCATTCCCAGTTGCGCGTGTGTGTGTGCCTCTTGCACTCTCAGTGAGGGGAGGATTTTATCACAACAGCAGACAAAAACCCTGACAGTACTAGGAGCTCAAATGCACACCCACGACTTGTGCGCACACATGCACTCTCGTCCTCTCTCTTTCTCTCCAATGCACACGTTTCGTGCAAGCTACAAAGCAGCTGACCCTACAACAAAAGCTGCACACTGCACAGAGGAGAGTGGGGTGAAAGGAGAAGAGAAGTGACAGCGCTTAGTCAGTTAGCAGTGTGTGTGTGTGACTAACTCTCCTGGAAAAAGTCTGCATGACAGGCGCAGTGGGAGGACAAGACAACAACTACAAGACAAAAGGGAAAACACTTGGAACAACAAAGCAAGGGTAGGATTGCTGCCGGACGTAGTCAACAACGAGTGAAGGAGTTAAGTTTGCACAGACAGATCCATGGAGACAAGAAGCTGGAGGCTGTACTCTGTGAAAAGCTCTTCTTTGCCCAATTTCTAAAAAGCTAACACAAGAGTCAGCGGCGCCGTTTCACCAGTAAGTACATCTCTTTCCTTTCTTACTCATCCAGATATTAGTGCAGTAACTCAATTTTTTTAAGAGAAGGAACCAAATCTGAAAAGCTGTTTTGCAACCTTACAATAAGCGAAGCTACACATAAGGTTTTCTGTATGGCTGACCTCTGACCCTACAGGCAGTGTAATCCATCTGAATCCCAGGTGGAAACTCAGCTGATCTATCAGCTTGAATAAAAGGGCCAAATACGCACACCTGGGACATCGCCCTTCACCAAGTTTGATATCATATGACTGCAATCAAAGCACCCATCAGGCAGAGATCAAAGGTCAGAATAGCTATGGGGTGATCATCTTTCAGTGTCGAGCTTAAATTCTGAATTATTAAAAAGGTATACGGAGTTATAGATAAAGTACAAACCAGATTTATTTCTATTGTATTTCAATAGGAGCTCAAGATTTTTAGCAGAAAAGTAGCAAATTTCTTTCCCCCCCTGCTTAACATGAAGAATTCCTCCTGTTTTGGTTAATTTTAGATCAAAATGCACATTTGGGAGGTGACAACTGGGCCGCAGTTAAAGCAAAGACTCTGTTATCTTATTTAAATGAAGTCTATCCATTTTCCTGGTATTTTTGGCTATTTAATTAACAAAAAATGCCTTTTATGTTAGAGCAGATTTAATACAAAAACAAAAGTTTAAAATTATTTTAATAACAGTGTTCTATATTTTCCTTTGAGGAAAGACCACACCTCTTTGGGAGCCACCAAATTTTTTTAATAAAGAGGGAAAACTTTTTTTTTTATCTAAAGCTTTACAGTGAAGAGCTCTTATTTCTGTCTCAAAAATTTTTTTTCCTTCTCTTTTTCTGCCTGACTTGCGCAGTTCTTCACATGCTATTATGCTGTCCTGTCACTTGTAGATGCAACTGTAAGAGAAATCAGTTTGAAGCAACAGCTATTCCAGTAACTCAGATGCATTAATATAGTCCTGCTGTGAAGTTATGACTTGATGCTTAAGAATAACAAATAATACTTGTGTCTTCAGTTTTTAAGGACAGCGTGCTGAGAGTGCCATGCCTCTGTTCAGCTGGATGAAATGGTCACATGAGACAAAAGCGCAGGCTCAAGATGAAACACCATCTCTCAAAATCTCGGGGGGGTTACCGAGCCGCACGCTGATCACAGAGCTCCTGTGGCATGTGGAAGAGCGCGAGCGGCTGGCGAGAGAACTGGAGCGTGAGCACAGGCTGGCCCACAGCGCTCTTGGTCTCCACTGGTTTCAGAAGTACCCGCGGTTACGAACCCTCATCCCCTCATCAGAACTACAACAGCTGGAGTTCCTGTGTGCCCAGATCCCGCCCATCCAAGCAGCCACCGTCCTTTCCAGGTGTTTAGTAGTACCCATGCCTTCCTCTGTCCTCACATTAGTAAGCTGTCAGCAGAGGCTAGCTGCTACTGCATCAACAAGGCCTGACAGCAGGCAAAGCAGAGAAGACCCATAGGGGAAAGGGAGCTAGGGCGAGCTGCCAAGAAAGCCATTATGTGTTACTGTCACAGACACAGGCGATATAGGGTGTTAACATGTGAAGGTGAAAGACGCCCTGTAAGGGTGAGTGAAGCCAGGCTGCTGGGGTTGCCACTCATCTCTGTTAACCAGTATGGAAAAAAGAAGGAACAGTTGTTAGGCATGGTTGAGCTACTGTGACCTACTTACATATTTCCCATAAAACTCACTACTAGGTCACTACTGTGTGCTTACATAACCATCATACCAAAGAAAAATATATTTAATAAGATGTATTATTATGCTTTTATCATTTACAAAAACCGGTGCTGCTGTCCCAGATATGTCATTTTTCGAAACTGTGAGAGACAAAACAGATAAAAGCACACGGGTCTTACATTTTAAGTGAAAAACAGAATCATCATGTTAGCAGGCTGACACACCGTGTTGATGGAAATCCTTCCTCCTATATTTTTTCTCAGTTTTTACATACTCGACTTCTCTCCTTACATTTTATGGGACAGGCATGGGTGTACACTGGTCCTACACAGACGTCTGTAGACCATCATCCACATGTTTTAGCTATGTACTGTCACCAGGGACCAGTATCAAAAATATGTGGAACAGTGAGCTACTCGTGACTGCATTTGTTGCTGCTGTTCCTTTAGCTCAGCTCAAGGTGAAACATGCAAGCGGCAAAAACTGCAGTTCCTCTAGGTGTCACTTGAGGCTGGTTCCAAATGGGAGACAATCTCTACAGACTGCTGTGTTAAAATGTCCAACTTGTGTCTCTTGTACACTAGTACCTAATTGGCTCAACTTGACTACTCAGTTTCAGTCATTTTCCATTACAATTGAGTACCGCCTCAGCAAAGCACCCTGAAAGTCCCGTGACGTCATTTGTATGCGACACAAACAGTGCCTCCGTCT
Source organism: Cichlasoma orientale (assembly GCA_034780415.1). NCBI lineage: Eukaryota > Metazoa > Chordata > Actinopteri > Cichliformes > Cichlidae > Cichlasoma > Cichlasoma orientale. The sequence goes on along the minus strand of JAVDPK010001032.1, from coordinate 1,649,865 downwards.
AGCTCCCTCTGGATTCTGTCGTCAGCCACCAAACACAAAAGTTCCACATCCCAGAAGTTCCTGCTTCAGTTTATGGGAGTAAAATTCTGGTTCTTTGAAATGAAACAATGAAAACTCGCCAGGAAAACATTTTCTAAACCCGAGTAGTTTTTACCGCGGTCTCTGGTGCAAGAGAAAAAAACTTTACCACCAACCCCTTCAGCTGAAACACAAATAAGCAGATTACAGGGTGTGAGTATTTTATAAAACACAGTAATACTGTGTTTATAGGAACTGAGACATATTTTAACATGGCTTATGACTTAATTTTCAGGTCACAAACCTGGAGAAGACGGAGGATACACTGAATCACAGATTAGAGAAAGAAGAAAAGCCTCTTCTCTTTAAGAATTGTTTAACTACAATGCTGCATGCTTCCGCAGGTTTCGTGAGGTGCTTGCCACCAACAACATACGACCCTGGGAGCTGGCGTCTGTGTTTAAGCAAATACTGAAGGACTTCCTGAGCCAAAAGGGATACGACGAAGAGGACGACTTCTTGGTCCGGCCGGTGCAGTTCCAACCCATGGAGGCTTGGACCAGCCGGTACAAAATGAAGCAGGGCTTTGTCACACCCACAGTCCCCAACTGTGGAGACCATTCAAGAGAAGAGATCCCAACAGTTTCTGGATACGTGGACCGGGTCATGCGGCACTCTGGTTCATTCGCAGCCAACAGGGACTGGGATCTTCCATATTACTATCCAGTACCTCTCAGGCCTAAAGGCGCTTACAGCACCACATTGTGAGAGGACACACTCCCTAAACATCTGGAAACGCAGTTTTCACATGAACAGCATGGAGACAAAATGGCAATACATGTATTAGATATAGATATTTCATAGCTTTATCAAAATGTGAAACAGCACTAGGCTAGGTGGTATATGTAGGCAAATGTTTAATGGCAATAACTAGTTCTTATCCCTACTTTAGAGACTGAATTTTTTATGTACTCATTATAAACTCTCAATTAGACTCTGTACAGTAGGGGATGCATTTCAGAAAAGAGTGATTTTAATAGTAAAAGCACTAGATGCCTTTTTGGCTTTTGATTCTTTAAAATTGCCAAATTAATTGAGTCTGCTAATTTGTGTTGAGAGCTGGAAATGCAGGATTTTTCCCAGCTCAAAACGTCCAGCTTCTGGGGTGCCTCCCCACGGGAATGATTGATTCACTTACAGTTAATGCAAAGAGTCCATGTTACCTCACTTAACAGAAGTCAGTCAATTTTCCTGCTAATTTTGGCTCTTCGATAGACAAAAATGTATTTTAAGTTGGTCAAATTAAATCTCACAAAAAATAATAATGAAAAATATCTCAGATCTGGTGATTTTTCTTTCAAAGGCAAAAATCTCTTGGGGCAGCAAACATTTCTATATGCAGAAAAAACCCTGGAAAGGTGAGTGCTGTTTAATGTAAATGTCTTAGATTGAAAAAAAAAATTAATATTTAAAAACATTAAATAGATTAGAGAAAATAATCTAATTTGAGCAGGACATTTGCTTTTTTGTGGTTTATAACTTTGATTCCTTAAGCAGTGACCTAAATGCCTCAGCAAACAACAGCTACTGTTCTGCACTTGTTTAAGGGACCCTTGGGAACTTGGCTGCTGCAGGGAAACCAAGGTGATGACTAAGGTCAACTAGTGAACTTTGTGTAAGAAGGTTCCTAACTGAATGAAATGAACCAGAAGTATCTGCATGGTACATAAGATATACTACGCTTCTTTCACCCTTTATCAAAGAAGCGTTGCAATGCAACTACTTGATGGTCATTAAAACCAATCAACTACCATAGTGACAAATGGATCAGCATGTAAATGGTAATCATAGTATGTTTTCCATTTCTCTGAACATTACGCTGTTGACAAAATAAAACTGATTATGATGAAGTTGCTACCTTGTGTAAAGAATGTAGATTTATACATTTAAAAAACCCATAAACCCAACCAGTCATGGCAGATGACTGCCCCACCCTGAGCCTAGTTCTGCTGGAGAATTCTTCCTGTTAAAAGGGAGTTTTTCCTTCCCATTATCACCAAGTGCTTGCTCATAGGGGGTCAGTTTGATTGTTGGGTTTTCTCTGTAATTATTGGGTCTTTATGAACGCGGCACGTTACGCTCCAAACAATGAAGAATAAAAACACAAAATCAATTGATGTTAAATACATGAAAACGGGTTACTGCAAACGATGTACACGCATCACTGAATATGAGAAAATAACATCTGAAAAACGAATAAATTTCGACTTAAAAGTGTGACGCATTGTGCCGCGCATTATGAACGATGCTCGTTGTTCTACAATTCCTGACACGCATGAAAACAATACTATACAAACATCCATCCAAACATTTTCTTCCGCTTATCCGGGGCCAGGTCGCGGTGGGCGGCATCCTGGGCAGTGGAGTCCAGACCTCCCTCTCTCTCTCCCAGCCTCCTGCTCCAGCTTACCCCCGATTCTGATTTCAGCTGCTACGACGTAACCTACGTAAGTGGCCGGCATTTATACCTGTGCAGGTGCATTGCGTGTGTTAATTACCTTTCGGTCGTGTCCCCGTGTTTTACATGCGGTGTTGGCCGACAGAAACATAAAATGCTGGGACTTTTTTTCCTTCCTGGGTTCCTACTGTTTGCTGTGGTCAGTTTTTAAAGGTGCAAACACATTTGTCCTTCTAGGTTGTTTTTTTTCGCTACTTCGTACATACTTGGAGGAAGTAGCCAGAAATGCAGGGAAGGAAGGGTGTTTCGGGAGGAGCGCTTCAGATTACGATATGGCGTTTTTCTACAACAATATAAGGGCTGCAACTCCATCTGGTGGCAGATGGCTGCATAACATTTCGGACAAACATTTACCAGCACTGGGTTAATTAAAACCTTAATAATTAATTAGGCTAACCAACTAGTAACAATAGCGACGATTAGTCGTCTAGTCGGGTAATCGCGCACATACCTAGTCTTTACCTAACAATATAAAGCACCTTGAGGCGACAGTTGTGATTTGGTGCTATATAAATAAAATAATTGTAGATTAAAAAAAAATAAAATGCTTTCCATTTTATTTTCAAAACCGAAAGCTGCAGTCCTAAAATTTTGTGTTTCGGATATAACTGAAAAGAGCTGATATTTAAGTGGGTTTGCAACGTGATTTCTCAGGCCAAGCTAGGACAGGAGTCAGATAATGTCAGCGGGCAGCAACTTAAAACACTTCATATGTTAAAGCAGTACCACTTTGGACTGCTAAAATTATCAAAAACCAAACCAAACAAATGCTATTATATTTTCAAAATGTTTAAACGGCTGCCACGTGTATGCACAGGTGAAACATGCTACCATGCTAGTTAGCTCGAAGTTAAGTTTATGCTAACTTAACCTTGTACATCTTTCCTACCTGCTTTCTTTCAACGACGGGCCTTCGTCTGACTTCCTTTCAGACACTTCCTCTGTGAGTTTAATGTTCGCAAACGTGGTCCCCGAAGTGAACCAGTCTGATATCTGTTCAGCAGTAAATATTTTCTTCATTTTGCGCTCAGTAATTGCAATTTTTTCCCCCAGTTATCTCTGTGGAAGAGCACAGCAGGGAGGTAAGTGAGACTGACGTCTCCCACTAGCGGTGGGAATAAAAAATTGCCATTCTATCTATACATGGCCCAAAAGTATTCGCTGTCTGCCTTCACACATATATGAACTTGAGTGACATCCAATTTTTCATCCTTAGGGTTTTATGTGTAGGCCCACCCTTTGCAGCTATAACAGCTTCAACTCTTCTGGGAAGACTTGCCACAAGGTTTAGGAGTGTTTATGGGAATCTTTAACCATTCTTCCAGAAGCACATTTGTGAGGTCAGACACAAGTTGGACGAGAAGGCCTGGCTCACAGTCTCTGCTCTAATTGATCTCAAAGGGGTTCTATCAGGTTGAGGTCAGCTAATCTTAAGGGGAAAATGAAGTTTGTAGCAATTGACTGCAGAAATTTGGCAACCTCTGTGCCTCAAAATCAAATGACCACGCTCTGATTTTACATGGCCTACCACTTCATGGCTGAGTTGCTGTCATTCCAAATCACTTTCACTTTGTTATACTACCACTAACGGTTGACTGGAATATTTAGTAATAAAAAAAATTCTGGATTTGTTGCAGTTAGCACGCTGGAATACACTGAACTCCTGAGAGCGACCAATGCTTTCACAAATGTTTGTAGAAGCAGTCTGCATGCCTAGGTGCTTGGTTTTATACACCTATGGCCATAAACTGGAACACCTGAATTCAATGATTTGGATGAATGACTGAATACTTTTGGTAATATAGTGTATCCATCCATCCATCCATCCTTCAGAAGCTCTAGCAAGAAATACCAAAAAAAAAATAAAATAAAATCAGACTTTTAAGTTTAGAAAAGATAGAAAAATTTAATACAGTATTTTTAAAAAAAGTTCACTGTGCTAAAATGAAAAAAAAAGAAAAAGGAAATCAAAAGGCATTGGACATACACCTTATTATGAGAAAACTACAACAAATAATACATGTACAAATCTTCAGTCACAATCACATTGCCAAACATATGCACCTAAGAAATGTGAATACAGAAATGTGTAACCCGAGAATGTGACACCAAAAGCAACCTAAGAGAAGAAAAGGTGGAGTTGCACTACCAGAGTCTTTGTCACAGCACAGTATAGTAGCAGATCAATGTAAAGGTACAAGAACCCTCCATCTAAAAGCACGAGTAGTACAGCATATATCACTGCACGTTCACAGAGTATTTAAAAAAAAAAGAAGACTTTACTGTTCAAACAAGCACCAATCACAGATTTATCTCCAGCGGTGGACTCCCGATGTTGTCTCGGATTAAGGTAATCTCTGTGCGGAGCTTTTCGTTTTCCTTAAAAACAAAAGAAATACACAAATTTGATTGATGTGATAAGTTATCAGAATTCACACGGCCATCGAAAAGCTTTCTTTAATTGCAGAGAAAGTGATAGTTACCTCTTGAAGTTTTGTGTTGTCCTTTTTAAGCTTAACCAGATATTCAATCCTCTGTTTGTGGTTCTTGTGTCCCACAAGTTTTCCATTCTCCTCCGACAGCTTAATGTTCTGCTTACGGAGAACCTCAACCTCCTGTAAGAAAGCAGAAATGTAACAAAAGTCACCTGTAAGTTCACAAATAGGAAAAATCCCAGAGCCTGACCAATAGTGACTTTTGACTAATACATACCCACCCACACCCCAAGAGCTGGAAGCTTCAATAGGGACCTGACCTGTTTTTAATTTATGAATAAATTAAAAAATTTTAAAGTAAAGAACAGGGCAGAAAAACCCCTCAATGAGTGGTGATGTTACATAGTTTATCCACCAGAGGGCACTCTGCAACTTAACCTGTTGGCAACAACAACCAGCTGATCTAAGCAGTCAGGCAGAGCGTAAAACGCCAATTTTCCAAATGTAAAACAAAACAGTTTAGCTTTGTATTTTTTTAGTAGGACTTTTTGTATTGCACATGCAATACTGCAATATTGCGCTAAATTGAACCAAAGTTTTTACCTGGATTAATTTCTCCTCGTCCACTTCCCTCTGGTTCAGCTCCCTCACCTCTAGACAGCGGTTCCTCAGCTCAGTGGTCAGCTCTTGAATGCAGGTCTGAGACTGAGCATACGTAGACTCCAGCACCTGCAGTCTAATCGCAGTGGGAAAAGAAGAGGTGGGTGTAAAGTTTTCAGCATAAAAAAGAAAAGTTTGAAGCATTATGCAATAACAAAAAGATCAATTTGATGACACCACTCCACCTAGGTGCTTACTTTTTTTGAGTTTCAGACAGCTTCTGCATCATTTTACTCTGTTAAAGAAGAAGAAGAAACAGTGAATTAGTAACAGTAAATTAATTTTCAGCAAATTCATTAATCAATTCATAGAAAATTTAAATGAGCAGAAGAGCAGATACAGACCTTCTCTGCTCTCTCGTCCTCTAGCTCTTTGAGCATGGAGTTCTTGAAGGCTTCATTCAACTCCTCACTGAAAAAAAATGCAAAGCATTATTCACTTTATTTACTTTTTAATTAATTATCGATGGCCTGAGGATGGCAGAATCTGGATGAAGAAACTCAACCCATTATTTCCATTCTGAGTCATCTGGTTCTGCTTAGTGTAAAACTTGTCAAGCAAAGCCTGGATCTCCATTCGTACCATCTCTTTCTCCGTGAGCTGTGTCTGAGGGGAAGGTAATACAAAACATTAATGTTAATAGAAATAAGATGCATTTATGACAAATATTTACTGAAAAAAATACAACTGAAAACATTTTAATACAGTGAGTTCAGTCTAAAGTTTTACAGGTTTAATGGGCTGCAGGTGACCATAAAATAAAGTGAGCTACAAAAGAAGCCTAGTCTCAAACAAAGCTACTTTATATAAATCAGTCCCAACATAAAAAAGTTATAGACTCATTTGACTTTTCCACAAAAACTTACCTTAAGTCGTTCGATTTCCTCATTTTTGGAAGCCCTCTCAGAGTTCAGCTCTGCTAAAAGAACTTCCATGTTCATCATGGAAGAGCGTCTATTCTCCAGCTCCCGCTCCTGGTATTCCAGCACCTGGGTCAGGTCCCTGTTGAAGCTTCCAGGGGTACGAGGTGTCTTAAGAAATGGAAAAAAGAAAGGGGGAACATTTGCATATGCCGTATTCCTAACTGGAAATTTTCAAAAATAATAAACATACATGATCCATTTACAAAGGCATGCTTAAATATTATTTTATAACAAATTTTACCCGAGGAAACGATTTAGGTGTTACTGTTTGATCAGCAGGTGGCTGGAAAGTTCCATTCCTGATAGTTTTCTCAACAGCTTCTTGCTGTTGTTGCAGCTGGGAAAAGAGGGAGAATTAGGGAAATTAGTAATGTTGATATGTTATTCCATTTACTTAAAAAAAAAAAAAAAAAGCCTTTACCTTCTGCTTTAGATTCTGAATAATGACCTCCTTCTTGGCTGTTTGCGCTTGAGATGCTTGCAGGAGGCTGTTCTGCTCATCTAAGACTTTAGTAAGTCTTTCAACCTCCTCAGTGGCATAAACAATCTCCTCCTGCAAAACTTCAACCTGCGCACACACACACACACACACATTATATATCACTTAACTACATTTTATCACTTAACTAATGAATCTACAAAATTCCAGAAAGATGCATTTACCTCTATTTTGTTGGATGCCACCTTCCTGTCTAAAGTTTCTTTCAGGTCACAGATTTCTTCCTGCATCCTACAGTTTTGCTCCCTGATATCGTCCCTTTCACGGCATCCCGCGTTCCATTTAGACTGGAAAAGCAATGAGATTAATCATAAACACATCTGATAAAATGGTATGGTACATGTAATGTAATGGACAACTGTATCAAACAGTATATGACGGGTAAAGGATAAAGCAGGAAGACGATTACAGTGATGTCTCTGATATCTTCAGTAAGATGGGTGATGGTCTGGTCCTTCTGGCTCAGTTCACTGCGGAGGTCTCTGGTTTGGTTAATCAGGTCTAAAAGAACATCCTGTCAAAAAGTACAAGCAGTATTTAGAAGGGCAGTAGACATATTGAAGCCATTTGTTTTTAATTAATAAAAGGAGGATTACTTTGTCCTGTTCAATCTTCTGCTCCAAGCTTTTTATACTTTCGTTGGCCGAGGTAACATTTTGTTCAAGATCAGCAAGAGCGGAAACCTTGGAAACGAAAATAAGACAACCAGGTTTAACTACTGAGCTGCAATTACAATAACTTTATTTGCAAACACACACAATGTTCTTAGGACTGACCTGCTGTTGATTTTGTGTTAACAAATCTGAGACTTGTTTTTTAAGCTGTGTATTCTGCTCCATTGTTTCAAGAAGTTCTCTGAAGGATATACCAAAGCGACTCATGTTAAAATAGTTACTTAACCTTTGTGTGTGTGTGTGTGTGTGTGTGTGTGTGTGTGTGGCCACAAAAACTTAACTGTGCAGAACTTACTTTGATGTACTTTCTTTGTTTTCCTTCAACTGGGAGATCAGGGTGCTGGTGCGCTCCTGCTCAGCTTGCAGAGAATCATTCAGTTTCTACAGTAAAAAATAAATATAAATAAATAAATATTTATTCATTATTTATTTAAAAAAAAGAGTCAAGGATAGAAAACTCACTATGATCTCTGCCTTCAGTTCATCGATCTCCTCCTGTCTGTCATGCAGCTGCTGTCTGGACTGATCAGCCTCAAACTTAGCCTCAGCTTGAAGCTGGTCAAACGAATCCTGAAGTGTCCGATGCTGCTCCAGAAGCTGCTCCCACTCCAGTCTGGAATGAAGATGTTGTCGTGTGAGTACAACAAAAATTTTTTTTTTGGCCACAGCGGATTTATTAGCAGTAGAGAGACAGTAAATCACGGAAAGATACGGGGGAAGACACGCGGGCAAATTGGCGACAGGCCGGGACTCGAGCCAGCGCCACCTGCACCGCAACGCGGCATATACATGTGGTCGCTGGCTTCACCACTAAGCCACCCGGGTGCTGTACATAAACATTCTAATGAGAGCAGAGCGCTGTTAGATCACACATTTGCACAAGTAAAAACAATCTAAATCCAGTTCCCTGATAGGAAAACTAAAGAACTGTCTATTTTAACATTGGATACTGTGATTTGATGGTCTTGCAGAGAAGTGACCAGCAGCTGGACAGTCTTATGACACACGGCATCAGAATGAATTCATGTCGAAAGCAGTCTGATCAATATTAATATCATGCTAAACTGTGTTTCAGTCAATCTTACTTCAGTGATGCAGCTCGGTAGTTTTAAAGTTAACATAGTTAAATCATACTCAAAGTATTGTGACATCTTGAGGCGACCGTGATCTGCCGCTATATAAATAAAACCTGCATGCAAAAATGTGACATAAACAATCCACTTAAATGGAGTACCAGCTTTCTAGATAGTTATAGAGTACAGTCCTGCAAAATTTTTGCATAGAAATGTCTTGTTTTTGAAACAATATCAACACATATTTATTGTAAACCTGAGTTTCTATAATTCAGCATCATTTGTGTCAAGTTCAATTCAATTCTTCAACAGGTGGCCCTTTGCTGATTTTCTCTAGCACATTATGGCCCTCTGAGAAAGAAAAAAATATGTTGCCCACCCCTGTATTAGACTCATGCTTACTGGACTTTGTCAAGTTGGAGCTGGGTGCTGATCAGACTGTTGGATAGCTGACTCATCTCTCTCTGCTGCTCACTCTGACTGTCTCTTAGCTCGTTCTTCACAGAGATCAGTTCCTTATCGGACGACTGCAGCACCAAGCGCAGATCGTGGATCTCGCTCCTCAGAACTGAAAGGAGAGCAAAGAACACTTGGCACACTTGTCTCCATCGCTGGCTCAAGTCAAAGTTTTAACAAGTTCACAAACATCAGCATGAGCCCATGCAGACAATCAGGAGAAACATCCAAACCTAACCTTCTGCAGCTTGCTGTTCAGACTGAAGGCTCTGTTGCAGATTGTTAACAGTTTCTTGTAGGGTGAGGTGATCTTTGTTCCAGTTAGATCTTTCAGTAGAAAGTTGCTGAACAACAATATAAATAATCAGGAAATCAGGACAGGAAAATTAATAGAAAATTTTTCAATATTTACTACAAATGAGAAATTTCTACCTCATCCTTGCGGTCACATTCCTGAGTTATCACAGCCACCTGCTCCTCAAGTTTTGCGATTTCTTGCAACAGCTTGCTGTTCTTCAGCTCCTCTTCATTCAGCTGTGCTTGGATGCGACTGCCTTGGTCCTGATGCCAAAGTGGAAAAAGTTTAACACACTAAGAGGACTCTGTGGTATTTTTGTACACGCGTGTGGGCAAAAATCGACACTGCTTTACCTGCACTTGACGCAGTTCCTCTGTCAGGGCCATCTCAGCCATGTCTGATGGAGGCTGTTCAGACCAAATGCTGTCTTCGTGATTGTCTGCCCCGTTCAGGTGCTCCGGGCTGGAGAGCGGCACGAGGCGGGACCGCAAGTTGTATGTTCTGGTGGGCGTGCTGAGAATCTGGTATAATACATATTTCATAATTGAAACTGACTTAATTTTTTTCAAAATCCTAAACAGAGAATGGGCATGACATTGCCTTACAGTTGCAGGAATGTATTTCTACAACAACTAACCTTTAGAGTTTCAACATGAATTCGGTTTAGTTCAGAAACCTCCTGTTTTTTATAAGCATTTGTGGCTTCCAAAATGTTTTCCAAATGTCTGTTGGACTTCTCAAGGTATCTTTTCTCAGATTCCAACTGGGCCATCTGTTTCCTGAAACACAAAGCACCACATTAAGCTATGTGAAAGTTAGGGTGGAAGATTTCTGCATAAGTAAAGAAAATTTTTTCTTGACCCAGAAATCAAAGCTGTGCAGTCTTTTCATATATGATAATACTGAATTCAAGAAGTAGCGGAGATGGTAACCCAATCACATTTAGCAACCCAGTAAATATTTCTGACTTTTCAAGGGCCATGCTCCTGAACATCTGCCACGCCTTTCAGGACAATCACCATTTCCTTTAACTTTACAATAGGTTTCTTCATTAAATTAAAAAAAAAAAAAAGCAACCTCCTTACTTGGTGACATCTTTGTACTCCTCAAAGGCTTGAAGAGCGGCCATCAGGTCTGTCTGTTTCTGAAGGAGTTTAGCGTTCAGTTTCTCAATTGCAGCTGCTGAGGTGGTATCTGTAGCCACAGAGGCTGAAGAGACCTCTGGAGCCGTGGAAGATTATAAGTGTATAAATATATATATGTACATATTTTTCCATTTTCAAGCATTTCTCTTCATTTTATGACAGTAATCTTACTCTCTGTGAGTCTCTCTGACTCCACATCTTTCTGAAAGGCCTCTTCAATCTCAGCAGCAACCTGGGCTGCAACACCTTCAGCTTTCACCATCGATTCAAGCGAACGTAGCTGACGGTTCTCCTCTCTGAGGCTGTAATTCTCTGCAGCATACCGAGTCATCTTTGGGTGATGTTCAACCTTAAGGTGCAGAAATGCATAAATAATAGTGTGGTGGTGAAGGTCACATCTGATTAATAAAAGAAAAAAAAATTACTATGACACATGTAACCCTATTCTGCTTTTGCTATGACGTATGAAGAAAGAAGAAGAAAAAAAGTGGGTTCCTGCGAGAAACTCACAGGAACGCTAAGAGGTTTAAGGAAGTTTTGGCATCTCCTACACCTTGTACAGATATAATCATCAGCAGTGGGTTAGACTGTATTGGCATTTTACCTGATCTTTCAAAATCTTAATCTCTTCTTTCAGTTGGTCAATCAGCGCCTGAGACTCCTCATCTGACAGCGAGTTTTCTCCTGCCTTAAGTTTCTTCTCCAGGCGAGAGATGTGGTCTTCTCGAAACCTGACAATCATTCGGCTGGAATGGATAAACTTGTCTTTTTGTGTCCAGGCCTCCTCAAGCTGGGCCACCTTCTTGAGTAGGATCTGAGAACAATCAAACTTAACTGTAAGTTTAATTAAGTTTTAAAAATAAAAGGCAATGTGAAAATTTTTTTTAAAAAAACAACATCATCTTGCCTTTTTTTCCTTATCCTGTTTCTTCCACAAACAAACAGCAGCCATAAACTTTGCTTTATATGAGACATCTTGATGAGATTCGATGGGCGGGCCTGGAAGAAAGTGTTTTTAAGAATGGTAAGAGTCACATTTGTTAAAAAAAAATATGACTTTCTGACTCTGCGCTGAACTCTAGCCAAGGTTTGTGGCTTTTAACGTGTGTAAATAGTTTAAACAGGATATTAATTGGCTGAACTTTAACATGTTTGAGTTATTGTTACCCATGTGGAGTTCTGGTCCTCCTGGTGCTACGTCTCTCCCGCAGTCCACTCCCTGAGATGCCAGTGCCTGTGCAAGCTGGTCCTTAAGCTTCTTTACTTCAGCCTGCAACTGCTTCACATTTCCCTGTGTGTCTTCATTGATGACAGCCTGGCAAGGCAGAATAATTGCACAAGGATGAAAAAAGAAATGAACTGAAAAGTCTTGAGTATCTTGTTAATTCATGTAATTAAGTATTTAGCTCTGTTAGATGACTTGTACCTTATTTTTGATTAACTTTGCTCTCTGGGCAAAGTGCAGGGTGGACAAGGTTTCTCCAAAGCACTTTGAACCAGGGTGCACGTTGGCTATGATGTAAGTCTTGGCATTGCCTCCAAGAGAGTCCTGAAATAACAGTAACAATGAAATTGTTAATCTATATGTCACTGAACATTACTAAACATGAAATACTATAGCTTTAATTTCACATAAATTGCCCCAGAAGGTGCCAACACACACAGTCATCCTAAAGACCATTAAAACGGTAGAAGTGTGGTACAATTCGGCCCAATGGATGACTCTGCAAAGTGTGAAAACTGTAGCATAATAAAACACATTGCTGTTCTTGGTGTAGTGATGCAAAGCCAGGATGAAGAGGATAAATAACGTAAATTTAAACAAAAATAAAGATGCAAACCTGTGTGCACCTACTTCTATTTATTTAGACTCACTGTGGAATAACTAAGACATATTTTTCTGAGGACATCTCAGGCTGTTCATCAAGTTTTTATAAGATGTGCATGTTTTAAGAATGTACTCGTACTTCCTCACACTTACTAAAGGGGTGGATGTTTTTTCATGAAGGTTAAAAAAGAAAAGAAAAAGACGTTACTGGTCTGCCCTACTTGAGATCAATTTGTGCTATATGCGGCCCCTGACCTACAAATGGCTTGATGCCCCTGTAGTAAACTTTAAGCCTATCTTACTGCCCTACCTGGGGCATCCTAAAACTGCACCAAAATGTATTAGCATCTAAACTTACCCTGAGAAGAAAGGTGAGCTTTGAATCCCTGTAGCAGATGTGGCGGTTCTTCCCATTAGACACGTCCACCAGTGCCATGATCACTTGGCCAAGGCACATGAGAGAGCGATTAATACTGCTGGCCTCCTGAAAGAGAAGCAGTGCAGAAAGCAGCTGTTATAGACCAGTACCCAAATGCAGTACAACAGTGTAATGGCATTCAGACACAAAGCTTTACCTTCAGTCTCGAGCCCTCTGTGTGTGTGTCTTTCTGTCTCTCAGACCCTGCCAGATCAACCAGATTCAGCTGTGACATTCGGATGTTCACCACTTCATTGACGGTCTCCTTGGACTCCAAAGTCATAGTAAACACTGCGTGGGATCTCGAAGACTCACGGTTCATGGAGGTGGAGGCCACACGTCGATTGCGCCAGCCCATAGAGAGCACCTAAGCGGTTTAAGACACACATTTTATACAGTCCCAAAGTGTGTTTCTTGTAAAGACAGGAAATTAAACATTAAATCAACTCTGCTCAATAATTTCACACAGTGTGGCAGCATTCATCAGGGACTTTCGTGGCTCAGACTAGACCTTTGGGGGATGACCGTGCATGATTGATAGTTAAAGCACTGAGTCTGGGATACCTTAACAGATTATCGGATGAACAAAAAAATTATTTTAAGCTTGAGTAAATTAACCACCACTTTAAAAAATATTTTCATCACAATACTTCTGATGTTTCTTTGGTGGCCACCAATTTTTTTTTTCCTGTGCAGGAAAAATCCTGTTTATAGTCCACAAAATGTTTTTTTGCCTTATAATAACACTGAGTAATTCATATACAAGAATAGAACGTTTCATCCACTCTAACTGGTCAGACAGTAAATACAACAACCTTCCATGAGTCACAACAAACAAGGATTTTATACCTGGTAGGCTTCAGCCGCTGAGCTTACAAACTTCTCCACAACTCCCTCAACAAACACGCCTTTCTTGATGTTCTCCCTGAGAAAAAGGCTGGCTGAGGCTGTGTCCAGAAGATCATAAATTTGTTCATTGTATATCTCAATAAATGAACATTTGCAAAGGAAACTCTTGGACTGAGGAGACTGATGGAGGGTGGGGGGAGAGAGAACAAGTGCCAAATTCATTAGAAAAATAAATCTGAAAATTTGGTTTTAAACTCCTTCGTGGTGATAAAATGTTACAGCTCACCCTTTCCACTTCTCTGTTGATGAGAAAAAACAGGTACTCAAAACTTCGAGGAATAACCCCTCTTAGATTGTCTGTGAAATTATCCAACTCAGATGGGCCTGAAGCAAGAGAGACAAAAAAATATTTAAAGTTTATGGTCGATTGCTTTTTTTTTCTCATTATAAAATGTAAGTAATATTACAGAAGCCGCACCAAGCATGGTGAAGGTTTTTCCAGAGCCTGTTTGTCCACTGCAAGAGAGGAGTCCAATAAGGAAGTGAGTGGGTTTCCACATTAAACACACTGAAGATTGGTTGTGCCATAATTAAATTTTATGAAAAAACAGAAAAATCACTTACTAGGCAAATATTGTACCGTTATATCCATTCATGCACGACTCAACAATGTTTTTGGCCACACTGCAGAATACAGCATCCTGTAGAAAGATGGCAATTAAACACAGCAATTACTTTTTGAGCCACAAAGGCTATAACTGACACCAGTCCAGTTATATTTAGGAACTTAACTTTAGCGATGACAGTGGCATCTTTATAATAAAATAACCAATAATGTGCCCCAAACCTGAGTGGTGTCCATGTCAGCAACATGATCGTAGGTGAAGGTTCGCGGTTCCGGTTTTGAGAGCAGACGGATGGTGTTTGGTGAGGTGACTGAGAGACACAGATTCTGATCTCCATCTGTGGTCAGCCCAGTATCCCGGGTCAGAGGTCGCACGCGCACGAAGACTTTGATGGAGTTGCTGTCACCGCTGTAACCCCAGAAAATGACATGTCAGAAAGCATGAAACTTAAAGCGAAGATAGCAAGAGTTAAACGTCACTAAAATAGGCGGCTGCTAATTTACTACATTTTTCTTTACAACTTAATATTTGTGTGAAAATAAATATAATTATCAGCAACAACAACACAAGCATGTAACTGTTAGTGATTAACTTATGTTACCAATGTTTCCACAAAAGGAAAATCCTTGTGTCACTTAAAGTAGGATCAGCTGCAGCCATTATGACTACTTATTTAGAATCAATTAATTGACATTTAATTTAAGCAGTGAATTTTTCAGCACACCATGAAAAGCTAGACGCATTACAAGTCACAAACATTTGGTTTGCACTTGTCCATCTTAATAAGCTGCATCGTTACATTACTTTATGTTTTTGTTCTTGCTGCGCTTTCCTGTGACTGCACACAGTGTAGAACTACACTTTTAAATACATATTACAACAGAATCAGAAGCCTTTATTGCTAATGCATACAGATTACAACCCTGGCACATCACGTTTATCATTCCTAATGAGGCGACTCCCATATCTAATTTGAATCACCACATTCAGGTGACAAAATAAGATAAGGGAAACATTTGCTTGTGAAAGCTCTGGTTTAATTTAATGTTACCGTTGTCCTCCGCAGTTTGCAGCCTTAGCGTTTTAAACTGGAAAAAAAAAGGGTGATTACCTGGCAGCAAGGTGGCATGAATCGGCAGATCCTGTCAATAAATAAATAAATTATGACAATGTTAGACGTTTGATCAGCTCTTTAAGTCGTTTTTAGAGCTGCAGTTTCATTAGCTCAGCGTTCACGTATCATGCTTAGAGCTTCCTTAAATGCCTGACATCGATCGAGTTATCATAGCAGCGTTTGGCCTAATTTTACGCATTTTAGGTGAACAACGAAAAATTACAGTTTAGGTTGCGTTACCTTTCCCACTGGGATTCATTGTTGACAACTAAACATTTGCCGTTTTCTGGTACAATAAAGTCTTCACAGCATTTCGGCGAGCAGAGACAGACGGCACTGTTTACGTCCTTCGAAATTGGCGGGCAAGGTTGGTTAGTCTTCTTCTTCGTCTGCTTCTTCCTCTTCTTCTTCCTTGATTTTTTATTAACAGACTAATGAACGGCGCTTACCGCCACCTGCTGTACAAGTAAAAAATGTTTGGGTTTTTTGGTTTTTTTTAAATAAAATATATATCTTGAGCCACCTCTCACTTCTTTATATTTTACTCCCAATGAGACATACTTTTTTAGTACTCTTGAACAGCAGTGCTCCAGGCTGTCTGAAGGTCTTTTATTTGCACATTTTCAGAGGAATGTTTTTCTTTGTTTCTTAAGCCACTTAACACTGACGTATAACAAACAATTTAGCAAAAAAAAACCCCAATTTTAAATAGTATCTTTAGGCACTTTGTTACTAGCAGCCTCTCGCAAAACACACATTTGTTCCCTTTTCTTTAGTTGAATTTATGGCAAATGCTAACGATAATATAGTTTGACAGTGATAAAACAGCATTTTTGCATCAACAATGTGATTCCCGAAGAGATAATAGCTGAAAACTTTGCATATCTTGGTATGGTGTGCTGTGTGACCTTAAAAGAATTGAGGAAACTGGTCAAGAGGAGGAGAAAAGAAGAAGTGGTAGGCCTAAAAAAAAAAATCTACTGCATCTGAACATCATGACCTTAAGAAATAGAAAAAAATACAGCAAAGACCTGACACAGGACCTGAGAGATAGATCTGATCCTTCAGCTGATCCATGTACAGCTCACTGAAGCCTCATCAGAAATGTCTCAGTGGAAGGGTGGCTGTCAATAAGCCATTCTTAAGGAAGAGAAACAGGGAGAAAAGGCTGACGTGTGCCAGATTACACTAGAACTGAACTGATAAGCAGTGGCAAACTTGGTTTGGTGCTGCATTTCAATCAGTGGTCTTGGAGATTTTGTCAAAACTGGTGGAATTATGACCACAGAAAAGCACCATTAGATTTTGCTCCACCATGCAATACCAGCTGGAAAACATCTGATTGGTAACAGCTTCATTTTGCAGAGTGACACTAATCCCAAACACACTGTCAGTGCTGTAAAAGCATACCTGGATGGAAAAACGCACAATGAAGCACTAACAGTCATGGATTGGTCTCCTCAGAGCCCGGACCTCAATATTATTGAAGCAGTGTGGGATCATCTTGACAGAGAACAGAACAAAAGGCAGCCAACATCCAAAGAAGA
>JAVDPK010001032.1:1610198-1623907 GCA_034780415.1 Cichlasoma orientale | reverse complement strand
TTAAATGCGTTTTTGCGGCTTATGTTGGGTCAGTCGGGGGGTGGGCCAGTCAAAGGGGGTCCGCGGGCCGGATGTGGTTCCCGGGCCGCTAATTGAATAGCCCTGGACTAGGGTGTGGGATTTATCCAGCAAACCGTCATTTAAAATATCAGCTGAAAGTCAGTACACTATCCATTGTTTACAAGTAGCTATGCTAAGTTAGTCATGCTGTCGTTTGTGTTACTGCTTGGTCACAACATGTAAATCATAATTTAATCAATAATGCTTCATTAATCGAGCTCTTGGGCAGTGCATGACTTAAACAGCAGTGCTTAGATTTACCAAACCTAGAATATAAATATTTGAGTTATCTTTAAATATATAATGCTATAACTGTCTAAAAGTATTATTTCTGGACCAAGATGTTGACACTAACTGGTATCTGAAAGAGAAAAATAAACTTTACAACGCCATCTGGTGGCCAAACTGTGCAGCCGCTGCAGCACACTTTCTACCCAACGTATTTTGGCATTGCCGTGCACACGTTGTTGAAAACATACAGTTTGCAGCAGTTATCAGTGTATATAAAACTGCAGTAAGTGAATACGGGCCTAGCACCAAGTGGCAACAGCACTTTTACTTTTTAAAACTCAAGCAGGGTTGCTTGATCTTTAAAAAAGAAGAGGACTGTCTTGTTTTTTGTTTTTAGACGGAATTTCCTTAAAGTTTAATTATAATTCAGCTGATTAAAGTAAATAAATGTGAACTGGACTAAATCTGAGAGAGGCTGGGTGGAAGGTGAATTTAAACATTTATGGAGGGACAAAAAAGTCAGGAAAAGGATGTGCTTAAAAGCAAACACCTGGCTAGAGGAGTTAAAATAAGTTATAAACACTTCACTAGCAGAAGTATTGCTCAGTTGCCTTAGTTCTTGTGTAATTTTTGTCATGTTTCTCTCGCTCTGATTAACCCCTGCAACCAAAGAAAGTGTCTTATCAACTGGTTGCAGCTTTAAGACTCACGCCTCCTTCAGCGTTGAGGGTTAGAGGTCCCAGCACAGTCACGTAACAGTTTGTTCCTCTGCTTTTACAGGATGAGTTCTGTTGATGTTAATGATGAGAATCGTGGGGTCTGCCCAGGAGGAAAGCACAGCTCAACTAACGACATATTTAACCTGGAACAGCCAACTGGAAGGCCCTCCATCCTGCGCCAGACGGAAAACCTGCCCAACAAGACTGTACCAAAGGGGGCGAAGGTAAAGAACCCCCCCTCCCATCTAGATTATTATCATACAGCCTGTTGGCGAAACCAGCGCAAAAATTCTGCACTGTCACAAGGACGTTTAGCCTTTGACATTTGGGTCCTGCTAACCAACAATCATAAATGGAGAGTTTTTGTTTCATTCTTGACCATTAGATGCAAAATATTTACTTTGGTGACAATATGAAGTCTGACCTCAGCCTTGTTGCAGTCGCTAGCAAATTTGAACATGACTGTATTAAGAAACAGAAATGCTGTCATTTGTAGACACACAAGGTTTTTCCTGGCTCAGACTAGGACTTTGGCAGGGGTTGACTCTATATGTAAGCTCAATAGGTCAGCTGAATAAGTCTGTTTTCCCTGTTCTTTTTGGATGTTTGATTAACAAATGTGCTTTACTCTTCAGTAAATTAAACCCCAGTTTTTAAAGAGCTAGTTCAACATATTTTCATTACAGTGCTTGTGGTATTTTTGTGGTGTGAGGCCAAAACCCCTTTTTATAAGCAGGAAAGACCCTGGAGACACTTTGAGCTTGTCTGAAATGGACTGGAATGATTGGGGGATTCAAATAATTTTCTTTTTCCTCAAAATGTTGTATCTAGTCAGCATTTACTATACTCACTGACTAAATCATTTGCGGTGTAGGTTTGTTTTCAGACTCCAAGAAGAGACCCTGTGACTAAAAGAATTCTGTCTCCCAGCAAGTCTGTCAATTTGTCAAGCGTGGACGAGCATACAAAAGCGATGGATGTGGATAAATCAAAGTAAGTTAACATCTAAGTCACCAATATGCCTCCAAAAAAAAAATAAGTGTTGCATATAGGTAACCTCTATCATTTTGGTTTTGCAGCACTTTGCTGCAGGATGCAACGGAGCAGCCCAAACAAGGTAATTTTTCTGAAACTCTAAAATTATGGCCTTTTTTTTGCACCCCACCCCACCCCACCCCCACTGCTGAGAGATTAACACAAACCTTCACAACTTTTCTTCTGCAGAAGTGTCATCTTATCCTGATGACGACATGCCGATACAAAGCAAAGGTGGCTACGTATTAGATTTTGACAACCTTGAGTCCATCGACCCATTTCAGGGGTCTAACAAGATGGGCCTCTCTCCTGCAAGGCCTGCTTCTGACAACTCCCCCACAGATCATTCCGAGTCTCAAAACGCAACACCAGTCACTGTTGTGGAGGAGTCTCACAAAATGGAATCGGCACTAGACGAGACCCTTCCGTTCAGCGCGTCTGTAGAAAACTCACTGGCTGATCTGTCTGCGGATATTAGCTCCACGGAGAGCAGTGTGGTCACAGTGAAGAAGGTCCCAGCAGTTGAGGAAGACAGTTCCTGGCCTGTAACACCAGATGAAAAACAACTTGATGGTACATCTTCAAGCACAGATCAAGACAAATCGTCTGGCAGTTTTGCGGAGGATGCTCCACTTCCAGCAAAATGTTCTTATAACTTTGATTTTGACAACCTTGACGCGGTGAATCCTTTCCAGACTGGTGGCTCTAAAATTCCAAATTCACCTGTTCTTGGGAGAAAGGTATCAAATGATGATGCACCTGCAGAGGAAAGCAAACCTGCATCTGTTGTTGAGGTGGCCCGAGAGCCACCTGTTCAGCATGAGGTGAAGCCTATAGCTACAGTGGCCCCGATATCTGCTAATACAGCAAAACCTGCTGCTGAATCCCAGCCAGCTGATGACCCAGTCAAGGAAGGCCCAACCAAAGAAGGCTCTGTCAAACTAGAATTCAGTTTTGGCGATGACACTGAGGTAAAACGGAAACCACCACCTAAGAAATTTGGCAAAAGGCCACCTGGTGTAAGACCTAAAGAGGGAAAGCGTGTCTCTGATGTCAAACCACCAAAAGAAGCTGAAGTGAAGCCTGAAGTCAGTGATGGAGATGCTGATGCTCTGCTTCCTAAAATTTCTTACTCCTTTGACTTTGAAAAGTTTGACGACCCAAACTTCAACCCTTTTGGCACAAAAACAAACATAAACAACTCCCCCATGTGCAGCAAGAAATCCAGCCCAGAGCCGATGGAAACTGCGGTTCAGGAGCAAACTGATGACCCTGCGACAAAGGAGGCTGAACCACCAGCATGGTGAGTATAAGTATAGCCTAAATGTTTATCGGCAGTGGCCACTGCACTTGCCAGTAATGTTGTATTTCACTGTAGCTTCACTCTAAATGTTTTCGTCTTCTCAGTGCTGCAGAGACTTTCCCAACTGCTGAACCGAACCCTGGCCTGGTAAGAGAAAAGGATATACTTTGATACAACATTCACCAGAATGTCCCTTTTTGGTTGGTGTGCGCTTTATATAAACATGTTGCATTTATTATGGACTGACAGGCTGCTGATAATAAGGTTGCCTCTGACTTTGAAGATGAAACTAAACAAGCAGTGCAGAATCTTCCTGAGCCCTCTGAACCCTCTCAGCCTGAGCAGAAGTCACAAGCTGACATGTTAGACCTCAACGACGAGTTTGTTTCTGGAGAAATGTGTGAGTAATTGTTGGCTTCAACTCTGTTTGAACCAAAAGGTGTTTTTGTTAAATCTTTCAGTAACGGAAATCTCTTCCTGCTGTTAACCCATGATCTCTATCTCCAGTCATAACCAGTGACTTTGATGGACAGATTGACTACCTTGAACAGTTTGGGTCCAGCAGTGTAAGTGCTTTCTTTATCTTTGCTAAATAACCAAATGTTCAGCCTCAAGGTTTTACATGTTTACATTTTCACATCAACAGTTCAAGGAGTCTGCACTGAGGAAACAGTCCTTGTACCTAAAATTTGATCCCCTTCTGAGAGAGAGCCCCAAGAAGTCTGTAGGCCCGGGTGCTCAAATTCAAGCTCCTCCGCCCGCTGCCCCTGTCTTTCGGTATGATGCGTTGCTGCTGTCACTGGACATTAGAGCCAAATTTGTTCTGTTTTGGACCTTCTGTAAAATGTTTTGAATTCATCTGTTCAATTCAGACTTGAAATGCCACAGATGGCAGACAATAAAGCAACAAATGGACCACAAAAAGATGACTTCAGACTGCTCGACGATGCTGCAGCACCAGTGAGTCTCTTGTGTCTGCCTCCACTGGATCTGTCATTTTGATGTTGCTTGCACTCCTATATCTCCTAACTTTACATCATCCCCACGTATCTCATCTAGACTCCAATCCTCGAGAGCTTCGTCCCTCCGTTCCCACAGCCAGCGCACACTGAAGATGCCATCATTGAAGTGCTCAAGTACAGTCAGAAAGACATGGATGCAGCAATCGCCAAAGTGCAGGCAGAAGTAGGTTCTGGTTTTTCAAACATCTAGATTAAACTTTGAGGTCAGTTTTTAAAAATCAGTTTGCAATCGGGTTCAGCCACAGCAAAAACACACAAATTAAAGTTTTAAAAACTCTTAATTTCAAAGCAGACTGTTAAACTTAGCTTTTTCTTACATTCTGTCAGATATTGTTGCACTGATGGATGCTTATATTAAGCATGGCCAAAGTTTCAAATGATGAGGTCAGCGTATTAAATTAATCTCTGTGAGAAAAGACTTTAAACAGACTGCTCTCAATGCTCTTTTTTTTCTGCTCTTGGATCTTCGTCCAAGACCAAGTCAAAAAGAGCAAATATCCCTAATATAGTAATTTCAGGCTCACAGCTCTCAGGCCCCACTGACTGGCTGTTTAACCCTTTTGTTTGCATCTGGCAGCCAGTCAGAAGAAAGTTGGCCTAAGGGAGGGAACTAAAACATCTTGTTTCAGGTGGACCAAAGTCCCGGTATAAAAACAATAAGGATTGCTCTAAACTTTGAATCAGGGAAAGCTACTCTAGAGTCCAAAAAAAGTGACCTTAGAATTGAGCCCGTCTGTGTTTTTGTTTGTTTGTTTGTTTGTCTTTTTATTAAGCAGTTATTAACATTAAAGTGTGCCTTTTTCTGATAGGCAAAAGAAAAGGATGAGCAGTGGAGTATGAAGTATAAGAAGCTGCTTGATGACGGTCAAGAAATGAGGTAAGCTGTGCATGATTTTTTTTTTCTTTCTCAGTTTTGTATAACATCAGTTTTTGAAAATATTTGACTTTAATTTTTTCCCCTCACAGGAAAATAATAGCTGAATTTGAGCTTATGATTGCAAAAATGATGGGTAAGTTAATACAGTGCACATGTTACACTCATCAGGAGAGTTATTGATGTGTGGGTGTTAAATTTAATTTAAAATTTCCTTCCACTGGTCAGCTGATCAAGAAAAAGAGAGGGAGGTGGCTCAGGTGAAGCTCAATGCAGCTCTGCTGGAGAAGGAGCAGGTGGCCAGCGACCTGAACGCCATGGAGAGATCCTTCTCCGAGCTTTTCAAGAGGCTGGAGAAGTACAAGGAGGTTATAGAGGGTTATAAAAAGGTATGGCCATGGAAAGCAGCCATAAATGTTTGCTATAATTTGTGCTTTTTAAGAACGCTATGGAGATATAAGTGGTGAAAATTTTTCTGCATCCTTTACCCAGAATGAAGAGACTCTGAAGTCTTGTGCGCAGGACTACCTGGCAAGAATCAAAAAGGAGGAGCAGCGCTACCAAACGCTTAAAGCTCATGCCGAGGAGAAAATTAGCCAGTAAGAAATTCTTGCCTTTCGTGTTTAGTTAAAGCACTGGGAGGCTCGCAGTGACTAACTTTAATTTATTTCTCATCGTCAGTGCAAACGGAGAAATAGCTGATGTACGATCCAAGTACAAGGCTGAAGTATCTGCACTCCAAGCACAGCTGCGCAGGGAACAGCTCAAAGTACAGTCAATGGAGAAGAGCCTGGAGCAGAAGGCAAGTGAACATCTTATTTTGCATATATTTGCAGTGGTATTAATCTTAATCTTATTTATTTTTCTTTTGATCGCTCATTTCCTTCCCTGTTACAGGAGAAGGAGGCAGAGGAGCTCACCAAACTTTGTGATGAACTCATATCCAAAGTCCAGAAGGGCTGAGCTCACTTGTAAATACTGTTTTTGTTGCATCTGTTCTTTATCGTCCTGTCCAGATCATCTTCTTGTGTAGTTTGTTTGTCTTTTTCAATGTTATACTGTTTAAAAAAGTTAATAAAGAGGATTACATGATTTATTGATTTGGTGATCATCTTTGCATCAATTTTTAGTTTTGCCTACATGCTACATATGATCAGTAATCACTAGAGGGCAGTGCATGCCTTCATAGTTGAATATTATCTGGATTTTGCATTCAAAGCATTATTTATGGCCATGGCCTTTTGATTCTGTGAAGAGCATCTGCTTTAAAAACGGGCCGTTCAGCGCACTCAGCCGTCATCTGTCTGGAGCCGGGGCTCATCTCCATCCTGCAGTGCTTACAACAAAACAAGCGCTCACCTGATACAATGCTCCCCTTCTTTCCTGGGCAATCACAGGGTCCTGTCACATCACTCCCACAGCAGGACAATACACTTCCTAAATGGTGAAAGGAAATCCTACCTAGATTGGAGTTGAATGAGGTGGTGGTGGTGCAGACTAGATGTGGGGTGGGGGGGTCAATTCACTTAAATGAGAAAAGATGCTGGTTGTTTGGTGTAGTCTTGCAGGGGCCATCACTCATCTAAAAAGCAACTGTGAGACTGCTCTTGTGTCTGTACAGTATCTATTCAGTCATTCATCCCAGCATGTTCTGTCCCTCTGCTGGCTGCCCTCTGTGTCACCCTTAGCGGCCACTTCAACCCAATCAAAGGGAGAAAGCTGACCTGTGTGCCCTGATGTTTCATGAAGGGTGCTGGGACTTCTACACCTTCATTGGTGCAGCTTTTAAAGAATACCCAAAATCTACAAATCATCATGAAAAATGTGACTTTTTTTTCTTTCTTTTTTTTGTTTGTTTCTGGTCATTTAATCAAACTATCAAACCTTCAGACTTTTTTTTTTTTTTAAACCTTAAACAGAGTACATCATATAAGATTGTCAAATACAACCAGTTACATACAAAAATACCTAAATATTGACATGAAGTAAATGTGAATAAACTGGGTGGCAGTATTCAAAAATGTACTATACACAACAATGTAATAACATTACATAGACATGTAAAATGCTCTGAAAAATAAACCTTTGATACATTTTTTTTAGCAAAATAAATTAAATATTCATGACTCAGTTTGATTATAAATGACTACAGCTTCATGAACTGTGGTTGGATAAAGCTGCTGTCAAAGAGACTTCTGGTTTTTGTCAACACACTACTGGCTACTGATGGGAAGCTACCAAAAAAAGTTAAAAATGATAACGTAGACCAATACAGTTAACATGGAAATGTAAGTCAGTCTATGCCTTGCAGTCTTCAGCAAGGTTTTCATGCTGTGAAAGGCTATCAAAACTCACCAGTCGATTCTACTTTTAACAGAAGTGAGGGATGGAGAAAGGTAACATGAAGGATAGTGGTCAGCATTCCCACCGTAATGCATCTTTAACAAACAAAAGGACAACCTGAGTAGGAGCATAAAACCAGCCCTTTTGTAAATCTTAAGTACCATTTTCATCTCTGCGCTCCAACAGCTGATCATATGAAAGATAATGACCAAACTTCCATTTAGGAAAATGGAAGGCTCATCTGATGAGGAAGACCTTTAAGCTGGTCCTAATAGCTGCTATTAATCTCACACTTTGCAAAAAAAAAAAAAGTCCCGTTACTTCTTTGTATTAAGTGCCCAACAAAGAGTAATTCATTTTTAGTGGTGTGAGAATCTGACAGGTAAAAAAAAAAAAAGAGCACCAAATATGGAAGTTTTTTATGCAATAACACAAGGTGTGTTTCACTGGCCGCTGTTTTTCCACACATTTTCCCAACAATGTCCAGCTTTTAAAAAAAGTAATGCCAGGTGAGTGTCGCCCCGGAGCTGCTTTTCAGTCCGCAGCTCAATGTCCGTACTGGAGGAGTTCAAAGGGAATATTTGGTACTAACACTGGAAATGAATGTGCTGATGCTGATGTACTTTGCCATCCACGTGGGAGTGAGTGTGTGTGTGAATGTCTGTGTAGATTTTGGGGTAGATTTTAGCAGGAATTGTTGGTCCTCCCTGGCTGAGGAGGAGCTGCTGCTGCGCGAGGTACTCCTCATAGTTCATGGACGTCACGCAGTCTTTCTCGGGGCTGGAGGAGCTGGACGAGGGGGCCACGCAGCCCCTGTCCCGCTCCCGATACGGCAGTCGGTGGGAGCTCTGCAGTACCTGTGCGGTCGAGGAGCTGGGAGGGGGACAGTGTTTTCTGCTCTGGCAGAACCACAGCAGCACTGCGCCAAAGATGAACACTATTACTGCAGGTATGCCAATGATGACAGGCCAGGGGAGGGAGCTGGAGGCTGGCGAAAACATGGGCGTCATGTGAGGCTTAGTGTCTGCAAAAGAAAACAAGGTGTCAACTCTTAAATGTTTCCATACTTTGTTGTCTGTCTGCAAACAAATGGTTGTACTTTTTTATTCATCGCTTAGTCAATAACTGTCCAACCATCACTGAATACGGGTTGCAGAGAAAAGTGTTTGATTTAAAATCATAAAACGGGACAACAGAGGAGAAAAGCATCAATTAAAGTTAAACATTTATCCTTAAAAATGCTACATTTTTATTGAATTATTAATATTTCATTGCTTGGAGCTTAATTCTTTTGCTGGAAAATAGCCTAATTAGATCACACCACACACTTATGGCCCCAAAAGTACTTTTTACTGATGTATGCATGCATATGCTGTTCACACTAAGCCAGATTCTTCAAAATAAATGGCTCTATCCAAGCTGCTGTACTCTTTTTCCACAGTTTCTAACACTCCCTCGTGCACTGACACCTCAAGCCTCACCTGGCCGCACACTCAGGAAGGCACTGCGGAAGCTGTAGCCCATGGTGTTGGCGCCTAAGCAGATGTACATGCCGGCGTCCTCCTCCTTGGCACGGGTAATGAGCAGCTTGTTGAGGTAGGAGCCGTCGGGCCTCGACCACACCTCCCCCGTGGGCAGCACCACAAACCTGTGGTCCCCTACCTCGATCGTGGAGTTGTAGCGGCTCTCCTCGTTAGTCTCCACGCGTTTGAGCCACTGAATGACCGGCTTAACGTCGCTCCTCACTTTGCACTGGAAGGACGTGGTGCCTCCGTAGTCCACCGTTGTGTTGACTGGGTGACTGCCTGTCAGAACAGGTTTGGAGTTTGTCCTCTCTGTGTAGACATACATTGGGGAAAAAAAAATGTCAAGATGGACGCAGACATCTTCTAACACGACAGCCCCTCTGCGGACAGACGAGGTCTTAGTCGTCCATGCCGTTATTACCCTCAGGCTTAGAACTTATAATTGACATTGAGGGAAGAATACCACATGTAACTCAAGAAGTATGTGTGATTAGTTTCCTCTCTGTCTTTGCTCCTGGTTGTACAGCACACATTTCTCATGGGAAAAGGGGGGGCAGTGGGTCTGGCAGACAGCTGGGCTATAATCGGCTCCAGATTGGGTGGATGGTCTCTAAGCTGAGCTCTTTCTCTCCCCTCTCTGCAAACACCAAGGCACTAGCCCCCAGTCTCGAACTGGCGTCCTCAGTATTCTTCTCATACACATGATTACACATGCACATTCATCCGTGCAGCGGGGATATGGATACGGCATGTTTTTCCTTGGTCATAATCAGACCTAAAAGAGTGATTAGGCTATTTGAATTTCCTGCAGCAATGTACATAAAATCACAAAAATGATCCAAACAAACAGCAGTAACCGTTTAAAATAATTTGCTCAGCCTCATCTGCTAGCACTAATAATTCCAGGTGAGCACGCTCAGTATGAGTACAGCTCAGCTCTCTGTGGGATACTCACGTATGACCTCAACTTTGTACGTGGCGTTGATCTCCCCTGCTCGATTGGAGACCCTGCAGGTGTATCTGCCGCTGTTCTCTGGCATCAGGTTCTTCAGACTCAGAGTCCACTTCTTCTGACGGCCCTCGCCGACTTCCTGCTCCGTCAGCGGCCTGTCGTCCTTCAGCCACACGATGTCCGGTCGAGGGTTTCCACTGGCTGTGCACTTGAGCCTCACTGAGCTGCCCACAGGGCGAGCTATCACCCTCTTCCTCATCTTAGTCGGTTGAGTGAAGCGGGGACGCACTTTAAAGGAAAGTAGAAGAGAAATTTACTTACTTCACTTTGAAGTGGGTTAGCGGTTTGAGTAGATGGTTTAGCCTTCATTTAAATAATCTAAACCTTTTCTACAATTCTATGAATTTCCATCTGGAAACACGTCAGTGTTGAGTGGTTCAACAAACAAAAAAATGGTCAGGTACAAGGACTGGGCTGAAAATGAGTGAAAAAGAAGCCAAAGAATGTCCACAGAAAAACATTGAATGCCTTTCAGAAAGCCTGGAGAACTATTGCTCGAGACCACTTTAAAAAATGACAATAAAGGCTGGCTCCTTAGAAGCAAAATTTAAAGAAATGAGCGGTGGCTCAAGATTTTTGCACAACTCCAAGTAAATGCAATCAAACATGCATAACCACTCATCTGGTCTTTTAATTTCCAACAGCAAATGCACAGAAGTCTTACCAAATTTTTCACCACCCAGATCAGAATTGGTTCCATCAGGTGCTCTGGGTCCAGTTTTATCAGAACCTGAATCATCTGTTAACACAGCAGGAAAAAAAAATCAGTCAACAAAAGGCTGAATGAAACCACAAAGGTCCTCATTAAAGTACAGATAGAAGAACTTTAAATAAATAACAATAAATGCATGTTTCCTGTTTTATAGCCAATAATATGACACTCGAGTAGACACTAATATTTTAGATGGCTCATTTTAAAGCCCTCCATTACAATCCTGCTCTTCACGCCTGTCAGCGTCACTGCCGTATTAGCAGTGACCGGATACAAAAACAAGCTGAGAAAAGCGTCGCTGGCTCTCACTGATTCAATTCGGCATTTATCTCTTCTGAGAGTGTTGCATGCTCAGGTCATGCTGTGTAGACTTTGGAAGTAACATGATCAGTTTACATAAGCCCGCTTCCAGGAGACAGCTGTGCAGTTTATGTCACTGGCCGACATCATGCAGCGGTGCTAAGACAGGGGCTTAGAGAAAATATAATGAGTGAAACCAAATCGATGGGTTTGTGATGCGTATCCACTTTTTGAGTTAAGCGGTGATGAATAAACGAAGCAGATCAGGTTTCTTGCCAGTATTTCCCAATGAGTGCAGGCGGACACTAAGCAGATTATTACTGAAGAAAGACTTCGATCAAGTTATTTATTTTTGCAGAATTAACGAGGCGTAATTTCACAGAACATCCCCACGTTTAAAAAATTAACCCAGCAAATGTGCAGCATTTTGGAAAAAAAAAAGCACTAAAACAAATATTTGATATCAAAACAGTTGCAGATTTTTGTCGTTTAGTTGCACCTCCAGTTAATGGTATTTTTTAATAGCGATCCAATAGGAAAATCTCCCAGCCAGTTTATTACCTTCCCTGACTCGTTTTGATTCCCGCTTCAGGGCAGCCTCACGCTGGATTTTTCTAGATGCAGTTTGGCACACTTGATTCCCTCTCAGGGTTTGATTGGGTCAGGTAAAGAGACCAGATGTGACTTCTAACCTTCTTGTTCTGCCTCCCTCCGAGTCCCCCCGAAACCATCGAAGCTCTCTAGGGTTCTCTGGGTACAAACCCTCCTTTGTTTGTCCCCTGCAGCACCAAGCCCAGCCATGATGTCATGGCTGTTTGAAGGGGTTTAACTGGCCAACTATAATAACCCATTCCTTTAAAAAACAGCCTCCACTGGAAGAAATATTTCTCTGTTGCTCACTTGGGCTCTCCACATTCCTCCCGGTTCCTGAACCTCCCAATCCAAACAGAACATGGTCCCACACTGCCGGGGTTTTCTTTCTGACTTTTTTCTCTTTAATCTATTTCCTCCCTACTTTTTGGCAATTCTAGGGAACAATGGTGCCCTTTATAAGTCTGTCCTGTTAAAGCTATCCCTTGCCACTATTGTCTTTACACAATGTTGGCTCACTGGACTGCAGACTGGGGTGATGTAGGACATCTCCTGGCTGCCACATGAATGTTATTTTTGGAAATCTGAAAGATAAAATCAATAAAGGAGGAGGGCCTCTCTATATATGAAGAGTTCTGTGCACAGGAAGGTTAGTAAAAGCTGCAGCTTACTATGGAATCAGTGATCACTGTATGAAATCTAAAATTCCTCATGCAAATGGGACAGTGCTCCAAGTGAGACACTCAAGTTGCTTAAAATACAGTCAACCTTTTTCCATACAACTCTCATCCATTCATGATCTAGCTACAGTGTTTGGGGTCTGATACTCTTCCCTCCCACTTCATTCACAAATCCAGCCACAGAAAACAGGTCACTATACACTGGCCTCCTGTGCCAGCTGAACCACAGGAAAAGGCCTGGATGATTTGGGGTCACAATGAGCTCCAGATGTTGTTGGGGACACTAATGTCCAGGGAAAGTTATGCTCAGTGGCCTTGCATTACACTCTGGAAATGTCCAAACAGCTCCCACATGTGATCAGTGAGACACAGGGCAGTTTATCCAACAGTTGGCCTGACAACGTCTCCAGAGAGAGGAGCAAAATGAACAATGCAAGCCAGCATCTTCATACAAAAATAATGAGCGCTGTATTAATAATATTTAATCCGCAAAGACCTAAACATTAACATGCAATCCTGTAATTGCTAATCAGGCAATGCTAATATGAAGCCTTGCTGTAGCCCGAGCAGCTGAGGATGGAGAGACTGCTGCATACAACGGTGTATCCTGGCGAGGGTGCTAAGAGGTGATGGGGCCAGTTGTCAGGAGACCACCCCAAACAGGGCCCAAACAGCCAGCTGGAGGGATTGAGGAGGCGCCATGTTGCACTGACTGACCAGATTCTTCAGATAGCTCTTGGGAGGACGCGCTGTCCGCTGGCAGATGGGAAGAGGGATATCTCTCTAGCCTCAGTGGAAACACCCCCCCCCCTCCCCGCGCCTCCACAGATCAGCCCGCAAAACCTCTCACTTGCTCACTTCCAGTCTCACTCCACTCTGTCTCTTTATCTTACTGTCTTTCGTCTGCTTGGCCTCTCTGCTGGATCTCAGGCGATGTCTTAGAAGTTATGCTCTGCACGTTGAACTTGAACAGCTGCCAGGATTTAGTTGATCCTTCTCCCCTGACCGGCACTTTAACTGACTGCAGTTGCTCCTTAACATGTTCGCTCCAGTAAAAATAATTCACGGACATGATGGATACTTTAGTTGTGCTGGGAGCCTGCTACCCCTCGTTTACAGAATTTTAAATAAATAAACTCTGCTCTCTGATCTTTTTAAGCACCATAATTTATGCCACACACACACACACACACACACACACACACACACACACACACACACACGCACACACACCCACACACACGCACACACACACACACACACACACACACACACACACACACACACACACACACACACAC
>JAVDPK010001032.1:1590221-1610098 GCA_034780415.1 Cichlasoma orientale | reverse complement strand
ATCCATCCATCCACCCATCATCCATCCACCCATCAATCCATTCATCCATCCATCCATCATCCATCTACCCATCATCCATCCATCCATCCATCCATCCATCCATCCATCCACCCATCAATCCATTCATCCATCCATCCAATATTTGAAAAAAATGGAGAGGAAGATCATTAAAGCGACAACTGCTTTTTAGCAGATATGGCTCGTATCCAGCATGTGTACGCTCCCTTTATTACACACAAATAAACAATAAAAAGCAACTAAAAGACTTAAAACTGGAAATGATGTTTTGCATTGTCATGGACTGTTTTGTGTTTTCTTGTGTCATTTTTAATTAAAAGACGATTAGTGCATTGGTCTGTTTTGATGTTGAATTTTTTGGGAGTATGTTAATTTGCTGCAATAAAGCAAACTCTAATAAGAAATAGTCCACAATGTTTTTACTCTACGTGAGTCCATAATTAACCAAAGTTCAAACCAATCAAACTGAGACCCAGAGGAAAAAGAGGACATTAATATTTCAATTTTTCTCTTATTAATTTAATCACATTTCATATGCTGATTTGAATTGGCCACGCTCCACCACTCAGAGTTGACTCTAATCCCAATCTAATTACTAATTATACGGTTGGAGGTTGATTGGACCAATCCTCCCAGCCAAGGCCAATTTGACTCCCTCTGATGTCGAGCACCTTTCATGTGCGATGTCTCCCAGGTTTTGAGGACACAGTGGCTGCGCATTTATGTGTGTTTGTGAATGTGTGCACACATGTCTGTGTTTTAATCAAATGATTATTCAGCGCCCTCGATCATTGATGTTTTCCCATTGTTTCTAGTTAAGAAAAAAAAATGCAAACAACAAAGTAAAAGATGCGACTCCAGGTTGCTCCCATTAAATCATCTGAAAGCTGGTTTGTTCCGGTTTAATAACAGCGTCCAATTAATTCACTACGAAATAAATAAAATCATTTCCCTGCAAAACTAACTGTTGATGTATTTTTGATCATCCCAGATAAAGGCAGTAATCTTATTGACACCGCAGTTAAACACAAAGGTCGTGAACAGTGTGCGTTAGCAGCTGAATTAATTGCTAATAAATCTAATTTCAGATTAACTGTCAGTATATGATAATGCGTGTTAATA
This sequence comes from Cichlasoma orientale, assembly GCA_034780415.1. Taxonomy (NCBI): domain Eukaryota; kingdom Metazoa; phylum Chordata; class Actinopteri; order Cichliformes; family Cichlidae; genus Cichlasoma; species Cichlasoma orientale. The sequence goes on along the minus strand of JAVDPK010001032.1, from coordinate 1,608,958 downwards.
TTTGCTCATGAGCACAAAAACTCTTTCATGGTCAGTACTCCAGGGCATGGACTGCTGTAGCGCTGTGATCAGAGTACCAGCGGAGAGTGAAGCCATTTACAGAGTTTAGACTTTCCTGCAACATATAATAGCACCAGGCTGCAGCACAGATGGAAGTCTACTGGGTCTTCACATCACTGATGGATCCAGCAAGTTATCTGATTCTGGGTGTGTATATTAATAATTCACCATCTGTGTGTGTGTGTGTGTGCGTGTGTGAGAGTGTTCAGGTGTGTGTACAAACATGTTTTATACTACTGGTCATTCTGTTTCTAATATTCATTTGCACTTGATTTGGACCTGTTATTTTTTTTTACTGCTAATTCGAGCAGCGTGTTCACCAATAATATCTTGTCTCTAGAGGCTAATAGCACTTTTTCCAAATGCTGAACTTGCATATTATAATTGACAATGCAGGTGATATATCAGTTTGCATTAGTTAAGCTGGGTTTCATGTTAAATACTGGTAAATAAAGAATTACACAACTGAGCTACAAAGCAGATTCACATAGCCTGGCTTTCTTCGTGTTTGCTGGCTTGACAAAACCTAAAACCCCAGTCAGACAGCAGGTATCATCAAGGCACTTTCTTTTTTAATCCAGACTTTCAGCTTCAAGCTGTGAGCATGCTCATTTAAATCTTATGCAAAAAGATTTGAATGAGCATGCTCACAGAGCATTCTGTGAGCATGCTCATTCAAATCTTCTGCAAAAAATGGATCAGCTGAGAACTAAAGGGACAGGTAGTAGAGATCTCTAAATATTAAAAAAAACAAACAAAAGCAAAACAACAGTAATGTGCAACACTGGTGCTGCATATAAGACAAGAGCTTAATGCTGGAGAAAAACGTGTAACTCCACCAGCACAAGCACAGAAAATCTTCACTATATTGCCAAAAGTATTCACTTGTCTGCCGTCACACAGATACTGTATGAACTTGAGTGACATCCCATTCTTAATCCATAGGGTTTAATATGATGTTGGCCCACCCTCTGCAGCTATAACAGCTTCAACTCTTCTGGGAAGGCTTTCCACAGGAGTGTTTATGGGAGTTTTTGACCATTCTTCCAGAAGAGCATTTGTGAAGTGAGACACAGATGTTGAACACACCGCTCTAATTCATCCCAAAGGGTTGAGGTCAGGACTCTGTGCATGTCTTTATGGACCTGCTTTGTGCACTGGTGTGCAGTCATGTTGGAACAGGAAGGGGCCATCCCCAAACTGTTCCCACAATGTTGGGAGCATGAAATTGTCCAAAATGTCTTGATATGCTGAAGCATTAAGAGTTCCTTTCACTGGAACTAAGGGGCCGAGCCCAACTCCTGAAAAACAACCCCACACCAGAGTCTAGTGGCAGCGTGCTTTACACCACTACAGCTGACACTTTGCATCGCACTTGCTGATGTAAGGCTTGGATGCAGCTGCTCGGCCATGAAACCCATTCCATGAAGCTCTCTACGCACTGATGAACTGTAAACACTAGCAAGAGGACGGGGAACATAAAATGTTTTACCAACAATTTTCAGTCCCTAATTATTTCTGTTAGAAAATATTGGTTCAGAGCACAAACCAGTGATGCGTTACTTTTTGGGTTTGAGTTTTATTCGTTTTCCCAGTATTTATTCCCTAAAAAATGAATAAAATTAGGATAAAATTAGAATATTCTAAGTTCTTTTAAAATCTGAGAACATATTAGTCTCCCTTCTTTTGATGTCTGAATGAGCTTCGTGGCCATGTTGTGTCTGAATGCGTGCAGCTGTATTAATGTTCAGCATAGGAATATGAATGTGTCTCTGTTTACTGTCCAGAGGAGAGATCTCTTGATACTGTGTGCCAATGCAGAGGCTAATAAAGTACAAGCAGAACAATATAAATTAATATCCAATGGTGTATGGTGCACCTAGAGTAAATAATCAAATTGAAATAAATGATACAGAATTCTTGTGTTAAACTTTAAAGGTGTAGCTTGAGCTGTATGCAGCATTGAAGAAAACACACTCCTGACACACTCCTGAGATTTCTCAAGAAAACTTGTAATAATGGTGCAATTACTGGGGGAAAAAAAAACAAATTAATCTTGTCTGTGTTTCACTCCTATTTCCTCATTTTCTACTTTTCAACCTCCCTTTCAAATAAGGCCTGATTTTTGTCTCAGTGCAGGATCAAAAGGGCACCTAAAATAAAGAAAACCCCCAAATTCCAAAAATAATGAGAGAAAATAGCAGAAATTAATGTTGCTGCTGTACCAGGAGGCAACTTTGTTGACATAACCTCTAATAAAGGTTTTATATCACTGTTGGAGTATATAGGGCTCTGTTTGTGGCTGTTACTGCTCGTGGTTCATAGCAGTGAGTGTATTTGAAAATGTCATCTCAATTAGTCGTTGAGCCTCGAGTCGTGAGAGCTCTGACAGGGCAGTAATGAATGGCATCACACTGGGACTAAAAAAAAAAAAAAAACATCACAGCAACCAAGAGGAAGAACTAGAATATTCTATTTCCCCTTAACAACTTTTTGCTATATCGATTGTGTGCAGGACACAAAGATAACTGTGTGGGTGGATGCTGTGTGTGCCACTGGAAAAATAAAGGCGAACAGCTGTTGTTGTAGTGAAATGTATCATCTTCATCCTTTATGTTCATTCAGTTCTTCTGCCCTTCCGATTTTCACGCTTTGGCACTTTTGCTATTTTAAATTTCTACCTAAGAAAAAAAAAAACGCTCCGTGTTGTCACTGTTAGTGGCCTCACAGGCAACATTTGCCTCACATTTCTAGGAAGCTCTAATATCTGCAATCAGACAAAGACTTCAAATTATGCTCATTCCCGCTCGATGATGGTATAGATTCAAGGCTGCTGTAATAGCGGCTTTGCATGCAGACAATTAGGGTTCTAGTATAATTAAACTGTCTTTTATCTATCACAGTCATTGCATATACCACATCTGAAGACAGAATGCGGACATTAGGCAAGTCGCATTAAAATGTAATTGACTGGTAAATAAAGTAAACAAATAAATTATCTCCACAGCTGTGCAGCTCTAGTCAAAGAATACGCAAGAACAAAGACTGTTGCCGTGGTCTTGACTGCAGATGCATCAGTATTCAGTTCTGTTGCTTGTTTTGGAGTCGGTGGTTTACCTTTAAAGCGCATTTCTTCTGAGTTTTCTGGTTATTAAAGCGATGGTTGCTACTTCTTCTTCTGACCTACATTTGTTTTAGTCTTTCTGTCAGTAAGATGAGTTTCTGAGGCTACGCTATCGGTTAATAAAACCATATGCATCGCCGTGACCTGGCTTCATCCCCCTGCTGCTGTAGCTAGCGGTGACGTCGGTGTGTGAAGTGGAGAGGCTGCCAGTGGAAACTGTCAGCAGTGACTTTTGACAGCCTGCGTGATGGAGGCTTCCAACAGAGCCATGGTCTTGTTAATGACTGCACCACACAATGGGCCTGATTTAAATGCACCAATCAACCCGTATCTAAATATCAAACCTGATTATTAAGTAGCTCCATATCAGTAACACTGATTGAAGACATTTTATTATTAATTATTCCAGTAGTTTTAGCTTAAGGAGACACTGTATTCAAAATATTAACTTTTTTCAATGCTCTCTTAGTTTTTTTGTGTTTTTTTTTTTTTCATCCATCCATCCAAACATTTTCTTCTGCTTATCCAGGACCAGGTCACGGGGGGAAGCAACCTAAGCAGAGAAACCCAAACTTCTGGCTGTGCTGAAGAATAAAAGTGGTCATACCAAATATTGACTTTCATAAGAAAGTCTTTTTGCCTTATATACTGTATTTCCATGCATGTTTGCACATCGCACTAAGTTGCTGGACCTATTTTCCTCACAAAATACAGAGAAATGAAGACTCTTTCACAGTGCCTAATATACAGGAAATATTTGTGGATGCATTTATGATCTTGTAACCTGTTGCTACCCAGTAAGTCATGACCAAATATAGATCACACCATGTCTCGATGAATTCATTGAAACAGCATTAACTAAAGAACATTTACATCAAAATGATTGAGTTGCGACTTGATGCCTTTCCCAGATACCATATTTATTTACCCTTCACAATGAGATATTGCAGGCTTGGTGCAGCCCATAAAAAAGCATTGCTGTCTCTATATTACCCATTCCTCCTGTGGTTGTGCTTTGCTCCATCATACAACGCTGGCCCCAGCAAAACTGATCTGACATCTCCAAATTGCATGGCGATGAAACCATATCACAGTGTTCAGATTTCAATTCTACTCCTTGGGGAAATATTGTTTCAAGCCATTACTCTTCATCAAGGAGACGTCATACCCACTCTATGGAGCTATTGTCCTCCATGGCCTGTGTTTTCAGCTGTGCCCCTGAGACAATGGCATACGTGATGTACAAGCTGCTGAACTCCTGTCATGTAGCCACAAAGGACTACAGCGCAATGATCAAAATCCTTAAATGGTGCTTGCATGGAAATTTCATCATTATTCTTGGGTGTGAGATGCATCAAACACTCAGCGCATGATCGCTTGATGAGACGATCATGTGCTGAAATGGTGCAGCTTACAAAGTATTTATTAAATAGAAGAGTGCTATGAATCACTTGGATACTGTAATCTTCCCCACTGTCTTTGTTAAATATGCTCAGTTGCAGTGCGACTGGCACAGCACCAATGATCCATGCCTGTTCCACATTCATCTTTGCTGCTCACTCTGTGTACAGAACGCCACAAATTACAGCCCTGGTGGATTCACGCTGCTCTAATCCTCAGCGAAACTGTGAGGGGTTATGTGGGGAACCCTGCCAGTTACCTTGGGGGGCGAATGATCTCTCTGACCTACCCCTACTAACCCCAGTGGCCGTACCGCAATGGGAAAAGATCTATCTCTGCTTATTATTACTCGCACCTCCCACCGCTGGCACAGAAGATGAATCATACCTGTCAATCCTTATCCCTGGTGCAGGGAGGCCATGTTTGTTTATATTGATCGGCAGCATATGTGGCACAGCTGTTGCTGGAGGAGGCTGATGCTGGCAGAGGTTTGTTCACGCTTTCCCTTGGCAACAGTACAGTTGGCAGGCAAGAGAGCAAACAGTGCACACTCGACTAATCAATACAAACAATGAAGCAGCAAATCAAGAATAATGTTGGAGCAGACAGAAATGAGGGTGCAAATATAGCTTTTAATTATTTGGTGCTCAGAAATGATTTTGTGTTGGGATCTTGTAAGATTTATTTTCCTAATGCATAATGGCGTTGCCTTATTCTCCCTCCAGCATCGACGTTATGGAAAGATCACTGCGTCCCCCTCAGCTGAACTCCACTGCTATACAACTATAAGCAAAATGAAGTCATACAATTTAATAATGAAAAAGTTATAAACACCAACATCACCGGTGGTGGTGGTGGTGGTGGTGGGGGGGGGGGGTGCCTAAACACTTTTATCTAACACACACACTCCCATGAATGCAAGTTGCCCCAGAGTTCAGTATCTCACCCAAGGATACTTTGGCACATAGACTGTAGGATCGATACACCGACCTTCCAACTGGTAGACGATCCGCTCTACCACCCGAGCCACAGCCACTGCGTAGCCCGTAAAGGCGGCCCAGTGCATAGATTTATCGATCATCGGACTGTCTCTGAGTACTCTTTTAAATGTAAATCTATCAGATCTTACTGTGCATTTTAGTTTGCAATGCCTGTTTTGTGGACGCAGCAGGTGTGAGTGCAAGGTGAGCTACACATAAGTGACAGCATGAATGGACCCTCTCATCTTGCTGTTTGTTTGTTTTTTTTTAAATGAAATAGCACCTACAAAGCCACCATTATGATTTGAGCACTGAATGCATTTTCATAGACATAAAATTTTTATGTTGCTCATCCCTAGATTGTTTCAACAAGACTGATGTGTGCGCTGAGATGTTGCACACTAAAAGTTGGACCTGCTTCATGTTTATGCGCTTTCATCCTGAAGGAAACAAACCATAATCGCTGTGATGTGACTTATTGTGAAGACATTTAAGTTTTATTATAATGGGATTTTATGCCCATGTAAATTTGTATATGAAATAGTAAGCATGTATGCAACCAGTGGCGCACAAACCCTGGTTAATTGTCTGTGCAGGGGACCAACAAACCATATAAATTCAGAATCACATGAATGTGCGAAATTGTAAGTGCAAGTGTAAGCAAATTACTCAAGGTGCAGCATCTGGCAATGATTAGTGACCATTAATTGGTGTTAACTGGTGCTACTAGTGTTTATAGAGTTGAAGGATAATTAGCTGGAGGTCAACTCACGGCTGAAATTAACATGTCAGAACTCTGCAGCTGTCTTTTGACAACTAGGCAAGGTAATAATAGAGTCTACTATATTTTGTTGGGAGGGCAGTCTAGGATTGTGAGGATGGTTGTGTGAGTGGGTTATTGCAGGTATTTTCCTGAGTAAGTGAATCATTTACTGTGTTTTTGGACTAAATCGTGAAAACAACTGAGCATTTATGCATCTTTGCCGGTGGTGGGTCGCTGCATGAGCCAAAGTGACAAAAATTATGCACCTCAAGAATAGCTCTCAGCAGGACCTTGACTTGACTTGCCAGAGTAAACAGTGAAAAGAAACAAGTCGAGTCAGCCAGTCTGCAGTGTGGCCATTGGGAGACCAAGCAGAGATCCAAATGCAGCACCTGTACAAACACCAGAGCTAAAACTAAGTGTGGGCAGTTACACACACACACACACACACACACACGCACACACACACACGCACACACACGCACACACACGCACACACACACACACACACACACACACACACACACACACACACACACACACACACACAGAGCAGGTTTACAGCATGCAACTAAATTAAATACCGTACACAATTAGGTGATTCAATGTTACTGGAAAGTGTTGCTCATGATAATTGCAGACTATTTGGCTGTATTAATCTGACTTCAGTCCTGGAAGTATTTTGACAATGAGGCCCCCTAATCTTTGTGGCAACCAGAATGAAAATGCACCCGTAATGGAACAATTACCTATAAAAACAAACGCTGTGGCGATGGCCTGCCAGCGTGTAATGGGATGATAGACAAGAGAGCAGAAACAGAGGAGGGGGTGTTCTTGTGAGATGCATAGAGTCCATTTGTTATGCACTCACCACCATCACCAGAGGACAAGTAGGAAATGGAACAAGCCAGATCAGGATTAAGAGTCAAGCCAGAAAGTCTCTAGGTAACTCCATAAAGGGCAAAAACACTTCTGATAACAATCTCATGGAAATCTGCTTCCAAGAAAGACCTGAGATTTTCTACTCTATGAGGAGTCGAGCACTGCATGCTGTACTCAAAGCAATCCCTGATCTCAAAGGAATCCCTGCCAGCTTCATCACAGCAGCCTTTAACTGTTCATTAGTCTTTATTCTCACTCGGTTGAGCCGCAGCAGAAGTCAAACCACACAAATTATCCGCAGGGAGAAAGTTATTTATCAATGAGATTAATTGGCTAAAGGTGTGTGTCTCCTGTGTGTGTGTGTGTGTGTGTGTGTGTGTGTGTGTGTGTGTGTGTCTTTATCTCCCAACTTTAAATCAGTATTTAAATAAAAATTAAGCCCACATGCACGTACAGTCTCTGGCTCCACTGCAGGGATAAATATTTCATTTTAAAAAATCGGTCATCTCACATTTTCAAAGAACACAGCGGCCTGGAAACTTTCGTAACTCATTCTTTTTACTTATTTTGGTTATGTTTAGTTAAGCTCTCTCTCAACTTGGAAAGACATCTAAGAACGTCACAAGTGGAAATAGTTGATATTTGTTTCAATTAAAATAATAAAGTAGAATTCCTCAGATATACTCCTTACTTTTTCATGATACCAGTAACAACGCTCTTTAAAGCAATTTTAAAAGTACCCGATGACGACGCTACATTTCGTTTCTTTTCTTTGCTGAATTTCCAGATACAGTCTCAAACCATTTCCAAGACTGGAAATTTTAATAAAAAATGAATTTATTAACAAAAACAGCTTGAATACGCTGTGCACTTGTGAAAAGGGCCTTTAAAGATACAGTACACACATAATTAGGTTACTTAACTAGCTTACTTTAAGTGGTCAGGTTAGCTGATAAACGTGTTTTTGATTTCAGAAAGGGGGAAACCCGACACCCACCTCCAAACATAGAAGGAACCAACTACCAGCTTCCACTGTAACTGACAGCTACAGGTCAGGTTCAACTACAATTAGATATCAGCTAATTTCACTAGTGGAACCTCAACTGGATCTCCACCTTCTTTAACTACTTTCACCTGCATGTGCATTCACCGGCCACTTTAGTAGGTACACCTTGCTAGTACCAGGTTGGACCTCATTTTGCTTTCATGGCACAGATTCAACAAGGTGACCAGAGATTTTGGTCCATGAACTTATTGACATGTTCAAAAAACCAGAGATGATCTGAGCTTTGTGACATTGTGCGTTATCCTGCTGGAAGCAGAGTGATACACTGTGATCATAAAGGCATGGACACGGTCACATCAAATTCTGACACTACCATCTGAAGAAAACAAGACTCATCAGACCAGGCAACGTTTCTCCAATTTTCTGTTGTCCAATTTTGGTGAGCCCATGCAAACTGTAATCAGTTTCCCCTTCTTAGCTCAATCTAACAACAGTACCTAATAAAGTGGCTGGTGAGTGTATGTTTAGCTACACTGAGTACTCACACTTCATCTAAAACTTCCACCTCATCAGTTTTAAGCAACATTCTAACTTTAGTTGAACTCTTTACAAACTTCGTATTTTGACTGCCAAAACTCCGGCTCCATCTTTCACAAATTCTTTATGCTCCACTATAAAAAGTTTGTAGGAATGTCCTTTAACTGCACTGCGCACACAGACACAGCCACGTCTGACTTTGATACTATACAGCACAACTGTACTACAAACCTTGACATTATAGCTGGCTCTGTGCCTCAGTCTCCAACCTTTCATTTCAGCACAATCAGCAGACACCCTCATTTTCAACTCACCAACATCATACAGAGGGAGACCCTAAAATAAACTTTGGTCTCATCTATTCGCCACTCACGAGCATGCTTTGGTGCAATAAGCGCCGTTTTTGAAGTGATTTGTGTTTTCCACTGCTGCCTGATTATGGCTCTTCTTCATCTGAAGCATGCCTGTCACAAGACCAGACTGTAACTCTTCCTGCGAGAGAGCACAGACTCTGGTCCAAATTAGGCATCTTAGAGTAATTAGAATAAACACAGCCTTCACGCTCCACTCTGCTCATTCATCATGTGCCGCTGTAATGTAGAGGAAATGCACTGCGTACAAAAGTGTACAAAAGAGTAACACACTTGGTCAGATTGTGCTTAATCCTGCAGAGCCGTGGGAGTCTGAAGACAAACCAGCACTTTAACACTGAATGCGATTCTTACTGTGAAGCTGCAGACCTCCTGCCTCTACAGAGAGTGGCCTAAGGAAAAGGAAGAGCTGGAGATCCAATTGAGTCACAGAGGATGAAGTAGTATGAAACAATATCCCGTGCCGCTGTTGACTTTGGGCAGAGAGAGGTAGAGGCTGTAACACATACAATAGATGAGAGGATCAGCCACTAAACCTCCATAAATCTACTTGTTTGAGACCTCGACCTCTGTGAGCGATGCTTTCGTTTAACATTTGAACTGAGGTGAGATTTCCGACTGCCGGGAAAAGCTACAAATCTGGCCTCTAAACACCACAGCGGAACATGATGAGGCCTGACCGCACAAATCAGGGACTGACTCGCTGCCCCAGTCTCTGGTTTTAGTTAGGAGACAGGTGACTTCATGTTTTATAGTTGCTGCATTAAGCTCGAGTTTTTAACAAGAATGACACATTTTCTACGGGCGAATGATCTCATCTCACGAGCCTGCCGAGGGGCAGGTTATACAAACTGAACTCCATCTGTACTCACCGATGACGATGAGGGTGTAGTTGATGTTAACGCTACCAAAGCCGTTTGTTGCTTTGCAGATGTAGGTCCCCGCATCGTCGGTCTCCACCTCTTTGATCTTCAGGCCCATGCGGAGGATGCGGAAGCGAATCCAGCCGCTGTGGATGTTGCGTGTGTCTTTGGTCCACATTAAGAGGGGCGGAGGGTCTCCTTCCACCGGACACGGCAGCTTGATGGCGCTGCCCAGCCGGGCTGTCTGTCTGTGCTCAACTTTCTCAGACACCCGTGGAGGTCCTGAAGACACAAGAAAACAAAAAATTATAATTTTATGCCAGCAGTTTTCTTGAGGGCTTCTGGCTGTGAAAATGACCTTAACTGAAAATCCATCCATCTGCTGTTAAAATCTTCAGGGAAAGCCAATCAGTAGAAATGAGGATTAAAAAGAGGGTGGCCTTAAAGGAGAAGCTAAAAAGGTTGGTTTCAGAGGATCAAGTGAGGTAAGTTATTCTAGTAGAGTTCAAGAATAAAAATAGGGAGATAGAAATCAGCACAAGTACAGCTTAAATTCTTTGTACACCCAGGATGAATTAAGATTGTGCTTTTGTTGTGGTATCTCCAAAGCACTGGAATAACCTTCCTTTCACAATCAGATGTTCCCAGTCTACTGACATTTGGTTTGCTTTGGTTGTTCTTTACTATTTAAGTGCTTTATATGATGGGTTTTGTTTTCTGTGTTGCTTTTTGCACATATTTTGATGCTGTCTGTGCTATACAGCACCTTGGTCAACAAACAATGTAATATCTACTTGCAGCCCTTTAGCAAAGGTCCCCTTTCAGTTGTACCACTGGGTGATTTTCCTGTCTTTTAATTTACAGGTAACAGCAGTCAAACCATAAAAAATGGAAAAAATTATAAAAATCTTTTTAGAGGAATGAAAATCTGAGTTGCTACATTTGCCCGACAAATAGCAACATTATCTATTTATTTAGTTTACCAGCTGAGTGATAGTGCAAAAACAATTTCAGAGCACTTCCAAGAAGGCAAGTGGAATAAGAACATGTGAATCCTGACTTCCCTGAATAAACCAGAGTCTAACACAGTGAGATCGGGGGCAGATGAAATGAGATAGAGGCAATTTGTCATCTTCTCGCTGATTACCCCAAAATCTTGAAACCAGATTGTAATAATTGGGTAAGCCCTGGCGTTCACGGCCTGCACAGAGAGGGTGAAGCGTTCTGGCTCTGGTTATGTGTAGCGTGCAAGAGATCAAAGAGATGAGAGGGGGCGGGTCGCAGCGAGACGGACAGCAGCCTATTCGCCCGGCTCTTAATTGGCTCAGGTCTGCGTCCTCAGATCTGGTGAAGTGGAGCGGGCCGAAACACCCTGTGATGGTGTTAGGAGTCCTGCGCCGCTGCTCGCACAGCGCCGGGCCTCCAACTACCCCCCCCCCCCCATCAAAATCTAAACAAAACCCTGAATTACTGAGCAGAGCAGACACAGAGGAGAAGCAGTCGCTCGTTTCACTCAAGGGAGTGAAAAGAGGGGGAGGAAATGCAACCAAACCCTATACACAGAGTACAGACTGTGCCTCAGAACAAATGGCCGCTCTGCTCGCAGTAAAAACAATGGAAAGGGTATGTACACATGGCCTCTCCCAACGCATGCATACATGCACACACACTCCTGGAGTCACATTCCTTCGGTGCATTTCACACACATGGTAAACAAGAAGTTCATTATGCTGACACAGGTAACTCCATCTGGCTGCTTCATCCATCACATTACTCACAGATGTATCTCAGCTACAGCATCTGGGCAGCTACCATTTGTGATGCCAAAAATCCTCAAAAAATAGACATACAGCTGTATACATTATTGTGCCATAAAAAAAAAAAGTTAAATATTTCAGCATAAAAGCAACAAAACCCGCTTTCCTTTCCTTTCCGTGTCTTTCTCAGTCATGCATGAAGACACTCACAAACTGAGAGTTTTCCTTCCTCCCTGTGGACGTCCTTTCCTAGGCCACAGCATGCACAGGAAATTGGAAGTGTCATTGTTTATGTCTGTGGAGAAAACGCAACCGCAGTCTTTTTGGCCGTTGTCAGCTGGCCCATATCTCACTCCACTGCTACTAGGAAATCAGAACAGAGACGCTTCTCTGTAGGATCTGATTTAAGACCACAAACACGTCCCAGCATTGGCTTGGTGCTGCTCGAGCTCATGTGGACCGAGAGTCCTAAAGGACTTAACCGTCTTGGGAAAACATAAATACATTTCTGCCAAATCTTGAACAAATAGGCTTCAGTTATCTCCTCCGACTTACGGTCTCACAAGCCACTCAACCATGTGTTCCTTCTGGATTAATGGAGAGGAGTGACTTACAAAAACAAGGCCAGATTCAGGTCAAAGGTTTAGCTGAAGCAAAGTGTCAAAACACACTGAACATACAAAGGAAATGCTTCTGTTGAGGCTGGAAAGTACATTTCTTCAGAGGTAAGCACAAGTCTGAAGAAAATAAAGAGAGACAACGGAACTTCTGAATGCCCCTTTCCATTCATAAAAAAAATAATAATACAAGGGTGAACTTTATTTTTTAGTCGACACTTACAGTAAATTCGCACCAACCTTCCAGAAGAGGATTTCCTTCCAAGTTAAGATTTCTGTTGGCTTTATGTTTGTGGCGGTTTTGGCTAAACTGAACTTTCGCCGCTGCTTCATTTACTGATCCCTTTTTCTCTCACTAAATCTGTCCTTTCCAACTTGAAGGAATAATTTGAGTGTTGGAGAAATAAACTTCTTTCCTTCATTACTGCAAGTTAGATGAGAAGAACAATACTATTTCTGCTCATGTGCTAAAAATAAGTATACAAGCTTCACATCAAGACTGAAACCAGTAAAAACAAACAGCTATCGCTCTCCAAAAAGTAACAAAACCCACAGCCTCCAATTTTATGCTTGAACAAACGAGATTTCAGGTGTTAAATACTGAATTTGAACATAATGGTAGGAGGATTTTCGTCTCCGTAAATGTGTGTCTATATGAAAAATCTATGTATTGCTTAAAGACTGGAAACAAGAGGAAATAAGTTCAGTAGTTCTCAGGAAATAATGACTACGATTTTGCTTGAAATGCAAAAACGAGAACATAAATCCAAGTTAGTGTGTTTCCAAAAGTATCAATCTATTCCTTCAATTGCGATCTTGAACTTGCACAACTCGAGCTACTCCTGAGTAGTTTCTGGCTTATTGCAGCTTTGGCCGTTGCTCCAAGTGCAAGGAATGTGCAAGGAATGACTTCCTCCCTCCATCTCCGTTCCTAAAAAGCTTTTGAAGTCCTTTTCAAAAACAAGGAAGCGCTGAAATCAAGGACACTGTCTGAATAACTTAATAAGTATTTGTGCCGTGTGCATGAGCACATCGTTTCTCCAGCGGGGGACTCTCCTCTCCTCCTCCACCTCTGGCCTCTCAAGGACAGGTTCTTCTAACCTTGGAGTTAAAAGCTTTGAAAGCACACAGAGGCTTTCTGTGGAGAATAAAAACAATCCAGTTCCGAGAAATGGGAAATTATTGCCCTTTCTCTTTGATTATAAGATACACGGTTCAAGATGCCTGATATTCAACTCGTCATCACACCATAGAGGACGTCAACTGTACTGCAACAGACTCTTTTCTGGTTACCTCACAAAGTGTTATAGTCCTCTACAGACACTGTGATAAATGTCCATCTGCCTGCTGAGAAACTGGTGAGCGTTTACCCAAATTGTTGGAATTGCTGGAAAATGATACACATGACCATATGGGCTTTTCCGTACTCCTGCGTTGGTAAAGCGCCGCTTATTATAAGCGAGCTTCATGTGTGAATGGAATCTTTCATAGCGCAGGAAGAGGAGGAGGAGGAGGCCTGGCGACTCACAGAATTAGCTCTGTTTTTCTTTGCTCAATTTGGTGATGGATTATTTTAAGAGAAAGGGGCACATTCAATAAGAGGCATTCTTGTGATTCAGACTAAATATAGCCAGCTTTTACGAAACCTTGTGAGCGGGTTAATGAGCAGTTGATCTGTCGTGCAGGCATCCGTGGAGGGAAATATGTTAGGAAATGTCAGGAAGAGAACGAAAAAGAAAGAGAAAAAAAAATGAAAGACTGCAAAAGCTTCCAGACTTGAGCAACGTTCAGATGTGTTGGCAGCTCTCTCCTTGTTTATTTTCTCTTTTACTAAACACCTGTGGATTTGTAATGATGTGTACATGTACTTTTTAGTCCATACAAAGTGCTTTGGTTTTTCTAGTCATTGCAAACATGTGAATAAAAGCTTGACTAGGCTGCTGACAGCCGTACCAATAGAGAACACCTGGAAGTTAACCAACCACAATGAGAGCAACCCCATAATGCACGAAACACTGTCCGCCCAACGCACGATAATAGTTATTCAAACATTTTCCAATAAAAAGCATTTTGTTGCTTAATCTCCAGCCAACTGCAGGAATTTTTAATGCATCAAAAGGCTTTTGCACGAAGGCAGACTGTAGTGATTCATTACTAAGATAAACACTGATCTGAGCGAATGTGTCTTCAATGTGCAGTATTTACATAAAGGATAAGAGGCGCACAGACAGATAGAAGCTGGAGAATGCTTCCTCCTACTCAGCAGCACTGTGTTAGCTCAGCAGACCATACAAGAGCAGACGGCACTTTAACCTAAGAGAGGAAGGAGTTTAATGGAGCCTGTGCCTTAAAGCCTTAGGAGCAACTGTATAATACAAGTAAAAAAGAAAAAGAACAAATAAAAAGAAAGTTCAAGGAACATGAGAGAGAATGGGGGGAAAAAAATCCAGCTGGAAACCAAATCCAAAGCCGAAGACTTCACTTGAGACTGGAGGGGCTGGGTGAAGGCGAAAGGTGAGGCAGACACAGCAGCTCGGGGAGTGTGTGAAAGGCCAGAGCTTCTGTTCAGGGGCTGCTGCTGCTGCGCTTGGCTATACATTTCACAAGCAGAGATAAAAATCAGCATAAAACAGTGAGACAGGGGACGGGAGCCACCTTGGCAATTCAAGAAAGGAGGGAGGTGAGGGAGTGAAGGGGAGGCTGGGTGAAAGGGGATGGGATTCGTGGAGTGGCGAGAGCGGTTGTTCTGACAGCAGTGAGGCAGCGGAGGGTGAAGAATGCCGTCTTTTCTTACCCGTCCAGACGTCCTGCCCAGCAGCTTCACCCAGTGTGGTAATCAATACCTGTTATTTTCCCCTCTCGGCTTTCCAATCAATAGATAAGAGTGGGGTAAGACCAGTCGGGACAATGGCTCTTTCTGTGGCACCATCAGATGTGGGCTGAATAGCAACTGCTTTAGTGGTGGGAATAGTACAGGAGGAGCTATTGGATAACATGAGGGACTAGAAAAACAGCAGGAAGGGGGCGGAATAAAAAGAAAAGGGGAATAAGATGCTCCTGTCAATCTATCTGATTAGAGAAGAATCAGTGGAGTACCATCACTGCCTGCCTGCAGTGAATCCTACCGCTGCTTCCTTCACGCAGCAAAACAAAACAGCCTCCTGCCGACTGCTCATCAAAAGAACAGGAAAGAAACAGAGAGGAATTACTCCAGCGTCATAAAGCTCCTGGAAACATCTCCATCACGCGGCTTACCCTTAACAGGCCCGACTGTGGAGTCTTTGAACTCTAAGCTGCTATATTTCATTAAACTTGACGGCCTTCTGCCGGCCCCAGCTGCCTCAGCTGGAGCAAAAAAAGTGTGTGTGTATGTGTGTGTAAGCTTTTTTAGTCTCCTTGTTACGCTCTCCTGTGCAACTTAAACCTTAAATAGTGAATATTTATGTTTGTCAATAAACCAGATCATCTTTTCTGAATATGGTGAAAAAATGATCATTAACAAAAAATAAAATACAGTCATATGTAATTTATTATTTAAGCCCTCAATTTCAGATCAAATTGATCACAATACAAGATGTGCTCAGATCTCCATGTCTGGAGAAAACCTACGATTATGTGAAAGTTCTCTTTCACTTCAGGTTAAGGGATTTCCATAAGGACTCTGTACTTTTCCAAGTATGTGGAAGTATAGAGCCCCTATGGAAAGTCCTTAACCTGAATTAATAGAGGCCTTTCATGTTGTGTTTTTGGGGTCATTTTTGTCTTCCTACCAGGCTGTGAAAAGGGGGTCACAGTGGAGCAGTTCACAGCCTGGTTTTCCACAGAAAAAGGGCCTTTTCTCTATTTAGTAGATGCTTGCTTGTTTCTCCGTGTCAGCAAGATTACTCAAAAACTACAAAAAAATGGAGGAAGCCATGAAATACTGGTGAGGATCTGGACTCCTTTCTTTAAGTGTGTGAGATAGGGCGTTGGCCTTGACGAGCAAGCTGCCATTAAATGCTTTTTTAGATACAAACACTGCTTTCAAAGTGTCTTCAAAGATGCGTCAAAAAATAACACTCTGCTTAGATTACGCTACTTCGCTGACTTGTGTTGTGTAGGGGTGGGAAAAAAGAGTCAGGGGTTTCCCCTTCTTTTCATTTTATTTAAAGGGGAATAGCGCGAGTGACTTTACTCCAGTACAGTAAGCATAGGGACTATAAATGATTTTACCACTATTGTGCCATTATGACTTGTTCTAGAAGAGTCAAACACATTGTTGGTTATGGTCTGTGTAAAAAAAAAACCTGACACATCCTCCGGGTTTGAAAAGTGAAGCCAATGCACTACTTTTCCCTTCATTTATGACCTCAGTCAACACTTTCAAATGAGTTTATTATGTCAGCTGCAAGTTTAAAATCTCATTTAATACAACATTATGTTCAGTTTGTGAATTATATTCACATTTATTGGAAATTAATTATAAAGCTGGGTATGCTTTAGCTATCTTGTGATTGAAGAGCGTGCAGTGCCCTCAGATATAGAAGTGCTCAGCTCAGAATTAAAACAGTAGGTCACAGTCCAATGGATGACATCACAGTGGCCATAGCTGTCTTTTATATACACACTACAGTTTTTCATAGTGGCAATTTGAAAAGAATATTTATCCTCTAATGTGTTATTTTTCCTATTCACATCAAAAGGAAAAAAATACTTGTTAAATTTAACAAAGGAACTGCTGCCAGAGTAGTAAATATGTTTCTGCTTAAATTATTTCTTAATTATTCCTAGAAAATTGAACACACTGACTCAGTGGAACAATATCTCATGCAAATGTGAGCCTTGTTGGTCTTGCCCTGTCATAAAGAGAGCACAGCAAGTGGCACTCCAGCCGCTTTATCTCACTCCATTAGGCTAAGGCCCGGTGCACACACAGGGGCTGAGTGTGTGCTTAGGGCCACTTATCGGGGAAGAGGCAACAGCAGGGAGGCTGTGAGGAAAGAGGAAGGCCAAACAGAGTGACAGAGACAGAAGGAGAGAGCGGAGGCGTGGAGAGAAATCAAATCAAGCCAGGGACAGAGAAGCAGGGTGAGGGTTAAGGAGAGGAGGGTCGATTTAGAGAGCAGAAGGGAGCAGAAGCTAAGATGGCAGAGAGGCCTCCTTTAACACACAGCTCATAAGAAGAGGAGGGCTGCAGGGGGGAGTGAAAGGGGATTAGGTGGGCCCAGGCGGCAGTAACCAAGAATCCCAACAATCTCGCACCCCACTCCCTGGCCCGAGCTCAGCCTCGGCCACATGACACACTCAAACAGACTTCGCTCTCTCTCCATTACAAAGCAGCGCACCAACAAGCACCTGTTTATTACTGTCTGTAATATGTTTGGAGGTTGGCCGACCACTTGGCACTGAATGGGACATTGTGAGAATGCCCACATGTTTCGGCTGCTTTGGACTGCCAGTACATTGTTTCGTATTCTCCCTCACAGACAAACAGATAACAAAGTTTAGACACAAAACCTCATTAATCTGCATGTCATTAATGTCCCCTTGCCAGAGAAAACACAGGGTGTTAACGATTAAACTTTAGATTAGTATTTAACCACATATAGCAGTTCTCCCTCTACAGCAGCGGCTAACAACAGACAATCCATCGCTTCCCAAACAGGTGTTCAAAAAAAGCCTCCCCCCAAAAAATGAAACTGATCTTAAGATAATTAAATTAGAATTCCCTGATTTATTTTTATTCATGCCTGTACTAGTGTGTAAGGACTGCTCACGAAACATCCAAACCAACACAGAGAATAGTGATTTTGAGGTCGCAAGCAGACATTTTAATTCAAGGTGTAAAAAGTGAGCAAAGTTGTAGAATCCGCACACAATCCGCATTTCCAAAGTCTGAGTCTGAGCTGGGTGGTGAAAAACTTGCAAAGAAATCTGCTGGAATGACATCAACAGTTGGAACTCTAGGACCACATGAAGGCTTTTGCATGCTTATCGTATTTACCACAAATCAAATTTACCTTCACATTTACTACCAACACATCTGCCTTTTACATTTAGTTGCTGGGTTTCCCACAAGCGTATTTCCTTCTGGTTGGCTACCCCTTGAAAACAACAGGTTTGAACAGTTTTGGGTGGGGCTTCTGTGTTCACAACCAGACACATTTCGGTCCCATATACTGTACAAATGTATCTTACCAATATGATAAGATACACGCAGAACTTTTAAGATGTGAAAAGAAAAAAAAACTTGAGGGTCACTGCTTCAAAGCATGCATGCCGCACAAAAAACAATTCCCTCATTGCAAGACTTGTGTGTTTGTGTCATGTCCTGGGCCGGTGGCCCAGTGTTTTGTGTTCTCTTGCTTCTGTTTAAACTTGTATCTTTGGTTTATTT
>JAVDPK010001032.1:1540360-1580196 GCA_034780415.1 Cichlasoma orientale | reverse complement strand
CACACACACACACACACACACACACACACACACACACACACACACACACACACACACACACACACACACACTCACTGTGGAAACTGGAGTAGAACAGTTTTATTTTCAGGGTAATGTGCATCCCTGTGCCCTAATACAGATGAACTACATCAATACATTGTTTAAGCTGTTTTGCATAATCCCACTTAAGTGATAGCATTAAAACATAATTAAAATACCCAAAGTAAGTCATCATATACATTCTTTTGCTTGAGCATGATTACAGCATGATTTACTTAGCAAGTAAAGCTTTAAAGTAAGCCTTGTTATTAATGTAACCTGTACTGCAAATACTCACATTAAGTTACCAGCTTCAAAAATCAAGCTTACAGCTCCATACTGTAGCTCCCTGTGCTCAGTTATTACAGTATACGAATGCCGTCATGCCAAGCCATGAACATGTGCTGCCACCTACTGGCTGCAGCTCAGCTTCTACTATATTGAAGAGGTTCAACCACAGTCAAGCACCTTAGGTGTCCTACTGCTGTTTTGCCTCTGATTCAGAATCACCAGAGCTCTATTACCAAGTTATTTAGCCAAATCCACCTCTAAAGAGGGTTAAATCTCTTACATGTTGCTTCTCATTGGATGCCTCATCAGCCCTGTTTGGGTGGAGTCCAACATTAGATCCCTCTCTCCCAGCTAAGCCAGCCAGCAGCAATAAGCCATATTATCCAAACCTACCCGGTGGTTTTCATTGCATCTTCAGTAATGGAATGTATGACTGCCAGCTCTTTGCTGCTCCAGTTACCCCACCAGGCAGTCCACTTCAACTGCATTGCACTGCTCCACCTTCCTATCCATGTGTTCCTTCCCAGGAACAATCAATTCCTACTTGATCACCTGCAGTGACTTATCTCATGAAAAAAGGCATCCAAAAATCGGAAACTCTGACAAATGTGTTACTCAAACTCCATAAAGAAATTCAGTTAAGCAGGATGTTGCTCATCAGTGGGCCCGTACTGCCCACTCAAGTGCCAGGAATAAAAATGGCACACAGCAGCTAAAATTGTTCCAGGCTATAAATGATCATCTTCACATAATATCCAGACAGATAACATTCAACTTTAACTGTTACAATTTTCAGTCTTGGGACAAGTAATATAACATATGAGCTGCACTTCGTCAATCTCTAATCGTGTAAATCAGAAGAAGAAAATTTTGGTGCATCTAAATGATACCTATAGTCATTTCAGATGCATTTTATTTAACCTGTTGAACCTGTGCAGATACATAACATGAATATGACATTACAAATGATGTGGCAAGGGGATGGTAGGGCAATCGATTCAGTGAGTAAAGAGATTATTTTTAAACAGGAAAAAGTCATTTATTTCAATATACATTGCATTTAAAACTATATAACATTATTTGTTCAATATTTTACACAGCTCTTAACATGGAAATGTACTGGAGTTTTACAAAATAAGAACAAGCTCCGAAACAATAATATGATATCCCAACCTTTAATTACTGCATGATTTCATGTTTTTAACATAAAGATAATTATAGCTTCATACATTATTTTTGTTCTTTATAAAAGAAAAAAAAAGCGCACCTTTTCATATGTTTCTTTGATGAAAATAAGATTGATACAACAGTATTTAGTGATTCTTAATATGTAAAGCCTGAGGAACTGCTTTAAGCCAGAGCAGGATGGATAGGATGTAATATTTCATAAGTGATGCTCAGTGGTCCATTTTGGCCACTTCAGAGCAGTCAGATGTACAAACCAATATACTGTAACTATGGAAGATACTGTGTATGCTGTCATTGCTGTGGAAGCAGATTTAGGAGCAGAAGGGAAGTCAGGAGGAAGTGACGTCAGTCTGGGAACAAAATTAATCTGCTCCTGACCGTCAGTACCAAAAGAGCAACAGATGGAAATAATTCAGTGTAAACACATACCAGCAAAACCTTGCTCTTCAGAAATGGCCCATAAGTGCATTTCAAACAGGAGAGTGATGTCTCTTGAATGCGCAGGGCCGCTGCAATTAGTAGTCACAATATTGCACTATAACATCGTAAGAAAGAGAAACTCCACGGGCATCGGCCTGTAGTCCTGTAGGCCAGCACCTGAAAAGGCCTCTGGTTCAAAACAAATTATCCTAACGAGGGCACGCAGCAATGAGAGGTCAACTCTCCACTAGGGGGCCTTCCAGATCTAACAGTGATGACTAAGAAATCCCTTTTATTCATCTCTGTGTGCAGCCAAGTCCTTGGAGAAAACTCAGTGTGCTGTGGTGCAACAGTAAAAGCAATGGGCACAGCCCATAACCGTAGAGAGGTGAATGGTCAGTCTTGTTGTAATTCAGACTGCATCTTACAAAGTGATACAGAATAAGACATTCACTGCCATTAAAAGCATGAAGGAATCTCAATATAAAAGTTTTCCATCTTTCAGCTTTACTTGACTGGGACTGGTGGCCTGGTCAAGGTTGCCTTCCAGTTCCAATACAGAGCAAATGTTTACTGAAGACATTTTAGTGTATTTATTACCAGAATTACCTTTATTTACATGTTGATCACAACTTACATTCTTTTGATTAAGCCAAGACTCGTGAGAGCTCGGGCGCAAATATAGGACACTCGCTAAAGCATAGGATATATTTCACAAAGTCCTTCCATTTACACCTGAAGCAAAAAAAAAAAAAAAAAAAAGAAGAAGAAAGAAAAAGGAGGCCTGTTTGATTTTGCTACAGAGGACTGCTGAACAATGCCAGTTTAAAATCTGTTATTGCCTGCTTTTCCTGTCTCCCTTTTTCTTTTCTTTTCTTTTTTTACATCTACAGGCATTTGTGCATCATTTGGGTGCAGAGAAACTCACTAACTCCCACTGACGCACCCAAATCTCTCAGAAACATATTACATCATAACCCTGTGGCTTTTTGTCTGGAATTTCTGCTGTCTCATCTTGAATGGCCATGCTTAGCAGGTATAATCACGACCATTAGGGGTTACCCGAGCAGTGCTGCTTTTGCTTTGTGTACAGCTGTGAATCTGTCCATTGCATATGTCCTTGTTGTGGCAGACTGTGCGTTTTCGTGGTTATCTGAGGTCAGATGCCCGCCTTGTCACTGTAGAAGGGCGTGACATGGAACATGTAGCAGTGCGTGCAAACCCTGACAGGCTTCACCTGGCCGTATCGTGGCAGCGGAGCAGAATGGGAAGAGCAGCGAGAGCAGAAGATCTGAAATGACAGCGCATGCAATGTATCACTTACCAGCCACATGATAACACATGAATTATCAGTTTGATCAAGTTTATGTTAAACCGAAGAGATCGTACCTTTCCGCAGCTTCTACAGTGATGTTTCCTGCGGATAACAGTGAAGGGAGCCTTACAGGCAATGCAGGAATTGCAGGCTTCATCAGGGACCCAGTCAGGAGGGTCTGCACAGAGCCAAAGAGAAATCGTCAACACAAAGCAGACCTGTCACCAGCTGAATGTTTGCTGAGAGAAGGAGAAAAGGAACTGGCTGACATTTCCAAAAACAAAAAAATCTGTGCAGGTCTGTTTGTGGATTTGCTGACCTTCGAACTGGCCCTCACGGGCCTTGGCTGCCAATTCCGATGAGGAAATGGTCTCTTGACACAGAGCACAGTCCTCCAGCACTGCGCTGCGCATAACAGGCCCCGCTGGACACCATAAAAGAAGAAACATGTAGTGTGTAACTGACTGTTTATTTTAACAGCTCAGTTACAGACAAGATCAAAACTGTTAGAGAAGACTTAGCATCTTCTAAGCTGTTCTCACACATAAACTTTTGACATTTATGGGAGTATGAAGTGAACAGATCATTTGACAAGCAGCATGCTATTTAAGATGGCCCTGCTCTGTGCATTACTGTGGAAGCTGTCATTTTATTATATTTGTCATCAGCTTGTTTTGGGCTGAGCTCTTGGTTCCATTTTTATGTGGGTGTGTATTTTTCTAGTGATTTTTTTTTTTTTTTTTTGCATATTGGTGCAATCTGACATCAGTCTGTGTATTAGAGAGCTGGCACTATAAAAAGACAAATGTCCTCATATGTACTTGCACTTCTGTCAGGCATCATCTAGACAAATTAGGGGCTGCAGTGCACGTGTAACAGCTTTATTTAAAGAAGACCAGGTTCAGCTGGGGATTAAATCCCATTATAATTGGATTAAAATATTATTTTTTTAATTTTAAATTTATTAAACAAGCCCCTTTTTCATCACCAGAAATGTATTTTGTTTTATGAATTAATTTAACCTCCAGGAAGAGCTTTTTTGCTCAGTTGGGGGTAGCACACCTATCATCATTAATTTAGAGTTAATTTTTTTCACATGGAGACTCATTAGGGAAATAACAGGCTCATTAAGTAAGGTGGCAGATATGGTGGGTTTTTAAGGCTTTTCACTGAAAGCAGCTGCCTTCAAAAACCAATGCTATTCAAGCAGTGTGAGTGAACAATGAATATTCTCCGTACGTTAATTAACGCAAGCAACCATTTTTACACTGTCACATTATCATTTAATCCGTTGTTCTGATAAAAAGAAAATCATATTGTTGCTAGTGTGTAACAGCGACTGAAGTGTGCACACAAATGTTAAATCTTAATAAGAAAGCTGAATCTTTTAAGCAATATGGCCAAATAAATTTTGCTCCAGTGGGTGAAAAAAAGGACACAGTCACTAGCTCTGTGGAATTGAAAAGGCTGTTTTAAACTCAGAAAGAAAAAGAGACAACATAATACTCTAAAACTTCTAAAGACTGAAAACATACCGCAAAATCATAAAACACCCTTCTCACCTTTCTTCTGCTTATCATTGTCTCCTTGCTCACACTTGGTTGCCATGACTTCAAAAAGAGTCTTTAGGATGCTGCGAAGGTCACTCGCATAGTTGGTCTGCAGCTGGTCAGCAACACCTGCATCACACATAAACACAGAATGGATGTCAGTCCAAGCGAGAAAAAGAGGTGAGGAGAGTGAGTCAAGAATGACAGATTTTATACCTGAAATACAGACAAAGAGACGGTGGATGAGGTCGCTGCTGCTGTGGAAACGGGATCTGATCTTGCTTCTGGCCGCTGCCTTGGCATCTTGAATGGCCAGCTGGATCTCCTGCTGGTCCAGGTCCTCTGATGTCCCTGAGCTGGGAGTCAGACTGCTGACAGGACTGGAGGAAATTGTGAGACACAGTGAAGGATCATCAGTTAACATCTTTCTCAAACATGCATATGCCATTTCCACAGTCAGTTTACATCAATAAAAGTGGATTTCCATCTTTAAAATGGATTTATTATGCTTTTCCTTATTTTCTCTCATACATAAAAAAAAATCAGTATGTACAAGTAGCCATCCTGTGAGCTAAAAGCTTAGACTTCCGACTGTTCTGAACGCTCTGCTTCTGTTTTTGTCCTACTCTCAGAACTGCTTGATGTCATTGAGGGTGGATGTTTGTAACATAGTCATGTTTGGTACACAGCTGTGCCTTTCACCACAGCAGCCCCATCAACCCTCAGTTCAAACCTTCTATTTGCAAGGGGCAGCCAATCAGAATAAAAGTTCTCTCAAAGGAAATTGAGGAGCTAAAACAGCTTGATTTAAACTGGTTGAGTATAAGATAAATAAGGACTATCTTGAGCTTGAAGCTACTCTAGTGGAGTCCGGGAATAAAAATAAATAAATTTAAATTTAAATAAAAATTTGAAATTCAAGAATTCTTTAGTTACTCTCGAATGTGAGCAGGAAGAAAGCACAGACATGAGACAGACACACATTTTGATGAATAATTTGTTACCTGGGTGTATATGCACTGCTTGACAGACTACATGTGGTGACCGACACACTCTCACAGTCACTACCTGACACAGAGCTGAGGGGAGAGTTCTGAAAACTAAAAATAACCAAATACAGAAATTTATGTATATAATAAATAAACAGAATTAATTAAGAGAACACAAAGTGAAAAACTGTGATGAATTAAGGAAGAAACAAAACAGAAAACAAACTGGATTTTTGTGTTGATGCAACATGGTGGAGCTCATCCTTTCCACACAGAAAACATGATGATTACTCCAACATGAAACCAAAAAGTTGGTCAAATGAAACTGCAACACACCTGGAGCTTCTCCTGCTGTCTTCTTTGGTGTACCTCTTCATATCTTTATTTTCTGGATGTTCATTAACCATCTCCTTGTCCCTCTGTTGGCCTCCACTAACATGTCTTTTTTCAGTCCTCAGCTGGTGATTGCATGGGTAGGCTCCATTTCCTACACTAGAACTACAGTCCTGAGTCTGCTGCCCCAGCCCAGGAGGCTCTTCCAGTGGCTCTGCAGAGCAGCGGGAAGGAGGAGTACTCAGCTGGACCATTTCATCCTTACTGTGATGTTCGTGAGGACGAGGAGGCAGCCGACAAGCAGAGGACTGGATGACAGTGCTAGAGGCTGGCGTCGTACAATGTTTGTCCAATCCCAGAGCGAGGCCTAAACCGAGTCCAGTGGTCTCTGTGGTGATGGCATCCTCGTGGCCATCCTCACAGCTGCCACAGCAAACACAAGAGTTGAGCAGGCAGTGAGTGGCCACCAGGGGGCCACAGGGTTCAATCTCAGAGGGAGTGGGCCGAGGTAGCAGCAGCTTGTCTACAGCAAGCTCTGTCAAGCTGGGTGAGTGAGGGTTGAAGATGACCGTAGCAGAGAGCTTCATGCCTCCCATACGATGAGCAATGACTTCAGCCGTTTCAGACGCTGTCCCCTCTAAACCCATCTCCCACCCATTGGTGTAAGGCAGAGGTTCAGAACCAGGCGCGTTGGTGCAAGAGGGACGCTTTGCAGTGGGACAGTGTGTGTTCAGGTTGCGTGGCTGTGGGCAAGGCTGATCAGATGTTGTCTCAGAGAACCAGCCGTTCCTAACAGAGTCTGGCCTTGGTGCGGGCTTGCGCTGTACAGGACAAGCAGACTCTTTGGGAGGAGCGGCAACATAATTGCAAGGCTCTCTTGAGATGCTGGTGACGTTGCCTCCTGCTGTTTCCAGGTCCTCCATGAAGAAGACTCTGTCTTCCTCCTCTGCACAGCTGGCCGTTCTTCCTCGGTTCCCCAAGATTCTGCGTGGAGACGCCTCGATGCTGGAAGCCCCACTGGAGCCTGCAGGCTGTCCTCTGTTGGGATCATGGGCTGGAGACTGGCCCTGGCTGGGAGGCGACAGCAGAGTCGACATCTCATCTCCCACGCGGTACACCATCATGTTGAGCTGCTCAAGCTCCTCCTCATCGTACTGCATGGAACATGCCAGCTCAGCCTCCTCTGCCTCCTCGCAGAGTAAGCCCTGCTCCTGTTCCTCCTCTCCCCTCACAGTTTCCACCTCCTCCCAGCCTTTTTCCACTCCTTCCATCTCTTCTTCCTGACTGGGAGAGACAAGCACAGCCAGTGGCGCCTCTTCTCCCTCACTCTCCCTTTCATTAGCAGGACTGCAGGATGAGTGAGTCTCTTGGACTGGTGCTGGTACGCCATTTGCGGCCATTCCCTGGCTTGTGGACAACTCCCCTTCTTGAGAAATGCACAAGTTTCTCTCCAGCGTTATCAACTCCTCCTCAGTCAGGGTCTGCAGCAAGTCTCTGCAAAAAGCAGCACAGGATAGATAGAGCATAGTGATGAATTGTGAATAAATATATATTTTTTTCATATTTGATATTCATGGCCTTTACCTTATTTTCTTCAATAAAGTGCGAAAAGGCCTGAAGAGCTCAGACATGTCCTCTGATTTTCGATCTAGGTTGAGAGGCCCCTCTGGATACACAACCAGCCCACTAAAAACATGTTTAAAATTCTGTAAGAGATTGCAAAGGAGTAGAAAACAAAGAGGGTGGTGAAAGGACAGGCAACACTTACCACACAATGGCCAGTCTGGGAATTGTAAACATCAGTGCGGGTTCATAGTCATCGATCATGTCCTGTGTGAGATAGCCCAACTTTAAGGCCCTAAAACAAAAACGGGAAAGAAAAAAGTAAAAAATAATTAGGCACATCATCTTCGTGTGGTATTGACACAGGTGGATTATTTTGTATAAAAATATCTGTCTGTAAATTCACCTCTCCACAGTCTCACAGAAAAGCACAATCACCTCCTGCTGTACATAGTATTCTTTGGGAGACTTCACAGGCACCATGGCTGACACATAGCTGCCAATGGAGGAAAAAGAAAGAGGAATATAATGACTTTTTGGCAAACTTCCACAAATATGCTTAAGTGGATAATAAACCCAGAATAATCCTGTGGACACAATTGGTAATAAATTCTTGTTTCTAACTTTACCTGAGCTCAAACTCAGCAAAAAGGCTGTCAAAATGTCGCAATGCGTCCCTCATGCGGTCTGTGTACAAGTTGAGGTCTCTCAGGGCCTGGTCTCTGGTGATGTTGCGTACCTCCTCCAAGCTGCGAGTAAGATCCTTGGCTAGGGGTCTCATAGCTATGCTCTCTATCTCCCTGTTCATGATAATGGAGCCTGCAGCCAAACACTGGACAGGAACAAACACATTGATAATTGTGTACAGACAATGAAACTGTTTACAATAGCACACTTGACATTCAAAAAAACTCAGTGCGTGAAAAAAAGTAAATATCACTTTGTTTTGACATGGAGAAAAGACGTTTTTTTCCCCAAAATTGATGGACTTGTAAATATACTACCTCAGCTCCAAACCACAGCTGCCCTGCCAAGTTGTCATGACGAATCTCCTCGGGGAACTTGACACAAAAGTCTCTGTTGGCCCGGTCGTTGGGGATACATTCATCCATGATCTGACTGATGATGTTCAATACGTTGTCCTGCAGATGAACACGGGAGTGACAAAACTAAATTTCACTAGATGCAGAGGAAAAACACGAGTGAGTGAAAATCTGTTCTTGAAAAGTAATTTTTCTCTGTGTTTAACTAATCTTGGTCAATAATCTGCACTTAAACATCGGTCACCCTTTCAAGAAGGTCATTATAGTGCAGTGTCTCAAGAGCATTGATTAGGACGTGAATGAAAACAACTTGACAAATACATTATAGACCATTATGGCCCTCACAGCTACATTTTCCTTCAATAAAAACACTGAACTAAAGCCCATAATTCCAGTAGTGAAAATGCACTGTCACACACAACAAGAGCTAATCAAGAGCTTATGTGCCGCTGGCATGTACAACAGCCATAACAATGACTTACAATGAGCCTTTCACTCAACCGCAGCTGCACTGTGCACTGTAATCTTGTCAGGCACAGCACTGCGTCTTTCTCTGCTCGCCCCGAGGAGAGAGATTAAAAAGCTTTGAGAGGGAGAGCTTAACCACTGATTCCTTTATGGCTGTGTGCTGCACATGTGTCTGGGGCTGGTCCAAGTGCCACCTCAATGTCTGTGAGCGCCTCCCAGCAGGGGACACTGGTGATAACCTTCACTTATGTTAGTTTCCACATATATTCAGGGGTTGCGACTGCAGCGACACCTGACTATGTGCCATAAGACTGGCTTCTTTCCTTTTATTTTTTTTTAACCCATCTCTCTCTCCTTATTGTCCTGATCTGGCCTCTTCTGCCTGTCTCTCATGTTTGCCATCTATTTCAATCTTTGCCCATTTCAAACACACACTAACGCCTATTCCAGCAGGCCACACTGTAAGAACAGCAGTGCCAACATAATGTGAGCATGCCAGCAACCCCCACAGAGGTCCATGAACAAGAGCTGATAGCTGCAGTGGCAGGTTCAAGCACAACATTTTGGCTTGAATGTACTTGCTTTCTATTCTTAGGGCCTCTGGGCTATGGGGTATCATACTGCTAAAGTCATTCTCAAAAAACCTTAATGCCTCTGTGAGACGCCACTTTAACTAGCCTCCTCTCTAAACATATAAGTGCATAGAAATGGTTGTTAAATATTTTCACTGAAACTTGGAGGGTGAGAAAATCGGAGACTAATTAAAAGAACAGTCTAATTGAGAATAAAACACTGAAGCAAAATAAGGTGGCAGCCTGGCAGAGAGAAGGATGGAGGGGAAAAAGAACAGTCGGGGATCAAGTGATGACCTTATTAGGTGGTTCTCCCTGTGTGCTCTGCCAGTGGGAGGGAGGCTAAGGCACAACAGGTCAGATTAAAACCTCCCCTATTACCTCTAGGTCTTTCAGCATGACGCTGCATGGCAGCTATCACTCATGCCTATCATCACCTGCTAATCTTCTCTCAGCCTTGACCTCGTGAAAATCTGCAACAATAACTCAGCCTTGACCTGGTGAAAACCTGGTGCAACAGTAACTCGCATGAGGACATAAATAACCTGCCATGAATTCACACTTTAGGATTCTTCTGAAAAGCTGGGGCTCAGATTCAACCTGATTTATATTCAGGAGATTAAAACGAGACCGATAAACCAACTCTAATCCCAAACGTGATGTCTTCAGGTTGAAAAAACCGCCTGTTTCTAAAGAAGCCACTCCTGTAATCATTTACAAAGAGCCTACATGACACGGCCCGGTTACCAAAGCAAAGCTGTGAACTGATGGCTTCCAAGCAAAGTCTACTTATCTCACTTATCAGCAAGACTGCTTCAAGCAGTGCTTATTAAGGCAATAGTCATATCACCACGCCTGTGTCTGAAAAGCGATAATGGGCTGTCTGTATTTTTCATTTTCAGGCAAATCAAAGTCCAGTCAGGTAATCGTGTGAATGACATGAAAATAAATAGAAGAACTCCAAATCAAACCCAAGCTGGGGGGTTAATTTACCTAAATTCCAGGTTTGCTCACAGCCTATTTACATGTATCAACTGTAATCAAAGGTAATGAACGATGGCGTTGAGTTTGCTTGTTATCTGCTAACCTGACAGGATCTGAACTGGTTGACCAACAGGGTACATCTCTGAGGGTCCTTCCTGCCGTCGAGGCTGTCCAGCTCCGTGGCCACCTGGTTCAACTCTTCATCAGCGTAATAGAACTGGGCCAAGAGCTGAGGGTCTGTCCTCTGCACAGAAACAAGAAGGTCATTTCAGTAGTTATAAACATTTATGAGGAACAATAACAGCCAAAGTAGCTCAATGCAAACAACACAAGGTAATAAATTTCAATTACTTTGTAACTGGTAGCTGTCCTTTGCTCACTGACTATTATTTCGTACCACGTGTCATCTATATTTCTATTCACTTCTGTGTTTAATTATTATGACTTCACACAAAGCCCATTCTCTCTTTTTTTTAGGCTAAATGGAGCCTTAGCCACAAAATATAACTGCTTATTGAAGGTTTCTATCACATGGCTTTCTATAAAGCTAATGATATATTAGTATTTTCTGCAAATAAAATAATAAATTGGCTCATCTTTAGGCATAGCTGCGTATTCTGGGTATTAAAATATAAGCACTACATTAATTTATTAAAGCACTAAAGTATTAGAAATCATCCCGAGTGACACTGTGATCCCTGAAAGCTGTAGTTGCTGAATGCTACTCTGTCAGCCGATTAAAAAGCATCATAGGCGGTTAATTTAATATTTCAGAGAAAACCTTTCATTTAATGAACATTATTAACTTCACAGCAAAGCAACAAGTACAAAAAGGCTGAGTGCCCTAACCAGTTCTTAAGCTGTGGACACGGCACCAGGCTGGTACCCTTTTGTGATATGTTCGACTGGCGCCCCAGATGTCGACATTTAAGTATGTAACTGCTGCTCATTAGTGTTTTACATTCACACCAGTCCCCGATACCATCCATTTTCGTAACAGCTTATTTCCTTCAGGGTCACAGGGGGGCTGGAGCCTATCCCAGCTGTCACTGGGCGAGAGGAGGGATACACCCTGGACAGGTTGCCAGTCCATCACAGGGCTAACACAGAGAGACAGGCAATCATTCATGCTCACATTCACATGTACAGCCAATTTAGAATCACCAATGAGCCTAACGTGCATGTCTTTGGACTAATATCCTGATTTTATTCATATTCGGAATGTAATTTAGAGCATCACCTGACTGTTTAAATTCCTGTACGAGTGTAGCATTACCCAGGCTAACGATCATTTGTGTAGGACACATATTACGCACAGTTTCTGTGATTTCTATACTGAGGATCAGTAAAATATTTAAATCACCCAGATCACCCTTTGTTTCTATAACATAAATAGAAAGTATGCAGAGTATGCAAACTGCTTTAAAGAGTTTGAAAGAGTTGAATTTAGACAGACACTCATATGTTACTACAGGCTTTTTTTCACAGTAGCCATCTCATATTAAACAGCAGGGAAACACAGGTGTTACTGATGACACTGGCAAAGGCTGTTCGAGTTTGAATATGGAGCCTTAATTAATATGATTAGAAACACCTGTGTTACCCATGCTTTCATTTCAAAGTTGGTGCTGTGAAAATGCTCTAATAAGAAAACAAGTAGTCAACCAACAGTGGCACTTTAAAGTTATATTTATCAGGTGCTTGTTACAAAAAAGCAGAGAAAAATTGAGGCTCTGCTCCCATCACAAAACACTGCAGTTATACGACTGAAACTAAAGAATATTTCGATGTATTTGTTGGCTCAGTCGATCACACTCACTCAGGGTTTTGCAGATTCATAGCTGAAAGGACATGTAATAATTTTAATAACCACCCAGCTCTTTAATTTCAGCTACAAACTTTAAGCAACAGATGTCATGCATAGAGGAAATCAAGCAGAAGTAACAAAAAAATGTTTGCTAATGTGCTCGCCAGCTCGTTACTATGCGCTCAGAAGAAGTAATAATTAATTAAGAGAACTGTCTGTTGTGTTCAATCCCTAGGCTTGTTTCCATGTGTAATACTACTGGAAATTATAGAGATATAGAGTGCACAGCTTTAAGTCATCTTTTTTTGCTTTGGGGATATACAACAACTAATCTCACACAAATAAAGGAACACAACAGTGAAACCACTATAGAGTGAGAAGTCATGCCAAAGCAATTAAGCACTAACAGGACATGGAGGACGTATAACACACCAGCATACTGCTGATCCGTAGGGACGAAAATAAAATCAGGTAAGTAGGGCGCTGTAAAGGCCAGCTTAATGATGGATTGCTTTCCCATTTGCTGGGATTGATTTGTGAGAAATAAAACACATATATGAGCAAGTAAATGACTAAAAACTGTATTAATCCTGACAAAAGGAGTTAACAAAAGTTAATATATAATACTCATTACTTTATATTTTGCTAAGAAAATATGAGCAGAGTTTTATTGAAACGTGCAAACACAAATGGAATTACATTATATAAAAGCAAAAACAAAGTTTGTCCAGTTCTAAGAAGCTTAAAATTCAATATTTTGTGTGACCACTTTTATCCTCAACACAGCCTGAACTCTCATAGGCAAATTTTCTTTAAGTAGTGTTCAGCAATAGATCTCCAGGCTTCTTGAAGGACATTCAAAGCTCTTCTTTGGATGTTCGCTGCCTTTGGTTCTGTTCACACTGCTTCAGTAATGTTGAGGTCCGGGCTTTGGGGAGGCCAGTCCATGACTGATAGTCTCCCACTGTGTGTTCTTCTATCTAGGTATCCTTTTACCGAAGCCATTGCCAATCAGACACTTTCCAGATGGGATTAGAAGGTGGATCCAAGTCTGACAGTATTTTTCTGCATTCATAATTCAATCTTGACAAGATCCCCAATACCACTCGCTGACATGCAGCCCCAAACCATGACAGAGCCTCCATGTTTTACAGATGGTTGTAGACATTCATTGTTGTACCTCTCTCCTGACGTCCTCCATAAATGCTGATCACTATTTGAACCAAAATATTTCAAATTCAGTTTCATCACTCCATAAGACCAGTTGCCACTGATTATCAGTCCAGTTCTTGTGTAATTTGGCATACTTCAGCCTTTCCCCCATGCTTAAGGCTTTCTTGACAGCCACCCTTCCACTGAGACCATTTATGATGAGGCTTGTAAACAGCTAATGGATTAACTGTAGTGCCAGGTGCACCTCTCAGATCGTGTGTCAGGTCTTTGCTGGATTTTTCCCCTACTTCTTAAAGACATGATTTTCAGATACTGTTCATCTGCTCTAGATAGTTTTTTCAGACCTGCCACTTCTTTTTTTTTTTTTTGTCCTCCACTTGTCCATTTTCTCAATTGTTTAAGGCCACGCTGCACATCACGCCAAGATATGTCATTTTTTTCAGCTAATAGCTCTTTGGGAATAACCTTGTTGGTGCAAAAATACTATTTTACACCTGTCATACTGTGTTAAAACTGTGAAAATAACTCTGAAAGACTGAGAAAGCCTGGAGAACTATTGCTTAAGACCACTTTAAGAAATAACAAGAAAGTCTGGCTCCTTGGAAGCAAAATACAAAGAAATGAGGGGTGGCTTAAGACTTTTGCACAGTACTAGAGCATGAAAGCTCCTCAGAAGAGCAGGTGTAATTAGAGAGCCTGGCTCTGGTGGATATCTCCCGCCATGCTCCCATCATTGTGGGGAGAATAGCACAACACAGCAAATCACTCCAATGCTTAGTGTGAAGCACACATACAGCCCCAACACACAGGGTAGAAAAATATACACAAGGAACCCAACAACCATTCATCTATAATTGCAATCCAAAAAGATAGTCTAGATGCCAAATTCTCATTTCAAATATGCACGAACACAGACACACACATCCTGGGGAGGGTTCCTGTTAACCAAAAGGTTAATGGTTCTGAAATTGGCGACCACATACCGATGTGCATCATCACAAACCACACAGGCTCAGTGATGGCACAGGAGCTCAGAAGGCCAGCATGACTGTGCAGACTGGAAGCAGGCAGAGCTGCACCAGTAAACAGTCTCATTTTCCTGCCGTGCACTGACTGGAAGTGGGTTTTTTTGATGACGTAAAAACCAGAGAATACTGGTATTTACCGAAACCTCTCACAGGATCTTTTCCCTTAAGTTTGCAGTCTTTCCTGTTGCGTGATGCTATCCCCATGGACGCACATTTCTCTCTCTGAATATGATACATGGTGCTGTTCCCTCACTCTCTCTCTCATTAATAATGAAACAAACAGCAAGAAGAAAACAGAGATATCTCCTACAGCTGGGTCGCATTATTACTGCGAGGTGGAAAAACTACTATGAACACACTGCTCTAAAAAGGTTATTAGCTGTAACCAAACACATCACAGCAATCCTAATTAACACATAGTGCAAAAATATTATAATATTTTGTATATTTTTTTATCAAGGTCAAACTTTTATTGGGTAGTACTGCAATCACACGAAAGATAACTTGCCTTTCCCAGATAAAGTTGCACGTTAAGATGAGTGCAGAACAACACAGCACTAAAGTGAGGGCGGGTCAGCATTTCTTTTCTTGCTTTGGGCTCTTTCAGTAGGGCAGATATTTGTCATTGCCATTATGAAACCCAGTTTGCATCCAAACTCAGCTCTTAAGCTTGCAGCAATTCTCTCATCAACACAAAATCTAAAGAGCAAAATCAATAATATTCCTGCATACTTCATGTGTGTGAATTTTTATGTCACGTTTCATATGACATGTTATGTTTGCTGAATAAGATGGAAGCAAGGAGCAGAAAAGCCCATACAAACACACGACTGAGTGTTTCACTTTCCTAACAAGGTCGCTTACACCCTACATAAACCCATCAAGCACAACATTATGACCACCTGCCTAATATTGTGCTAATCCTCCTTTTGCTGCCAAAACAGCACTGACCCGTCAATGCATGGGCTCCACTACACCTCTGGAGGTGTGCTGTGGAATCTGGCACCAAGATGTTAGCAACAGATCCTTTAGGTGCTGTAGGTTCCAAGGTGGAGTCTCCATGGATCTGACTTGTTTGTCCAGCACATCTCACAGGTCCTTGATTGGATTGAGATTTGGGTAATTTGGAGGCCAAGTCAAATTCATTGCCCCTCAAACCATTCCTGAAACATTTTTACTTTGTTGAGGTGCATGTTACCCTGCTGAGGCCACAGCCATCAGGGAACATTGTTTCCATGAAAGGGTGTACATGGTCTGCAACAATGTTTAGGTAGGTGGTACGTGTCAAAGTAACATCCACATGTATGGCAGGACCCAGGTTTCCCAGCAAGACAGTGCCCAAAGCATCACACTGCCTCTGCTGGCTTGCCTTCTTCCCATAGTGCATCCTGGTGCTCAGGTAAGCAACACACATGCAACCAGCCATCTACGTGATGCAAAAGAAAATGGTCTGCAGCTATGCAGCTCCATACGCAACAAACTGCAATGCAGTGTATTCTGACACCTTTCTATCTGAACCAGCATTAACTTTTCTGTTTTTGGCAATTTGAGCTACAGTAGCTCGTCTGAAAAAACACTGAAAAAGCTAGTTTGGGGTGAAGACTTTTTTTTTTTAAATTCATGACCCCAATTTTTTTTCAGTGAGTTTAATCCATTTATGAGAAAAAAGAGTCATAAATCTGAGGAAAAAGCCATAACTCTGAGATTAAAGTCAGAATTATTTTGTTTCAGTGGCCCCGATCAGCTTCTGTGTAAGTTCTTCCTTGAGTCTAATTGGAAGAAATCAACATAAGCTTAAAATGTAAAAATCTGTGCCAGGAAAACAAAGAAATCACAACAAGTACAAACAAGTACCTATTTTAGGGACATATTTCACCCCTTCAATAAAAAATATTTCAGCATGCACAAATTTGATCCTACAAATTTAAGAAACTGGATACCAGATACAAGGGCCAATTAAAAGCCACCGGAAAAGGTGAATGTTTTCTTATTTGCCAAATGGCAGTGGCAGTTATAGGGAATAGTGTCTGATACTGATGTTTAGTTGATAAATCAATGCTTCTGTCATATCATAACTGTATTTGGCATCACTGTAATGGGAAAAAAAAATATATATATATATATTTTTAAATGTATAGGCTAATAGAAAATGAACACAAGGGAAATCTTATTCATATAGGAATGAACCCAAGCCACCACAAGATGAGGTATTTATCCTCTTTGTCTAAATTTGACCTGTGAACAGTGAGAAAAGCTGTGACGTCACTAGTCATAAGGCGGACAGTTTGACTGGACAACAGCACAACAATGAGTGAGCCTATGACACAAATGTCAATGACCAAACAGGAAACAGGAGTGGGAGACAGTGAAAGACCTTATTCTAGCCCAGACACAACACTGCTCACAGACTGCCGGCATTCAGTTGGATATTTTCTGAAGGATATAGGCCAGCGCTGAAGAAGGAAGAAAAGAAGTGTTTGAGACAGACGCCATCCTATAGCCTCCTCCTGCTGCATTCCACACACAAGACGAAACATTCTTGCAACACTGCATCATGGGGGATAAGTCAAAGGCAGGGAGTGTTCACAGCATGCTGATTTAGGTAAAGGCAGGAATGTGTGAGCTGCTTGGTCTACATAATGGTACAGCACTGAATAATAATATAATAAGTATTAGAAAAAATGTATGAAAGGATTGAATTTCACGCAGTGTAGAAGTCTACTTCACACCCTTTTCTGATACTAGTGTGACAACTTTAAGACAGTTGCACCAGCTGCTGCAAATTCAAACTTCAAACTCAAAGTTATAACCTTTAATCTCATCTCTAGTCATCACACAAGTCTGAGATGATTAATTTCCTTTTAGTGTTTAATTTTGTTGTTCTTTTTGTTTGTTGAGGTTGAACGTTGGACTTAACGACTCAATAACATCAGTTATTGCCAATTATTTTTTCTCAGCTTTACAATTTTCACATTTCTCTGGCCTGTGGGTCACATTAGTTTCGCTACACTAAGGGTGCATTCAAGGCAAACATGAAGCGAAGTTTTCATGCAGCGCAAATGGATGCAAAGTCTACATAATGAGGTCAATTGACGCAAACAATTTCAGCAAAAAATTTGCTTCAGTCTGTATCGCAAAAACCCATCAACTGGGATTCTCCCGCAGACTGTGGATTCTCTCCAGATGCCGGGCATATTGATGGCAGATGGAGCTGAATGGTTTGACTTAACTTTTAGATAGAGAAAGGAAAGAAAGGAGCTTGAAGAAAATGTGGGGAAATTGCATGACTTGATATTAAGTTGTGAAAATGCATTACAATAATTGAATTTCAGCTATTGGTTGCCATCCTTCTAATTCTTTTGTCTTTTAGAGGCGGGTTTGCAACGCAACTATACCATAACTGTACCTCAGATTCAAGGTACTCCAGCTTTCTCCCACAACCCAAACACATACATGGGTTAGGTTAATTGATGACTTTAAACTGGCTGTAGATGTGAGCGTGAGCATGGTTAGTTGTCTGTCTTGCTGTGTCAATGCTGGCATCCATGGTGTACCCCACCTCTTGCCCCATGACAACTGAGATAGGCTCCAGCATCCCCGCAACCCTCAGCTGGCTAACTGGAAGAAAATGAATGAATGATGTGTTGCCATTGCAATCAAAACTAAAAGTGATCCCCTGGGTACTCACTGTTTTGGAAAGCAAAAGTGTACCAATACTTTTGTACTCATTCTTCCAACCAGCAATACAACACCTGGCATGTAATGCTCGTGGCTGAGTCCGTCTGACGGCACGCCAAACTAGGTGTGCCAAGGCAGACATTACAAATGTGGCACATGGTATTGTAGATAAGTCACACAATAAAAGCTTGGACTCTAAACAAGGAGTTTCAGGCAGTAGCAGTGGACTTTGAGTCTTGCAAACCTTCTAACTGCATATGTTCTATACTGTCACACACTCCAGCAGAGGATAAACCTAAATTATGCATGTTAGTGCATACTCAAGTTTTCACATATATATAGATAAAACAAGAGCTCTGTTGGCCTATAGAGCTCCACTGTCAAATGTTTTACTTGTACAATATGTGATATATTGGAAGGGAAACTAACTTGTAGATCAACCATCACTGAGCTTTTTATTGTTTACAAATTTCAAAAATTTGTAAACAAAATCAGTGAATGCTTGTAGCCAGTTTCAAAAGATTCAGCCAATAAATAAGGGAGAAGTAGTCACTGAAGTTAAACATGAATGTACTGTTTATCTTCAAAATTTCAAAAAAATTTCAAAATATTAAGAAATTGAAAAAAATTGTCTGAAGCATTTTGTACAGCTTTGCACACTGAACACTCATACCAAGTTTGAAAAAAGTTGGCCTAGGAATAAGAGAGGAGTAAGGATCAAAGGTCCATTACAATGTACAGTATTTCTCAAGAATTTGGAAAAAAAAATCTAAAAATTCAAAAAAAGTCAAAAGTCAAAAATCCATCTCCCCTATTTTGTAGAGCCTTACCCAGTATTTGTGCCAAGTTTCAGAAGAATTCAAATATAAATGACTGAGGAGTACCAAAATTAGCAAAAGGTTGGAAAGGTTGGAAAGGTCGGTATCAACTAAGCTCTGCTGACTGACATCTGTCGACATCGGCGCTAAAAAACTCATAGCTGCAAGGGCCTTTTTACACTCAGTAGTAACTGGTATTGACTGGAGAGAAAAACAGATGTTCATTAGAAACTGATGACATACTCATTAAAATAGCTTTGCTGGCCTTTAAAAGTAAACTGATGACTTAGTAATTAAAAAAGCTTTCCAGATAAACTTTAAAAACAACAAAATACAGACCAGTCCTCACTCACAGATTCAGATCTACAGCTTCCAGTGGTAATACACTTTGTTACATGCACCATGAGTCAGTGATGATGCTATACCCTCTTCCAAAAAAAAAAAAAGTAAAGAAAAGGCAAGCTATCTGGTGAAGCAAGTGCCTGCTTTCATCTGCCTACATAAGATAGGCTGGCAAGTACTGGCCTTCATATTTACTTTTTAAAGTTTAGAGCAATAACTAACAACTATGAAAGAGCTAAAAATTACATTTTTTTAAACCTTCAAACTTGGAAAGTAATAATAATTTTCATGAGCTGAAAAAAAAAAAAAAGACTCGGATCATGGTATAAAATTTTTAAACTCTGGGAATTTGACTCCCGAACTCGTGAGTTGTGTTATCATCACTCACTACCAATGACAGCTCTACCTTGTGTGAGGAAATGATTCAGCAGATTCAGCTTTTGTCCCCTGTGGCGTGCCACTGTCCTGTTATAGTCCTGCTGTCAGTTGTCCGGGGTGCCCTCTGTCTGGGACGGCTCTAAATCTCCATCCATTGCGGTCACAAACTCATCATTTCAGACGACCAAGATCCCAAAATTTCATCCAGAGTGACAATTAGAGCAAAACCCCCTCAATCACATCATTTCACAGTGACTCAGTGAAATTTCTGCTGTTTATGTTTAACATGAACATCAATAACATGAGGTGACAGCGTGACTCTTATTGAAACGTGCTACTGAAAGTTCCCTGCTACTGTGTGATCAGCATTTTGATCATCTCAGCTAGCTCTTTCCTTGAGCCGCTGATTTCATTTCTATTCAGACTGTGCAGACGATGACGGCTGTCAGGCTAATGCTTCATGAGCATCCACAGCATCGGTGCATGCACACTGAGCCCACTTAAGGGACTTATGAGAAACCTTGCTGTGCCCTCCATACTCTATTCCAGGCTCAATTTGCTGCCTTCTGGCTTCCTTCCAAGATCAGAGGCAAATATTGTAGGGGGAAACCAGTTCACTCTTCTTCTTTCAGTCAGCTGGCAGACTGGCAGAAAAAAGGGAAAAAAAAGCAGCCGAGAACAGTTCATCACCTTATTTATTATGCAGGACTCAGCATAAAAGCCATGGGAAGAGCAAGCCAATCTTTTTGGTAGCAAACAATGAAACTTCTGCAACCATTATTTATGAGGTTTCACAGAATAAAAAGTATAATCTTTCTAAGAATGCAGTGTTACGCTGATTTAGTTCCAGTTGTGTTGAGTCACTCCCTTAATGTTCAGCTTGCATCAGGAGTTTCCTTCCTATCTCAGAGTTATTGATAGTCAGTTTTCATCCATAAATACCACATTTTAAGATATTTAATACATAAATCTTTAACTGCATTCATAGCTGTGGAGCATTTCTGCACAAACCAGATGAAATTTGATCTGGGTCCACAGCAGGCTACCAACTTAACTGAGTGCACTGACTCAGAATATTCAAAATACTCTACACATCTGGACTGATGACATAATCTATGTGCTTGTCTGTTTTCTGAGGGCTGGACTAATCTGGTGTTGCACTACAGCAGTGACCCAAGCATGTGCCTGGCACATGGTCGAGCAGGCAGAGGGAACACACAGGGGCACCGAGGATTTAGGCCGCTGCAGGGCGTGTCCAGGAAGGCCCCCCGATGGTCATGTGGTTACACATGGGAACACCCCTCATCCCAGCAACCTCAGAGAAGTTCTTATGCAAGAAATAATCTGGTTATACAATCCACTAATTGTTGATGAATCGAGGCTACACAAGGGAAAGGAAATTTTAGATTTAATAAAACCACAATTGACATTTTTCATGCATCACTCAATGTTTGAGTCCCAGTCAGATGAAAGCATTAGAAGAGATGCTCGCCCCCTATCCTTATGCTGTGATGACTAAACTTTAAGAATTTTCCTGAACTAGATGAATCAACACATAAAACCAGTTACGCGCTTCCTTCCTGCAGTTTGACCCACGCTTCCAAGTCAGTCAAGCTAATTTTGTCCACACACTGTTCATTGTTGAGTGATCAGTGACTGAGAGTGGGTATTATCCAGGATGTCACACAATGACAGCCCTGGACATCACCAGTACTTGTGTGGGCAAACACACATCTCTGTTTGGCGTCAGTGGAGTTTAAAACCGCGGTCATGCATGACGCATCAGTGATTACGCACAATTATGACATCAATGCAGTGTCATAACCTTTTATAGTAGAGCTTGACTTCTAAATGATAGATGTCAGTGCTGAGAAAAGTGCATGTTGCACTCCTGTAATAGTAACAGAAGAGGTAATAAACAGGAAGTACAACATTCAAACACAAGGACAATGATCGGTTTATCCACAGTTTTCTGCAAAAAGTTGCATCTTTTCCTTTTGATGCAACAATCTTCCGCCACAGCTTCTGTAACAATTGGGAATCCTATATTCCCCATTGATGGATTATAGAAATGCTTTAAAAGAAAGACCAGCACATAGACTCATGCCTCCACGTCAACCAGTTTGCATACGTGCCACCCTTGATGCCTGATGCCGGTTGCAAAAATGAAGAAATACGCAACCAGGTAACAGCTGGTCAGCAGCAATAATGAC
The DNA here is from genome assembly GCA_034780415.1 of Cichlasoma orientale. Lineage (NCBI taxonomy): Eukaryota > Metazoa > Chordata > Actinopteri > Cichliformes > Cichlidae > Cichlasoma > Cichlasoma orientale. The sequence goes on along the minus strand of JAVDPK010001032.1, from coordinate 1,558,004 downwards.
TACTTTTTATGCCACCATGAGCAAAGGTGACAACTGCAAGCACAACCTAAGCTTAAATGTATGCCAGTCAACATGCTTCTGCACATGGGATTATACCTGAAACCCCACCCCTGACACCTCACTGCAAAATACATAACCAACATAAAACTTTACATTGACATTGTTTCTTTTTAAGTTATTAACTGGGTAACTTAAACTTTAACATTGCAAAGATTTCTTCAGGTTTCAATTGTTGATAAAAAATGGCATTGTTTCTGACTGTAATCAAGTCTTCTCCTCATTTCTCTCCCATCCCATCGCAGCTGATAGGCAAAACCCAAATTTGTTTTACTGAAATTAAAAGTTATGAATTTAAAGGGTGCATTTGTTTTAAAAACATCTTACAGCATTCCTGTAGCAACGGAAGTAAATAAAACCCTGGAACGTGATGCTGCTATAGGTTTCCCAACTATTTTGATTCCTTAGAAACCCTCCGTCTGCCTGAGCCTGGGAAGACCGTGCTTTATTAGGTAAATACTGCACTGCAGGATGCGGTGCTAGATATTCCTATCACGATGGTGACAAATAAACATAGATAAAGTGGAAGGTAAACTGGTTTGTCAAGGGTTCACCCTGCAGCAAGATAATGACCCAAAGCATTGGAGAAAGAGGGCGAGGCAGGCTTCAGATGATGTAAACCCAGCACAGTCTCCAGACTGAATCGCCATCTAGGTGAACTTAACAAAAGGGCAAAGCAAAGCCACTTAAAGAACAATAGGTTTGGTGCTGAAACATCCATCGTGCCATTTCTAGTGCAGAAAAAGACTGTGGTGTGGGTTTAAAATTTAGGATAATATAGGATATAGTTTATTAATCCCATCATTGTTAAAATTCCTGTATTACAGCTGCCCACACTAAATATTATACACAACCTATGACAAAATAACAAATGAATTTAAGCTTTCAGAATAGATTTTTTTTCATACTGTTTCCCTTATTGTCTATTATTACAATTATATTTAAGTGCTCTATTTTCTTTTTACCTTAATACCAATTTGTGCAATCTTTTCAAAAATCGGTTCTCGCTCCCATCTTAAAGTAATATTGAGTTTATTTATTAACTTCCCTTTGCCACACAAACACTACAGAAAAGACCTACATAAACAGATCTGACATTATCTGATAATTACCCAACCACTACAGCAAAATATCAATGTTTTTAATGATCTTGAGACAATTTGTTCAGTGTTCAGGATACCTTATCATCTCAGTCACAAAATCCAGTAAGAAGAAGCACTACGGTGTTGATAAAGAGCGGCATTATTCTCAACAGTAATGTAGTCCAAAATCTAACCCAGAAATACAGGCCCACTATTCTTTCCTTTTTTCACTCCCATCCTCTACTGCTGGTAAGACAAAGCCCAAATTGTGAGGAGTAGCGCTTCATTTGCAGGTGATTCCTACTACAGTCAAACTCATAATACAGACAAAGGTGATCTTGATGTTTTTCATCAATGACAACGAAGAGAGGAATTTAAAAAGCCTTTCAAAGGGTACCAGAATAATGCCAACAAAAACAGAATGTAGAAAAAAGTACATCTCCCTCAGTCCAGATTTAGACTTGCTGATTCTCTGTGACTTTAAAATCTCACTCTTCTTCCACAGCTACTTTCCTTCAATCATCAAATCCTCACACCTCTTACAGTGGGCTTTCCTTACAGTCCTGCAATGAATTTAAAAAGGCTTTCAATCGCCTGGCCTGTCTGAATCTGCACTAGGGTCAGCTCTCTAAATCCCAGCAGCTGACACCAGATCAATTACCACGTGGCTGTTGGGTAAGCAGAATGAGACATCCACAAAGAACTCCAGAAACTGGGCTATATATGAAACCACAGTAACCACTGCTCACCAGTTTACTGGCACACCAACTCTGTGACAGCATTGCAAAGACAAACCCCAGAAACTAACACAGCATGGCCCAATGATAATAATAATACAGAGTAAATGAGAAGCTATGATTCTCTCTGATAAGAATATATCCATCCATTTTCTTCCACTTATCCTTTTTGGGGTCACGGGGGAGGGCTGTAACCTATCTCTGCTGTCATAGTTACCTGGAGAAAACCCACGCAAACATGTAAATATTCCGCGCCACAGTGCTGCCCATAAGAATATATATGAAGCATAATATCATTTATAATCAACCGAATTAAGGCTGCCACCAATGATTATTTAAATATTTCATGTGTAATTACATATTTGTAGCATACATGAAGCTTAAGGAAAAAAGAAGCAAGATTGTAAAAAATAAATAAATAAATGCACACTCGTGATTTCCTAAAGCCTGGCCCGTATACTCTTAAATATAGAATTAATTTAGAATCACATAAACTAAGAAAGGCAGCAAATGCAAATTAAAAATTAAATTAAAACTGAAGCAACAATTCTGAATTTTAAATTAGTCTTTACCTAATCATCAAGAAATTAAGCAGATTTTTTAAATGTTTGAACTCTTCATCCTAGAAGCCATTAGAATGGAGAAATGGAAAGAATTGAAGAACAATTAGTAATAAAAAAAAAAAAGAAGACTGTAGCTGTGAATTTATTCTAATTCCTACTATCAATTCTGTTCATGGGAATCAAAAATTTTGTTAGGTTTTTGCCTTTTAAAAAGCCAGAATGTGAAGCGTTATAAGTCTGACTCTGCCTGACTCTGCCTTACCTACTTTTCAAACAGATAAGTTTGTTAGTGTGTGTGTGTGTCATCGCCACCTCTTCATACACGAACATTTGCTTTCAAATGAAATTCAAATGATGCATTTCAAGAAGGGCCCACACGGCCAACAACAAAGAGCAAACAAAGGGAAAGCAAAAATGTGTTTCTTTGTTGAAACCATCAGCTGTCAGCATGCCTGGCTGCCTCTCTGATGGTGTAAATCAACTTTTTCAAAGTATCTTATATGGTGGTTTGACACTGATTTACGACGATGATAAATACTTGCATGCCTTGACATGTTTCATTAACATGTTAATAATTTTTACACCATTGTGTTTTATATATATATTAAAAAAACATAATTTCAAGGGATTTGATCTCATGCAAGTGTTCTTTTCTATGATATAAAATTCACACAGGGTTTTTTTTATGTATGGAAAAAATTTAGGAATGTTGACTCAAACAAACTTTGGTACAGCCTTCCTCAGCTCCTCAGGTCGGCTTGATCAGTGGTTTGTTTTAAACAACTGCTGAAAACTCTTTTTTTTAGGTTAGCTTTTCTTTTTTTTATTATTTGTTGTTTTTGTTGCTTTTCAGTAATTATAAATGCAATGTAATTAATAAAGGCTGCCAAAAGGAAACCTTGTTACAGGTAGGTGATGTTTGATGTGTGCAAGCCCAAAATCTGTTTCCAGGCTAAAGATTAAGCAGCAGCACTATAAACAAAAGTTATCACTCACTTCATTCGGATAAAGAGGAGTGAGGTATGAGCTATCTATACATTAAAATGTCCAGCGGAGAGAGGCGCAAAATTAGTAGCATGCTGCAGATGGGGGTGTGTGCACTGGGCTTGGTGCGACCTGTGAGCCCCGTCACACTGACAGATGAGGTGGTGTGAAGCTGAAGGTCAGCTCCTGAGTGCCTGATGGAATAACGGCAGAAAGAGGAACACAGGCTACAGAGGAAATGCCCAGGTTTAGCCGCCTGTCTTTGGTAATCAGTCACTGTGCAACTTGAGTGAGAGGTGAGGAAACAGTGGCCAACATTAGTCTTGGCATTGTTTGCTGCAATGTGCAATGTAGCACATTCCTATTAATCCTTCTCCAAGCTTATTTTTTTGATCTACAACTCTTCTCCACAGTAAATATAACTTGAGTTACAAAGTAGGAGAGCTCTTTGTAGATATTTGAGTTGCCTAACTATCCACATAAAAACCAGTTAAACCAGCTTTAAGCTCTACAAAGTATGTAGAAAGCTCTACCTTACAGTAGTGTAGCATTAAGCTCTTCCAACCCATGCATATTGCAGACCAGGACGCCCATCTTTACACATTTATCTTTTCCAGGAACTAGTGCTTTGAATTTGATTGAGCAAGAAATGGGTGGCAGGGCCAGAAGAAAGTCCTGCTCTGTGTGACTTATCTGAGAGGTACAGAACAGCTATGGAAATATCAATATCTCTGCTTCAGTCAAGGGAACAAGCTGAATCAACACTTTTCTATGTCCCGGAGAGCATAGTTCAGTGATAAACCACTTACTGTTGCTGCAAATGACAATGCAATGTGGTGTTTGACAATAAATACCAAAATATGTGAGTTGGAAACATTTTAATTACTACAGAGATATTTTATCTTAGAGCAAATTACAAAAATAAACCATTGGATAGCTTAGTGGCTCTTCAGTGTCATATGCAAAAGTCATCTGAACGCTCTTTTTAAAATTGTCTTTTCATGCTGATCAGAACAACTGCAGAAGCTTTCAGCATCTCTCTTCAGTCCTTTGAGGCAGAACTGGTCATTTAAATCCCACAGACTTCTGCGTAACTCTGTTAAATCCTACCATAGCCGTGATTTGGCAGAGAAGGCACTGATGCAATAGCTCAGCACTTTAGTGGCAGTAGTCATTTACGAATGTAACAATACTCTGGTGATCCCCAACACTTTGGCCCGACCCCAGCAATGGATCACAGAAATGCTGCGACAGCAAACACAGTTTAACTCAGAAATAGGGAATGACGCAGGTGTGTGTATGTGGTCAAGAACTGGTGGACAATGTATAATCAGAGGGCTTTTATCTAAGCTTTGTGTTGCATTACTGTTGCAAAAGCTCTTATTATAATTACAGACTGATGAGGTAACTCAGCTGTTTTCAATTACCAGGAAGGCTGACTTATCAACTTATGCGCTCAATTAGAAATACATGTGCCAAACCTTTTAAAGGTTCTGTATGCACAAAGTGTTTGAACAATTTTTTTATTGTCAATGTGTGAATGAACTGTGGTAACTCCCTTCGTCCAAGGCTGAAAATTCCCTCTACACTGTACATGAATTGATTAAATGGATCCTGGATTCATAACTTTTATTTATTTTTTTGTCTGACATGTATTAGTGGAGATACGATGCAAAATGGTTCTCCCTGTCTCGCAATGGTAAAGAATAATTCCAAAAGTTCCTGGATCCAGATCCTCTACAAAAAAATTCCATCCATCAATTCATCCATTATCTGCCACTTATCCAGGTCCGGGTTGTGGGGGCAGCAGTCAAAGCAGCGATGCCCATAAATCCCTCTCCCCCAGCCACCTCCTCCAGCATTTTCGGGGGGGACACCGAAGTGCTCCCAAGCTAGCCAAGAGATGTAATCTCCAGCATGTCCTGGGCCTCCCCCTGGACCTCCTCCTTGTGGGATATGACCGAACCACCTCAATTGGCTCCTTTTGATGTTGAGGAGTAGTGGCTCTATTCTGAGCTGATTTCCACCACATGTATCAGCAATTTCATTCATTTTCTTTACCACAACAGACCAGCACTAGTCCATCTGTTAATCCCCCGATCCACTCTCCCCTCGCTCATTAACAAGATGCAGAGATACTAAAATTCCTCCATTTGGGGAAGCAACTTGCTCCCAACTTTGAGTGGTTGAAGTGCCCTTCAAACATTTGAGTGAACACTATACCTACTCTTTTTGGCTGTGAGCCCTAGCCAAGCTCAACTCAAATGAGCGACATCGGCCTTTCCTCCTGTGCACCCACCATAAGGGTCCAGTGCAGTGTGGATTGGGCGGAGGCCCTGATGATCTGAACCCCAGTTCCCAAAACTGGCTACAGGGACTCTCCACAAGTTAATCACTTCTAAGTTGGAGGAAGTCCCACCTCTGGTAAAATTTTCCATGCAAATCTATCTATAACCTTTTAATGAACAAACAACTTTTTTCCACTTGTCTAGTCACCTGTGGAAAAATCTGAAGGTTCTGAGATGGTTTTTCTGTGAAAGGATGCAATATTTTCACTCACTACCAAGTGCCTTGTCTCAGTCTCTATTTTCTGCTCCCATACAGAACTAACAATGGGCAATACTAGCTGACAATATTGGCTTAGAAATACTGCTAAACGCCAACATCAACAAAAAATACATAAAAACAAGAAAAAAAAACTGACCTGATTTCAGATAGTATCTACCATTAGCAAGGAAGGTTGTACGTTCATTCATGGAAGGACCTTCGTTAGATTTAGGATCAAAAATGCTTGGGGTGTTTTTTCCTTACAAATCAAAGGTGAAGTACTAATGATTGGTTTCTACAATACTAGCTAAGAGCGATATAAGGGAGGGGCATTTAGCCGCTATCTCCAAGGCAGGATCACAATGGATCACAATGGATTTCACTCATCTTTTTTTTTTACCTACCTATGCCATGGGTGAGCAATTAATTTCCCCAAGGGTCCACAAGAGAAAGTGGAACTGTTGTGGAGGGCCCCACCAATAAACTTATAGAGAGGTAAAATTAATATTGAACAGAATTGAGTTCAGCTTATTGGTGTGGCCCTCCACAACAGCCCCTGGGAAAATGAACTGCCCACCCATGGTGTATGGTAACAGGGAGCTAGTTTGGCTCAAGCTCAGTTAGCCATTTGTCTCATAGCTGTTTTGGCCGATAATTCCCCAAGGCTTGAATACAAAGATACGTGCAAACAGGATGCTGACTAACTTGTTCACTTAGCACAGGTGTCATTAATAAGGGTTTTCTGAATGTCATTACAGAGAACCTTTCAGGAAAGCAAGAGCATGCCAAGAAATAACATTCATTTAAGACTTACAATGTACAACAGCTATGACACAAGGTTTAACCTTTTATGTGCAAATCTCATGTCAGTATACTGATACAAACATACTACTATGTTACTAATAGCAGGATTACTAATCTCGACTTGTCATGAACAGGTGTGGAGCCAATTTCCGCACATTGAAAACTTAAGTTTAAAGTTAACAAAAATTTTTACCCTGGAGAAACGTTCACATTCACTCATCCTTAAAGGTGCTGCAGTTGGCATATACTGAACTGTTCATTTAACAAGGCAACCAAGCCTTAAAACTTCCTCTGCTGTGTCAGGCATGTTTCCACACTTTGAGCTTGAGTTAAGTAATCACAGCACATTCGTTACTAGCGCATCAAACAATGCTGATGTTGCTGACATATGTGTTTCCCAGGCAGGATTTGATTGTTTTGTCTTATTTCAAACTGTACCTACAAATGCTATAAAGACCTGACAAATCAATAATTTAAATAAACCACAACAGAAAAATAGCTGGTATTTTGGTAATCTTTAAGGATGCTACAAAAGTAATGTTTTCCTAAGGTTCATCTTATCATTTGTAACACAGTGGCTTTGTCCTGCCTGATCTTTGGGCTTTGACCTAATACTCTAACAAAACTATATTAATAGGTCACCTTCCACTTTGGAAAAGAGGTAGATGTAGCTGAAAGTCATCCCCGGATAACAAATTCAATATGTTGTGTTAAGTTTGTTCTGTGTTTTGAATAAACACAGATTCTTATTTTAATCCTATATTTGCACAAAGGGTTTTTTGGACATGGATTACCATGGATCACTAAGGGGAGTATTTTCCTGTTTCTTTCCTTTAAGTGTTTGTTTTTTTGTGTGTGCGTTTGTATGTTTTAGATATTCTGCTTCTTTGAATTTTCCACTATTTCTAGCATTTAATAAACCAAATAATTTACCAGTTAATAAAAAAAACAGCAGAATCAATAATGAAAATAAATTGCTATTTTTTTAATGCACTAAAAAAAACTTTTGTCCTAAAACCTATTCTACTATTATATTTCCTCTAATGTGGTAACGACGTGATAATGATATTACTATTACTAATATTATACTACTATTATAAACACCAAAAAAATCTGCTGCTCTTGTGGTTATTATTAATCAAAGGTTTATTAAGGTGCTTCAAAACTGTCACATACCAAAACAAAAATCACATGAACATTCATGTCAGCTGAAGACAGTTGTAAGTAAATCGGTATCAGTGCAAATTGCCGGGCTGAAGCATTGTTAGTCCTGACTGCAGCTTCAAAACAAAAGCATCAACAACAACAAAGGGGATAGCTGCTGATTAATACAGTGTAACATCAGGAACACGGGCTAACGTTAGCAGATGTGTCGGCAGTCTGCCAAGTGATCAGGCTAGCGAGCTCCAAAGCTATGCATAAAAAATGACTGACTGCAGGGGCTGACACAACAACTTACCTTGGGCTTATACAGCCACTTTCGAAAGCGGTTCATCGTTACCTCGCCACCTTCCTTTGTCACCAACCCCTCCTCTCTTCTCCCGTACCTGTGTGTCTGACACTATCGGCGGCTGGCTGGCGGCTAAGCTAGCTAGCGCTGCTTGGGTCCAAAGAGGAAAAAAACACAATGTACGGCAAGTTGTCCTGAACGTTACAACGAGGCTCTGAAAGCGCACAAAGGAGGTAGTGGGAAATAACCACTTATTTCCATCTTCCCTGAAGCCCGAGGTTCAGCAACCTGTCTCTCCACCTGCCCGGTCACTTTCCAAGTCCCGACGATACAGACCAACCGGAGCACCGACGGCTCGGCTGTTCTCTGCCCCTCTAATGTTACTTGATGACAGTCACGTTGACAACATTCACCTCCCACTTTCCCAGGAAGTGCTGCGTTCATGTACTCCTCTACAAAAACTGCACGCTCAACAACAACACCACCGCACACACACACACACACACACACACACACACACACACACACACACACACACACACACACACACACACACACACACTAGTGTGATGAACATTATATTTGCTGTTAAATGTACATTGCATGTTTTAATATGATCCAGTAAAAATACAATATTAGCCAATGAAAGCATAGTCACCTAAGAAAATATAGTCATGGTACAAAGAGTGTAACCCTCTGACAATTCTATGATTTTACATATCAGGGAATAAAAACAAAAGAAATATATAGCCCATACCAGGTCTTAATATTAGGTACAGTTGTAGTATGACGTTTACATGCACTTGGACTTTCCCATATAGTGTTGGTGAGTATGCTAAAGATGTTTGAAGAAATCATTCAAAACACAAAATTACCATGACATTCATGCCCATGATGAGTGTATGTAAACTTCTGACCACAACTGTAATTCCTATGGAAGCCGTAAGGGTGTACTTAGTTTTTCCACACACTGCTTGTGTATTTTGGTTTAGTTTTTGTTGAATAAATATAGTAATAATCAGTATAAGACACAGTATAATATGTCATCTTTTGTAGTCCATTTAACTACAAATTTTTAAACTCTGCTGAGGACCAGATTATTTTTATTATGTCCTGATACATAAACTATTAAAATTTAAAGAGGGTGTACTTTGTCTTTACCATGTAATAAAACATAGGCAACGGATAAGACAGGTTTACATAATGATAGTTTTTGTATTACCTCAGTAAGAAATTTGAATTTATTAGATTATCCTGATTCATTAATCTAGAGTAAGGGTTTCAAACTGACATGCCATATGTTCTAAATGTATTAATTACTCCAATTTATCAAGAAAATTCACTGCTATTCCTCATGTGGTGCCCAGTATTGGACAGCAAAGGAAAAGCTCTTTGATTCACAAAAATCTAAAATCCTTTTGTTGGTTGGTTACAAAAAAACTTCATGTGAACATTTTGTGCCCTTCAACTGCAGTCTGTGAATTGTAACAGTACATTGAATGAATAATAAAAAAAAATATTTATTTTGAATAAGACAACTCAGTCTGTTTTGTAAATGAAGAAGAAATAACAGCCTGTTTTCCACTGTCTGTCAAATTTTTAGGGAAGTGGGGTAATGGATGTCTTTCTGTGATTCTTTCAGCTGGGTCTTCCTAACATGCTATGCAATAGTTTCACTGGCCCAGCCCACTTGAAAGTAAATTGGTCTTGCCCTATGAGCTAAAAAGCGTTTGACCATCCTGATCTAGGATTTATTAATAGAGTATGAAGAAATTTTCTAATATGTGTAGTAGAGGTTTTAAGTTTCCACATCAAAGTGGTGCGATGTGATGCAAAGTGATACTCATGTATACAAATTTTAAACTCAAATGTCAGGCAAGTGCAGACAAAATTCATCAGACGAATGCTTGTTTTAAGCTGTGCACAGATGCCAGTCTGTACAGTGAAGGCCATCCAAATTAAAAGCACATTTTTCAGGTTTGTAAACTGAATTAGGGAGAAAATATCAGTTGTAAAAACTAAAAATACACTTTCTAGCTTGTTTTCTCGCTTTCAGCTGTGTCACGTGGTCACCATCAGCAGTGGAAAGTTGTCCAGAAGCTATGAGATTATAATGGAGCCATTCAAACTTTCTGTCTTCTAAAACTTCACATACACATTTCTCATAAAGTTGGGCTTGTTATTCCCTTATTTAAATTCAACCAAAGACCAAACCAATGGCTTTGTTTTCACTCCCGTTAAAAAATCGGATTATAATTAATCAGATTAAAGCTGTAAATCAGATGCTGAATTATGAGGATAAAACTCCAGTTTGCATGTGATTTTCCCAGTAAGCCCCCCCCCCCCCCATTTCTCAGCAGCATGAAGTCCAAATAATTTCTGTGAGACCATTATTTGTAAAAATAAAATAAAAATCTAGCAACTTTCATTTGGTTTTTAGTATTATGCTACGCCGGTATTTACTCTTTTCCCGATGCATTTATCATGTCAGTTTGATTACCTAGTGTCTATTATAGAATTTCCAACTGTACCCGAAGGCAGCACAAGACCTGCACAGGCCCAGCAAGACGTCACAACATGCTACGTCACAATTATTGTTATAGATGCCAACAAAGGATCAGGATAGCGCTGTTAATCTGTACGGATTAAAACCATGAATTAATTAATGTTGTAAATCAAGCAATAATAAAACGCCTCTCATGATTTTAAATAATTTTTCTTAAAGGTAAAGCATTCATCAATTGAGATTTCAAGCTGAGACACGTTTCTGTTTACGCCTGTTCTTTTGTTGCTAAGCAACGAGGCAACAGCGCTATGACTGGAGACGGTGTATGTGACGAAGGCAGCCCATTGTAGTTTCCGTGAATTGATGTCTTTTATTAGCACGTCTGTTTGTGGGCTTTTCTGGTGGATTTAAAATGGCATCAAACTACGCATCACTTGTGAAGGAAGCCATTGAGCTCCTCAACAGGTTTAGAGCTGGCAGACAGTGTTTGGATGACTTCATACAAGACGCTGTAAAGGATCTGCAGGTAGGTGGACTCAGATCAGCGTAAGTGGCTGTATAGGTCCGCTTCTGATTAACATTTATTTGTTGTCACAGAACGTGGATATGTTGCAGAGGAAGTTCATACTTGATGTCGTTTCTGGGTGTGTTGAGCACAAGAAGCTGCTGGATGTAGTAATCAATGCCTTCTATGGCCAGCATGTAAAATCCGTGTTCAGAGGTGAACACAGCCAGTTTGTTGGTGAGTAAATTCATTGCTGCACCTGATGCTCGTTTTCAGTCTGAATAAAACCGCTGACATGTTTAAGTGGCTGTGTTGCTCCCCAGTTATCTGTTACCTGGCCACATTTCTTCTTGATGACCTCGGGCTTCAGTGTTTTAGCAGCGTTGTTAAATCTCTGGACACCAAGAAAATGCACACAGTAAGAAACACAAATTCTGAGAGAAGAGAGAAACAGCAATCAGTGGTTTTCTTATGATGCACTCCTTGTATAATTTTTTTTTAATTAGTTTTTAGGTTTCTTCTTCTCAAACCTCACCACATGGATACAGGATGAGTGGAATAACATCTATGATGCTGCCTTCGTGGAGAAAAACTGGATTGCCCCCCTGCTCAGGTGAGAAAAGCATCCATCCATCCATCTTCTTCCGCTTATCCAGTTCAGCGTCACAGGAACCGGCTGCCGGCTGCCATAGGGCAAGAGGCGGGGTACACCCTGGACAGGTTGCCAGGCTGTCGCAGGCCAGGCAATAATATTATACCGTAAAGGGAACACTTAAATCTATACAATGTGTAATTCACTGAGAACAAAATGGTATGACTGCAGTCAGTAGAAACCAAAATCATTAACCCTTTGAGGGCTGGATTCAGTCTGGGGACCAATCTGGGGAAGGTCCGGGCCAATCAAAAGCATCAATGCCATCATCATCCAGGCCGGACATTGTCCTACATCAGGAGGATCCCGGGGCCCGCTGCACCTGCATAAGGTCTGACAGTGGGTCTGAGGATTTCATCCTGGTATCTAACAGAGTACCATTGGTTACTATGTGGAGGTCTGTGTGACCCTCCACACGCTTATGCCTCCCCAAACCCACTGCCAAGCCAGTCATGCTGGATGATGCTCAAAACAACATAATGTTCGGCACAGCTTCTCCAGATTCTTTCATGTCTGTCACATAGGCTCAGTGTGAACGTGCTTTCATCTGTGAATAGAACAGGGTACCAAGGGTGCTCATGGGACCTCATACCATGCTCATGGAGTCTGTTTCTGACAGTCTGGTCAGATATGTGCACAAGTAGCCCAATGGAGATCATTTCATAGGGCTCTGCCAGTGCCGCTCCTTGTACAAGGTACTGATGCTGGGCTGATGCCATTCTATGGCCCTGTCCAGCTGTCTTTGTCTAACAGCCCGTCTCCTGGTATCTCCTCCACCCTCTTGAGACTGCGAGCCTTCTTGTGATGGCACGTGTGGATTCATGATGGTTTACGCTTCCTAACTGGACAGACTGATATCCCCAAAGTTTAACTGACTTTGTGTTATGCTGTGTCGATCAAGTGTTCTCTCAGTCTATTTGAGCAGTGCATTTCAAAGTCAAACAACAAAAATATTTGTCTGTGTGTCCTTTAGATGGCGCCCTGAGATAGATATTCTCATGGACCAGCTTGCTGTCAAAATCTCTCAAGGGAATAAATTCAAGAAAACTGCAATCAAAACCACTGAGCCCCAGGAGTTTGCCCTCACCAAACCTAAACCTCGACCTCTACCTATGCCCGAGCTCATCCCACAGCAGACAAAATCCAAAGCAGTCAGCATCAGTTATATAAAGTCATTTTCGACCAGTTAATTCTACTGTAAACTGTGTAGAGGCTGGTGTATCACTCTTAAGGTGTTTGTTTTGCAGGTACCAAGCAGCACCTACAAAGCTCCAAAGGAGATGCAGATAATAGGGGAGAGCAAACAGAGGAACCATCAAAAGGCTCAGGTACAGTGACTCTAATACAAAAGAAAAATAAGTTTAACAGTTAAACAGCAGCTGGCATATCTAAGGTCAATAATAGCAGACATTAAATTATCACGTTAAATTATAAATGCACATCTTTTATATTTTTTAATTTAATCACAAATACTGCCTGTTTTATTACACGCCATTATAACGATCTCCTGTCTGTTTTCCACCAAAGGAACTTCTGTATGAAGCAAATATCAAACAGTTCAGATGTGGAAACCCAGAGAAGTCTGAGCACACAAAGGTAAAGGGGGGGGGGGGGCTATTATTTGTACTTACATAGAGTTTCAAAACAGTTTTATAGATTTGTGTCCAAGGAGGGAGCCCTCCTCGTCTTCTCTTCGCTAAAGTTTTATTTACTTTTTTTATAATACATAATCTTAATGGCTGAAAAGTTTCATGTTAAATTTTATTCTGTTGGCCTCAACGCCATCTCACATTTCTGCCCAACCACTGTTTGTTTCGCAGAGAGTGATCTCCAAGATCGAGGAAGACTTAGACTCGAGGCTCAAACCGAATTCTTTTCATTCCCGTGGACTTCCTTCCAGTACTAATGTAAGACTTAGTTACTCTGTCTGATTCCGGATCGCCTAATGTTGGTATAATATCGCCTGGCATGTGTCTTTTTCATGATCCCGTCAGGCTGTCAGCTGTCCCATCAAACTCAACAATGCAGCTATTCTAAGGAAGGAGGCACTGTATAAGCGTTGCGTGGACGAGGAGGTCCAGAGGTACAGCACAGCTTCCACCTGCTTACTGCTTGACCTTTTCCAAGGTGTTAAACATGAGTGTCTGCATACGACTCCACAGGAATGAAGTGCAAATCAAGCACATAAAAAGTTGCGTCCCTTGTGCTTCTATTTGTAATGCAGAGTTGAGCGGCTGACCCGAGGGGAGCGCGATCTCTCATCTTACCTGCAGTGGCAAAAGGAGATGCGTGACAAGGACCTTCAGGAGCAGTTGCCCAAGATTGAGCGCCGATACCTAGAGGTGTGCATCAGTGAACAGCAGGCAGCAATGGCCCGCGAACGCATAACGGAGCGCAATCAGAAGACTGCACAGCTGATGAAAGAAGAGGTAGGTAAAGGCCACGTGGCAACTGACAAGAAAAGGTATTCACAGAAGATTACACTTGTTGTTTTCTTTATGGCTTGTTTGTTTTTCCTAGACAGCTCAGCTGATGCGAAGATATGCCGAGGAAAGGTTGCAGGAGGAAAAGGAAATAAGAGATTTGGTGCAACAAGTGGCAGAAGGCCACAGGAATTCAAAGGCAGCTAAAGAGAAGTTACAGAAACTGAAGCAAAGCATAGGTATGCCTCTTCATACAGCACGTCACAAGAGGTGCTTTTCATGATTTCTTTCTCCGTCCACATCAATTTCAGTGAACTTTCAAATTTCACAGTAAAAGAAGTCTCGGAACAAAACCAGGAGCTCCTTCGTCAAGCACTGGAGGAAGCACAGGCAGAGATGAGCCGCAAATTTGAAATCATCCACGAAATTCGCTGCATTGAATCACTTCCTCGCGTGACATTCAAGAAATTTGCTGACACAGACGTAAGTGAAAGAAAGCTACAGCACGGTACAAAGGTTTCGAGCCATCCCTGTTCAGGATGCTAGGAAAAATGGGAACTTAGGTGCAGCGATTTATGGAAACGTGCAAGCATACATGGAAATACAGTTTGTATGGCCAAATGTATTTTTCAACACAGCCTGAGCTCTCTTAGGCAAGCTTTCTTGTAATTTCTTTAAGTAGTCGTCAAGAATAGTTCTCCAGGCTTCTTCAAGAATATTAAAAGCTCTTCTTTGGATATTTGCCGCCAAGATGATCCCACATCTGTTCAATAATGTTGAGGTCCGGGCTCTGGGGACGTCAGTCCATGACTGATAGTGTTCAATATTGTGTGTTGATAGTTTTTTAGGCCTGCTGCTTCCTTGTCGGTGCAAAAATATAATTTTATGCCTGACAAACTGTTATCTTAGCATTTTTCATAGATTCAACTAAAGAAATGGAAACAGTTTGTGACATTTTACATGGAGATCGTCTTATTGATCTCTGTCTCACAGTTACCTTATCCCATGTCAGACTGTAGGCCATGAGCTGCTGGGAGAAATGTCCCTGTATGAGATGAAGGAGCGGCTGGCTCATCTGAAGAACAAGCAGCAAGCAGAGCAGGAGGAGAAACGGGTGCATATCCTGGAGGAGAGGCAGAAACAGAAGTACCAACTGATGGACAAACTGGATACCATCAACCTCCACAGCAGAGTCCTGGCACAAGCTACCGCCATCAGGTCAGGAAAATATTTGGCAAGCAAATATAATATTCAAACACACAAATGTGGCATATTTATTGATGGTAGTTTTGGCACGTGGCAGGAAAGAGGAGAGGAGAGCCGAGAAGGAGTTTATTCAGCAGATGGGGACTCGGGATGAGATGGTTCTGACTCTGAAGAAGATACTTGAAGAGAAAAAGCAAGAGCGTCAAAAACTGAAGCAAAATGGAAGCAGCAAGGTCAAAGCCTCTAAACAGACAGGAGAACACACCGTCAGCAACACAGGGACACACAGCCAGGTGAGTGTGAAGTCCACAGGGAAGAACAAAAAGTGGGAATGGGTAAATGGTATCCATAACTCTTTTCTCTGTTTCCTTTTGCCAGAAAAATGTGAAAAGCTGGGAGGAACTGGAGCAGAGCTTAGCGCGCTTCGTCGAGAATTTTTCTTAGGTGGTTTCTCAGAGAGGGAAACACCCAGGCCATAATTATGTCTACCCCGCAATCTTATTTCATTTAACAAAATATGTGTGTGGAATCATTTGACACATTGTCCATTAAAACAGCTGAAACAGCGAATCTCATGTGCAGTCTTTTGAAATGGTATAAACTGATCTCGATTGTCGCTTGGTTGTTTGTAGCAATCCAGTAGATATTATGGCTTTTTTTTTTTCACTCATTGCCAAAGTTATCAAAACCCACATCTGTATTTAGCATGAAAAGGGAAGCGGGCCTTTAACTCATGACTCATGAGGTATTTTTCACTTCCCCTAAACTATTTTTTTTTTCTGTGGCTTTCTGTATTTTTTTCTACCAAGTTACAGTACTAAATGTCACTCATGGTATTAAGGGTCAAGTATCATCTCTCATCAACAAAAACAGAACTACTACAAGCACAGACACAAGGATCTCACAGTATACAATAATATTTCTCTGTGATATACTATATTTAGCATGAAGTCTGAGTATTTTTTTTCCCACTATTCCTAGCAATAGAGAAAAGTAGTTGTGTCATATAAAGACTAAAACAGTATCCTTTGTTGTTCGTCTTTATAAAACTATAAACTATAACTATAACTATAAACTATATAACTAAATAATGCTAACGCTTAATTTATTTTCTGCTTGATCCTACTTTGAGACCATCTACCTGCAGAACAGGAGCAACTCTCTGATGCGTGATATTTTAATAAGGCGGTGGCGTCCCCATTGGCTGTACCTTGTAACTACAACAGATCTGTCTGAATTCAGCCCGTTTCACTTGGTTTTTCCCTCTAAACCAAAATCACATGATGCCGTTTTGTCATATGACACTGATGAGAGGGCTGATTCCCCTGAGAGCGCACTCTGTAAAAACAAAGGAAACTCGGGCACTTTCAGGGATGAGATGCTGTAGACGAACGCTGTCTGGTGGCTGGAGTCGGTAATCTGGAGGATGGACCGTCGGGGGGTTCTGCCTGCGGTGGCCGCCGCTTGTTTCATAAGTAAGTAGAGGCTTTTCTACCGTTAACGAAACAGCACCGGTAATCCTGTAGACTAATGCAGAGAGACAGAAAAAAAAAAAAAAAAAGCACAAAGCCACTGCAGGTGATTTCACAACTGAAAAGCGCAGGCCGATCTGGAGAGGAAGTACAGTTTGTTAACAAAAACAAAACATTAAGGAAATAAAAATCCTGCCATGTTCTTGATTATTTCACATCCACATTAGTAGCTGCGCCTGTAGTTCTTGTACTGCTGCATCATGTAATTTATACTTTGTTCAACTTTTGACTTTGTTCGTTTAGACTTCGTCCCTGAACTTCATCATAAAATGAATGCACTGACTCACTGTATTTCTGTGGTGCTTGGAAGTCGTATTATTGCTGTGGTATTTCAATAATATAATTTATATCTTTGCAAACTCCCTGAGTTATAATTCAGGAAGCATTTCTGTTTGGGAGAGAAATGCTTTCAGCCCAGAGGAGACTGGAGCTGAGAAATCATATGACCCCCTTTCTGAATAATTGCATTTCATGAGGAGGATGGCTCCTATTCAAGAAAGCAGTTAAGCGCAAGGCTTATGTGATTACTACCACAATATGGGCTCTGTTTTGCTGATGTGCCTCTACCTGCCCCCCCCCCCCCCCCCCCCCCCCCC
>JAVDPK010001032.1:1492173-1540260 GCA_034780415.1 Cichlasoma orientale | reverse complement strand
CCCCCCCCCCCCCACACACACACACACTTTTTTCACTGGATACATTTTTTAAAATTATTCAGCTACAGTTGAATGAAGAGGTTCTTCTTTTATTTAAGGCAATTCATCATGGCATAGCTGAACTGGAAAGACTCTCAGGCCGCTCATCTGCCTGCAAGCATTTATTTTTCATACCTCTGCTGTGTCCCTGGATCCCAGCTCAGTATGTGTCTGAGTGGGGAGGGACACGAGCGTTCACCGTCCACTTCATCCAACGTAAAACACACGACATTTGAAAGCAGCAGACTGAATCAATGAGAGATGCGGGGAAACAGGAGTGTTTGAATCATAGTTATTATTTCAAGCAAAGGGTATGCAGGAGGGTTCCCCAAAATCTTTATCATTTTTCTTGCACTATTGTATTAATTATTAGTGATTAAACATATTTTTTCTTTAATTTGCTCAAGCCATAACCCCTTTTGAGCCTTTTTAAGATAGCAGATCAGTGATTGTGTCTTCCTTCCCAGGCATAGTGGTGAGCCAGACCACACTTACTCCTGCTGTGACAGACACCACCCTCATCGACAATGTGACCAGTCTGACTCCGACACCCGTGATTTTCAGCAGCACAACTCCAGGCTGCTTCGCTTTCAACCTTTCTACTTGTGAGCCATGTGCGCCGGGGTCGCAATATGACAACAGTGAGTCAGTGACATGTCGTCTGACATGTTTTTTATTTATGACGCTGGATTATAAATATACTATATTTAATATTTCTTTTTTAATATCATCCCTGTTTATTAAGTGCTTTCCCTGGCTTCACCTACTCCTAAGATAAACTATGCAAAAACAGTAATATCAATTCTTTGTCAATTCCCCAGATACCCTTCTGTGCACATGTTGCCTTGACTCAGGGCAGTGTGTATTTCCTGGCGCGTGCCTGCCATGCACCAGAGGTTTTTATCAACCACTAGCTGGACAGCAGCGGTGTCTACCCTGCAGCCGTGGTTTCTACACCAAGTAAGGACTCATATTGCACCAGCAATTTAAAATGTCACTTTTCTTATTTTTTGATTCTTAAATAGAAATCCAGTGCCTCACTAATAAGCTATTTTGTATGCTATATCTACTTCAGTTTCACTGGAAGTCCATTATGTCACCCCTGCCCTCCTGGGTCCTTCAACAATAACACTGGTGAAGACACTTGCACAAGTTGCTCACCAGGTGTGTTTATCTAGCAGCAACTCATTACTGTGCTGTATATCAGGAAAAAAAAAGAGAGTGCAGATTCTTAAACATACACTGTATATTTAAAATTTAAAAGACACACAACTTAATGTGCACTCGTTATGCTCTTCTTTATTTTCTGCCGCACAATGATCGATGCTCTTAATGCACGTGGTTTCAAAAAATAAGCCATCAGACTCCTGCGGGCACTCGCTTTGTAGTTTCTTCTACTTGTAGCTCTGTATGATGTCACTCAGAGGTGATATCGTTAGTATGGTCATCTCAGGAGGGGCAACCAATCAGAAGAAAGTTGGCTTAAAGGGAGGTGGTCTGGAAGTGCTTGTTTGCGATACTGGGGCTCAGACTCAGGGGCTGCACCGAGGCCTAGTATAAGATAAATATAAACACAGATAATCCTCAACTGTCAATCATGCAAAACTACTCTAAGAGAATCCAAAAATAAAAATATGGAGCTGGAAATTTGCCATAACAGGTCCCATTAAAGTCTATAGATATGCTAATACTGGTGTATTTTTACAACTTTACATGTATAGATCTATACCTTAAAACCACAACTTATGCACGTTTATTTTCAGGTTTCTTTTCATCACAGCATAATTCTACGTCATGTAAACCGTGTGCGCAAGGAGGTTTTTGCAAGTAAGTTGGATTTGATTGCTGCTGGGATTGTATTTCTGCTTCTGCTTCCATTTCTGCTTTGCTGCTGTTGTTGTTGTTGTTGTTGTTTTCCTGTAACTAGAATCAAAAAAAAAAAAAAAATCAGAGCAGAACTCAGTTGTTTGGAAAATAAGTTATTTAACCACCAAATTGAACATCACATGCTTTCATCCCATGGTTCTGAGTTGCCTGCACAGTTACTACCCACACAAACACACCCACATGCACACAGACAGGGCCAGTTGCACGGCGTCTGCTTTGAGTAATCAACAGTTGGCATAAAATCGTGAATGGCGTGCATGGTCCCGTCTCAGTGGTTTTTATGACTCATTGAAATGAATGTAGCGTTGATGTCTGTTCATGACAAACAGACATTATCAGTCCATTTCAGCTCGAGATATGGTTACAGCAGGCTAATCATCCTTCACATTTTCCCAGGGTGTTGTTGAGAATTTCCAGACTGAATGGGATGTGTAGCCCCATGCGGCCTAGCTGACATGCCTCAAATAACCTTCATAGGGAGGCATCCTGCAGGCATCTTAATCACAGCTAATGAGTGAGAATGAAGGAGCAGCAACATTAGCGCCTTCTGTGCATCTAAAGCCCAATTTTGATCATCTAGAAATTGACAGTCATTAAATGCTCATAAAGCGTGGGAAGCAACTTCTCCAGTGCCAGACCTTCAGTGCTTCACTGTGAGCATCTGGTAACCTCTTTGTCGACTGAAAACACCTCCTTGGGCTGACTGAGCTTTTGCTTCTGCACTAATAAAAGTGATATTCCTCTTTTAGTCTGTCCATGCTTGTCTGCCAAGCCTGAAAGCCTATCTCCTTCACTGCCGGCGTCTACCAGCAGGTTCTTGGGCTGCTGCCATGACAGGAAGTGATGTCTCACAGCCGCAGCTCCATATGTTATTTACAGATGCTAAAAATAGTGTTTGGATTTTGGCCTTTATTTATTTTTTAGTTTGATGAATTATTCCCCCCCAAGTTAGAAAACATTTTTTCCAGTTATTTACACTCTAAACTGTGAACTCTTGATGACAGCCATTCATATTATTAGTCACACTTTAGCTCAGTGGGTGGTGGGTCTGCTCCAAAGTGTTCTTATGCATTTTACAGTTATAAATATGCCTCAGTCTTTCTTTCTGACAGCTCATCGGGTTGTGCCCAGTGCCAGATGTGTCCCGGAGGAACAGAAGCTCTACAGACAGCTGCTAAAGACTGCACTCTGTGTCGGCCAGGTTGGTTACAGCGTGCGAGTGTAAATCCAAACGGGTTTTAGCGTCGTCATTTGTGCCAGCGTTTGCTGTGGTTTGTAGTAGAGAAGGGGAAGAATTGCTTTCCATCCCAGTGATATGTGATTTTTTTTGAACAGGTATGTACAAGGCTGCCCATCAGGCCATGTGTCAGATCTGCAGCAGTGGCTACTTCCAGATCAACTGGGGCAAAGAAAGCTGTGACATCTGCCCAGAGAATCACTACTGCCCTGTGAGCACTCCACCCTCCACACTCTCTCAGATGACATACAACAAGAGTTAATGTGTGTTCACTCGAAAGATATTTAGTGACAGAGCACATTGTTGTCTCAGAGCCCTGACGTGAACCCCATTCAGTGTCCGAGTGATGCCTTTTGTCCAGAGGGCAGCTTGGCTCCAGGCTACTGCATGGAGACTTTCTTCCGCAAAGCAGGGGACACTTGTGAACTGGCTCCTGTCACTATAGCTTTGTTAGTTGTCGGAGGAGGGGGTGAGTAATACTGACAAAAAAAATGAGTCTGATGTTGTCTGGTCCAAGTGCTTTTAGAGATCCTTCAGTAATTTATCTTCTCTTTAATTCCAGCAGCATGTTTAAAAGCAGTTTATTTTGAGCTATATGAATGTAAATGAACTTTATTAATTCAAGCCTAATTCTTATTGCGAAAAGAAATCCAGTCATGTGGTTTATATAATGATATAATGAATTGAATTAGGAGTCATGCTCACATGCCAACACACTCTGTGTATGCCTGTAAATGGTAATTTGTTGTAATGAGCTTTGCATCATCTGTATATCTTTTTTTTTATATTCCAGTGGCCTTACTCTTTATTATTTTAATGGTTTTACGTCGCCGAAGAGAAACAGATGGAGAGCTGACGGTCGCCCGAGCTCCACTGCTACGCAAAGAGCGACCTCAAGGACGATACTATGGCCTGCCCTGTGACGCAGAACCTGTATATGCCGGCTGGTGAAGCACCAAGATAAAAGAAGAGACGGTGAAACATTGTAACGTGGTAAAACTCCCCCTTGAGAGCACACCATGACAAACCAGCAGCTTATCCAATATAGAGAATTACTGACAAACAGAGGTTGATTGTTTTGTGAATTCTTATTGTTGCAATAGTTCCACTCTGAGAGAAACATTCCTTCTGGAAGTGAGTTTATTCGATTATGAGAAGTATGCTGGAACGATTAAAAACAACATCAACGCCTCTGCTTGGTGACAACCTTTTTCACTTATGAAAAGCACTTTTTTTTTTTTAAAGAAAGTAATTGATTTACTTTGCATTCCTGTGTTGGTACACATTAACTTGTGTTGTCCCTCAGTGATGGAGTGTAAACTGTGGTTGGTGGTTTTTTTTTTTTTTGGTTTTTTTTTTTTAATGCATTTGATTTTTTTATGGCTTTATAGATTCCTGTGCTGAAAGGTTTTCAACTGCTTTTTAAGGTGTATGCTGTATGTTTTAGAATAAAATAAAATATTCATATTTCTAACCCTTTTTAAATGTTATGTTATATTTTGGACTAGTTTTAAAATAAAAATAAAAAATGGATATCTAAGTATTTTGTCCTAATAAATTTGTCCTAATTTGCTAACACAATATAAAGTAACTGACCGCGTCTTGTGGCCCTGAAAGATCATTAATAATTTATAACTTGTAACACCTGCAACAAACTGCAATGCACAGTGTATTCAGACACCTTTCTATCAGAACCAGCATGAATTTTTTCAGCAGTTTGAGCTGCAGTAGCTCGTCTGTTGGGTCAGACCACACGGGCCGGTCTTTGCTCCCCATGTGAGACTTGGCCGCCCATAACCCTGTAGCTGGCTCACCACTGTTCCTTCCTTGGACCACTTTTGATATATACTGACCACTGCAGACCGGAAACACCCCACAGGAGCTGCAGTTTTGGAGACGGTCTGATCCAGTAATCTAGCCATCACAATTTGGCCCTTTTTAAACTGTCTCAAATCCTACACTTGCCCATTTTTCCTGCTTCTAACACATTAGTACAAAATGTTCACTTGCTCCCTGATATGTCCCACCCAACAGGTGCTATGATGAAAAGATAATCCGTGTTATTCACGTCACCTGTCCGTAGTCATAATGTTATGCTTGATCGGGGTATGTAATATATATGTAAACATTCAAATAATATCAATATATATCTTGATATCACTTCTTTTTATCCAATATTGTTCAGTTTGGTATCAGTAAAAACAACTTTATTACTGAACTCAGGAAAAAAAATCCTTTCATATTTCACAGATTGAACCAAGAATAACAACATAATTACTTAAGGCCAGAATATGTAACAGCTGCTTTTCAGCAACACACAAAATTGCAGTATATTTTATTAAAATAAAAAATACTGCACTTATACTGTTGTTATTCAGATATTTACATTACCTTTGCCAAGAGGAGAATTAAAAGGTTCAAACAATGACTTACCCAGTAGTCATAAAGATGGCTCAGTCATAAAGAACCACGTACCACAGGAAGAACAGATGGCCACCACACACCCCCACAGACCCACAAGCTCACTATCAGGGAGTCAGACTGGAGTTGCTTGAAGAGACAGAAGATTTTGAGGATGCCGAAATCCACAGAAGGACTCTCATCATTTAGTTTTGCTGCACCTTGTTTAAATCTATCAAATCTCTAGCAATTAGCTGGGGAAATATATATATATATATTAACTATCTTTAACTCCTCTTTTGCCAGTTTAAGCTGTAATGTGTGACTTTTGCACTTGCATTTTATTACAATCTTTTTAGCTTTGAGATGTTATGACAGTGATCACTGCCTGGAGTTTGCATATTCTGTCTGTGCCTGCGTGGGTTTCCTCCTACAGTCCAAAGATGTGCATGTTAGGTTTGTCTGTCCCTTAGTGTCAGCCCTGTGATGGACTGGTAATCTCTCCATGGTGTGCTCCTCTTCTTGCAAGGTGTCAGCTGGGCTAGGCTCCAGCACCCCCACAACCACAGGATAGTTGGTTAAGAACCTGAATGGATGGATGGATGGGGAGCTATGCACAGCAGTCATTTTGATGGCTCATAGCAGGGACAGCGCAGGCGTTATTAATAACATCAATCACAGCTTCATTCATTGATCTAGACTGAGGGCCTTATTATTGCACAGTGAAGAGGAAAATGGCTACTGTTGCTGCAGTTATTTGCTCCGGCTACATTTCTGCCATGACATGTTATGTTCAGCAGATACAGGAAGGTTTACCAGATTGAATAAATAAGAAAACTGACTCACTGATTTAGTCTTACAGCAACAAACAGTTCTGTCCAGATTATCCAAACGTTCAGCAGGAGAATGTGAAAAATGGAAAATCTGAGGATCTCGCGTTAACAGCCTGACAGCTTTGTAGACAGACACAGCTGGAAGCTGGAGTTTCATACACACTATGCATATATGTTGAATGCAGAAGTACATAACACATTTCTATTGGATAAAATGTGACGTAGTAATTTTAGGCTTGCCTACTAATCTTTTGGTTACAGTAATAAATAAATGTTATATTCTATGAATAAACATGAGTCTCCACCGTGTTTTACAGACGGCTGTAGACACTCACTGTTGCACTTTGAAAGACCTTCAGAAAGTCTGGAGAATTATTGCTCAAGAGCACTTAAAAATTACAAGAAAGTCTGGCTCCTTGGAAGCAAAATACAAAGAAATGACGGGTTGGTCAAGACTTCTGCACATAATCTTGCTTTATTACTCTGAAATGTGCTCAGAAAGGTAAAAATGACACAAACGAAGTAGATCAACAAAATAGTATGCCCCGCAGTAGCTGCTAGGTGGCGCTAAAGCGCTTTGTCGCTTTACCGAACAAGAAGGTTTGTCCAAACAGGACTCCGTACTTGCTGGAACGTTCAGGAAGAAGAATGGCGGCCGCCTTGGCACGGAGGCTGTCCGGTGTGTAACTGCAATTTGACATTCATGCTTTTTTGTTTCACCCTCTTGATACGGTGCACGTTTGTTATCTGTGTGTTACCGAACAGCACAGACAGCAGCAGTAGCTCAAGTCGGTTTTGTATTCACGTGTTTCCCTGTCGTTGTCCTTGTGTTTGACCACAGGGCTGCTGAGGCCGCTGTCCGTGTCTGTATGCGCCCGGACCCCGCACACCTTCCGGCTCTCCAGCCTTATCCACCCCGCCCCACTCTGCAGCTCTGCTACAGCCGCTTTCCGCGCTCCTCTTCGAGGCGCAGTGTTTCAGACACCCCGCTACAACCTCCTGCAAAGGTAACACAAATACGAGGCCCACTCTGTCCTCCAACCGAACTGGAAGATTTCTAGTACACACGTTTGAGAAATGGTTTCTTATGTGAAGTTAAAAGTATTTGGAAGTAAAGTTGCATCCTTAATTAAGTGTGTTGAGTAATTAAGTTCCCCCATCCTCCTAATCGTGGTTAGATGCAGGCTTTCTTCCAGGAAACCGTTTCACTGAATTGGTAATCCGAACTAATCTCATCTTGTGGTACTTGTTAGTGGTCGACAGCTAGCCCACTTATTAAATACAGCATAGAGGGCTTACAGTAACAGAGCTGACTGTGAATTTGGTGGTTTGTTTCATTAAGTTTTGTTGTGACTTATTTGTACTCTTGGCGAAGGCAACCTCATCAGCTATCAAAGACTCTTTATAATCAAAATGCTTTGCAGCAGGGTCTGAAAAATACTGTGGCCATAAAGGGATGGACATGGTCAGCAACAATACTCAGGCAGGCTGTGGCGTTTAAATGATGATCAGTTGGTAGTTTGGGGCAAAAATGTGCCAAGAAAATATCCCCTACTATTACACCACCAGCTGCAGCCTGAACTGTTGATATGAATGTATCATTCGTGTCAACGGTTTCTGCTTCACCAATCCGAATGTTGCAGCGGAAGTTGAGACTCGTCAGATCAGACAGCATTTTTCCAATCTGCTATTGTCCGATTTTTGGTGAGCCAGTGCGAACTGTAGCCTCAATCTTCTGTTCTTAGGTGACACAAGTGGCACCCGGTGTGCTCTTCTACCACTGTAGATCTACTGCTTCAAGGTTTGACGTGTTGCGTGTTCAGAGATGCTCTTCTGTATACCTTGGTTGTAGCGAGTGTGTATTTGAGTTACTGTTGCCTTTCTTCCCTATTCTGACGCTTATTTGAAATTCAGCAGTTCCTCAGCATGGCTAAATGCTGCCATGTGATTGGCTGATTAGATATGTGTTAAGGAGCAGTTGAACAAGTGTACCCAACAAAATGAGTCTGTTCTTTATAACAGCTGTTCTGCTTCTATGTTGTTGCAGGGTGTCAGCGCTTGTTCCTAGTCTAACTCAGCAGCCAAGCAGAAGTCTGACATACTATAGCATCAAGAAAGGAAAGAGAAAGGGTGTCAAATCTGTCACAGAGAGGTTCATGAGGCTGCACTGTGGCCTTTGGATCCGGCGCAAGGTGCGTGCATATTACAGTTGCCTGAATCGAATTTTTACTTAAATTAACATGTTAGCAAAACTGTGTTTTTAAATCTGAATACTTTATTTATTTTTAATGTGAACAGGCTGGATACAAGAAGAAGCTCTGGAAGAAGCTGCCTGCCAGACGAAAGCGCCTGAGGGAGATTGTATTCTGTAACAAAACACAGTGCAAGCTTTTAGATAAAATGACAACCTCGTTTTGGAAAAGGAGAAACTGGTACGTCGACGACCCATACCTGAAGTACCACGATCGGGTCAACCTCAAACCGTAATTTGCTGAGTCATGTAATGACATCTCATCGTCTGCCTGTAATGTAATGATGTAGTGTATGTATCAAATAAATCCCTGTGTTTTCGAATGGTTTTCAGTTTTCTTTTAGAACATGTAGGCAAAAAAGAAAACACAAAAGTTTTTCTTTATGTTTAATGGTTGTAAATTGATTTAACCAACAGAAATATTTAAACGAGTGAAACAAATTGATAGTCATAAACCAATATGTCATCTCATCACATCACTGCTTTTTGTTTTATAATTCACAATTAAGTTTTAAGTTGAATTACCTTCACATTCTGGCCTGCCAGAAAAAAAAATTCTGAGGATACGTTGGTACAATAAATTGTCTCCCCGTGAATAAAGTGTTAAGTGGCTAGTTTACCAGTTAATAAGACATGTTTGTATGTGTGTATATATATATATATATATATATATAACATTTCATTTTCTTTTTCAAATCAATTAAAAATAACAAAAAAAAAAAATGTTTACCAGCAAGGCATCTGAAGACACCAACAGCTTCACACAAAAATACTTAAGAAATCAAATTCTCATACAAATTAACAAAACTTCATGCAATTATGAGTTTATCAATCTACACACAAGTATACAAATCTGCAACTTTGTAACATTTTTTTTCCTGTTTTGCTTTGCATGAGTTTTAAAGAAATCACCTCCAACACTACCACAGATACTAATAATGCTTAAACACATTTGATTTTTTTTCCTTGTTTCTCCCCCATTTCATTTTTTTTAACCATTTATCCATTAAAAGAGCATTTCATGTGCATAATAAGTGTATCTACAACATCAGAGTGAGTGACGTGTAAACAGAACAGTTGTACCTGAGAAGCTTTTGTTTCAAACCACCTTAAATGACGCGGACATATAGAGGAAAGTACGGTGGCCCTGACAGGTCAAACACACTGCAACTTAAGAAGAGCCAGCGAATAGTAAAACAAGACACAACGGAAATCTTAAAAAGCAATGAAAGTTGAATAAAACACAATACAAATGGGGAAAAATTAAAAAACCTCACGAAACACAATGGAAGTGTTTTTGGGGAGTCAAAAACGTGACGGAACAGCTGCGTAAGTGACAGTCTAACAGTAAACAGCTAATAGCAAAGATGTATCTACAGTATTATGTGTCATGTGATTAAAACACACATTACCCTGCATGTTTTTCTCTCTCACAACACTTAAGGTTCCTCCGCTTCTTTTAAGCGCGTCTCGGTGCGATTCTTCGCATGTTTTGCATGTTTTGTCACTTCCGCACCTGTTCTGTCACGTTATCGTCTTCCCAGAAACACTCCCGTTGTGCTTTCTGAGATTTTTGCAGCACATATGCTGATTTTTTCTTAAGTTGCAGTGCATTTGACCTCTCAGGGCCACCGTAGGAAAGTTAGAAATCTACTGCGCAAATCCATCAATCAACAACCAGCACAGTGATACTTTTGTGTAGAATGTTGCCAAGGTTGGGGCTCAGTGAGTAAAGTTCAGGATGAAAACAAGCAATGCTTCACCACGCACTACTAATTTATAGACTGTAAACCTGAAAAACACTGTAGTCACTCTCGTGATTTTCTAAGTAACAATAGAAGCAAATAACGGTAAGAGAGTCAGGTTTAGTGTTGCTCAGTTCACAGCAGAACATTGCACAGTGATTTTAAACATGGAAAAAGAACCATGTCAATATAGAGTTGATGTTTAATCATGTAGTATCCTACTTTTGCTACAGCAGAAAGTGACTTAATCCTAATTGCACTAAAACTGTCAAATAAATGACAAAACATGCTTAGAAACTAAACAGATTGTCAACAACAGTCTGCTCCACTAAGAAAACATCTTATGCAGTGACCTCTTTTTTTCTTTTTTTATCTGTGATACAGACGTTACACAAAAACTTTCTTTACCACAGAAGAAATGCACAATAATAAAAGTGACTGATGATAATGCTTTTTTTTTTGTGATTTTATTTTATTGTTTTTGGCTATTTCAGATTATTGAGGGCAGTGATTTATATTCTAAGCATAGTGCATATTAACGAGAACTCCGCTGGAAATGCTTTTACCACACATAGCGACATTTAAGTCTCTATCTTTTTTTTTTCTTTTTTTTTTAAGGCTTTAAGAGAGAGGTAATTAACAGAATCGTGTCTGTCACTGCTATCTAACATCTCATAATGAAATGCTTTTGGATACCTAAATCATTTATCAATACTTTGATGCAATAATTACTGAGTGCAGAAAAGCTGCTCTCCGGGAAAACAATTTAATATGGGTAAAAACTGCCTCGCCTGTTCTGTTGATCCTCGGCTCCTTTCACATTCTCTTGCAGTGACTGCCGCTCACTGTGCCCGCTGTAATATTCAGTGACAGTACATTCTGTTTAATAACAGCGGACTGATGCCTGGGAAGACACACATGCAATTGCCTGCCCAGACTGGATAGATTAAAATAATTAAATCATAAAGATGAAGTACACATAAACTGTACATAAATACATATTCAATTACCAACAAATTCAAAAGTGTCTATCAGCATGGCACCCATTCACTCATTTGTCCTACCTCAACATTTTAAATCATGAGCCACTTGCTATATACCGTATATAGAGGGGTCATCATAGGTCACTTTGGTAATACCTTATTCCAAAGCAGGGCTGCTTCAGTCATGTAGCTTTTGGCCATTCAGTATTTTTTTTTTTTTTTACTTCTTGCAGCAAAGGCAGCTGGAGTAGTTTTGAGGACAGTTTCACATGGCTTCATTGTTCGAAGAAAGAGCACTCCTGGATCTTGTGAGAGGCCTTAAGACTCTATGAGGAGGCTAGAAGGGAAGAGAGAAGCGAACAGGGAGATGGAATTTAGTCAGCCAATAGCTGCAAGGAGTTGCGAAGTATTTAAAGGATAAAAGCTGGCATTATTTTCTTCTTTTCTTATTGTCAGAAAAACCCAAGATGAGAGCAAAAGTAACAGTGTGTTTGCCTGTTTTTCAACAGTTGCCTCCAATTTGCCTCTCAGACCGAAGCCTGTTTATTTCTACTGAAGTAGTTAACAGGAGAGGAGATTCCAAATATTTACTTTAATTGTTTTCAAGGGGGAGAGAGCAATTTAAAAAAAAATGGACTGTAAATATTTGGAAACATCACAAAACAGAAGTAAACATTGTTTTAGTGACTATCTTCTTCTGTGGACTAACCCCTTCCAGCTCAGTGTCCTGGGACCAGACTATCGTAAAAAACACAACATGCAGCATTTTCAAAGACTGCCAAGTGTGCACTTTTTACCAAAGAGGCCGCCTAGACCTGCTATGACTATGAATGTAGTAACTGTTGTGTTTAATTTACACTCGTCACACTTTACTAAGTATACCTGTTCAACTGCTCATTAACACATATATATGATCAGCTGATAACATGGCAGCAACCCAGTCGATTTAAGCAAGACAACCTGCTGAAGTTCAATCTGAGCGTCAGAATGGGGACAAAAGGCGACTTAAGTGACTTTGAGTGTGGCATGGTTGTTGGTGTCAGACAGGCTGGTCTGAGTATTTCTGAAACTGATGATCTGCTGGGATTTTCCCACACAACCATCTCTAGAGTTTACAGAGGATGGTCTGAAAATGAGAAAATATCCACTGAACTGCAGTTCTTTGGGTGAAAATGCCTTGTTGGTTTCAGAGATCAGGGGAGCATCACCAGGCTGTTACGAGCTGATAGGAAGGAAACGGTAATTCAAAAAGCCGCTCATTACAAACGAGGTATGCAGAAGAGCGTCTCTGAACGTACAACATGTCAAATCTCAAAGCAGGTGGCCTACAGCAGCAGACGACCACACCGGGTGCCGCTTCTGTCAGCTAAGAACAGGAGACTGAGGCTATAATTAACAGGGGCTCAGCAAAATCGGACAATAGGAGACTGGAAAAACGTCGCCTGGTCTGACGAGTCTCAATTTCTGCTGCGACATTTGCATGTGCAACATTTCTTGGCTCACTTTGGGTCTCTAGTGTCAACTGAGCGTCACTTATGCACCACAGGCTACATGAGTGCTGTTGCTGACCGTGTCCATGTCTTTATGACTAGTGTACCCATCTTCTGATGGCTGCTTCCAGCAGGATAACACACCATGTCATCTCAAACTGGTTTCTTGAACACCACCAGTAGTCCAGTCACCAGTAGAGCACCTTTGGGATGTGGTGGAACGGGAGTGTCGCATCATGTATGTGCAGCTGTCAGATCTGCAGCAACTGTGTGATGCTAACATAGACCAAAATCTCTGAGGAATGTTTCCAGCACCTTGCTGAATCTGTGCCATGGAGAATGAAGGCAGTTCTGAAGGCAAAACACAGTTAGGTACACAATTAGGTGTACCTAATAAAGTGGCCGGTGAGTGTATGTTGCATCAAATGTGGCACAGAAAAGCCTCATTAACATCAGTGTTTACTGACTGTTATTAGTCTAATTATTAGCTTTGATTAGGAGTTTAGAAATAACAATTTTGCTGGAGTCTTTAAAATTTGAATTTGACCTGGTGGTTGGGAGAGACTCTAGAGAAGAGTAGTGAATAGGTACATTTGGCCTAGCATCAATGGAGCGGTTACTAACTGAACCGGAGAAGGTTTTTTTTTGTTTTGTTTTGTGTTGTTTTGAAGAAAAATAGCCTAGGTCTTGAGGCATCAGGCTTTGGATACACAGACAATACTCATTTGTTGCATCAGTTCATTGTTGTTGGTTTTTTTTATGTAGTCTTCTGACAACTAAAAAATATTGCCAGCTTTATCCTTTAAAAAATGCTGCTTTATGTAGCTGGTCACTAGGAATGCCAATCAAAGGCATATTAGATGCTGAAATTTATGAATGAGCACTAGTTCATTCCAGGGAAGGATTTCACACAAACATTTCCACATCAAAACTGAAAGTTATTCTAAGGGGTGAAACACACCGGAAGGCAATCCATGTAATTTTGTCAACCATGTTTAATGTTTTCAAAAAAACCTGAGTCACTCCAATCACACATTCATTTGAACTAAATAATATTTCTACCAAGTTAATGCATGATTCAGTTTCATCAGTGCAGAAATTCTATTAGCAATCTGGCTCTCCACCATTGCATAAGGTACTGGACCATGATGATTTATTTAGACACGCAGCAGTAGAAATTAGTGAATCAGTGAGTAAATCACCACTCTCAAGGGACAGTTAGGATCAGACAGCAGCTGAGCAGCCACGTTCACAAGGCAGTATACCTCAGGAGCCTTCCGCTTAGTCAGCCTGAGCTGAGGAGAGCTTGACGCTGCCTGCACCTCTTTCCTCACCTCCTCAGGCTGCTCCCGAGCCACGGGAGTGGGAGGTAGAGAGGGTGCGGAGGGTGGGGTGGACTGGGGTATCACAGTGGGTGTCATGGGTGTGGACTCAGACTCAGAAGTCGAAGCGGTCTGGGACAGAAACTCCTTGGAGTCCCACGGGTCCAACCCCAACACCTCAAACTCATTCATGTCAAAATCCTGCCCTGTACCGTGGAAAAAGGTCGGTAGCAGGAATGAACAATCAATGAATCAGAAGCCTAATGCTTTCCATGTCATTACAGGAGAGATGTAACTCATTTTGGTCAGTGGGGATTGCAACTGTTCATATCATAATGCATTAACATCCTGGCACGCCACACGGCTGATGTCAAACAGAATGAAAACCGGAACCAATTTGCTGCAGCAAAAACAAGCATAACAAGGCTGTTCTTATTAGCTCTGCTTTGTTCTTCTTTCCATTATTTGAAGTATTCCTGCTTAGACTATTTTCCATGTCAAATGCTGCCATGAGAGAGAAAAAAAAACTTGCTTTTCAAATGTAGTTGAGAAATACTGCAGTAGCTTTGGTGGTTTTGTGTTTTGGGGATTTTGTTGTAGTCAACAAATCCAATGATCTCATGAAAAGATCAAAACCAGAAACGCAACTTTCTGATTCCTCTGCGCCTTAAGCTCCGCTGCTGTTCATAAAGTATTAAAAACACATTCATGAACCACATCTTAGCTCTGGGTGACATTTATTATGATTCATATTTATTTTAACTCCAGCCCAACACCACAGTGCTGCTCCAAATACTCAGCAGCTCGCCAAATGTGTGTTAATCCACAGCTGAAAATAGTCCCCCAACAAATCTTTCCAAATAGCTGCACTACCCAGCTGTTTAGGAAATTATTTAGACGTATAAACAAAACATATGCAGCCTTAATAGGAACCACGTACAATGTCAAAGGCGGAAAGTAGTGGTTTTGGTCTTTTTAACTGGATTTGTTGGCACTAACAAACATTCTCAAAGTTGGGGAAAATTCAAACATGGAGTCCGATGTTTGGTTTTGGTATTATTCTACAAATATTAACAGACGTACTGTCACCAAGAAGGGTATGTTTACCTTAACTCCACAGTTGTTATTTCTAAATGGAATTACAGAAAAAAATAACTATTATCTGAAAAATATGACACCAAATTAGGACAAACAATAACTGATTCCACGAGAAAACGTTGCAGCAAATGCCTCCAGCTGCATGCGGGTTTTGTCACAGGATGGTCAGCCCGGCGAGGCCTGACGTGCTCCAAACAGGAAGGCAGGGCTGAGGTTATGAGGCCACTCAGGAAAGCTGAGGTACTAAACAATATCTCTGGGCTTAAACGCGTTTGAACAGGAAAACAGATATCAGCGTGATAATCTGTCTTACACAAACTGAACAGGCACCGCTGCAGCATTGTAATGGTTCCAACAGTGTGCTTATGGAGCCTATATTTTCATCGGTACATTGTGTTATGAAAGCGATTTTTATTTTATAAGGTGGTTTTATAACACTATTATTTCTTGGCTGTTGCTTCAGGCAATGGCGCTTTAGTTTTCAGGGCTACTGTAGGTGGCGGGAAGCAGTATGGAAATCATGTCTCCTCACCCTTGTTGTAGCTCTCTGACTTGCTGCGCATCATAGGCCGGGTCCGGTGCTGTGCTGCTGCAGGCTGCGTAGTGTCGGAGCCGCTGTCAGCAGGGTCGGACTGGTAGGAAGAGAGATCCTGCATGCTGAAACTCCTGAGTCTGTCTGACAGAACCCCTTGACCCTAAACCAGGAAAAGCTAGGTTTTAGTGTCAGCAGCAATGTGAGACAGACTGGGGCTGACATGGCAAATTTACGCGCATAAATAAATAAACATTACAATAATCTGCTGTTCCCTCTGCTTTAATAACAAATGTTCAAAGCTTTATGAATGTGAACGGCCATACGACCTTATTTACAATGTATGAGTGCCCCACCCACACCCACACCCCCCAGGTCAGTACAAAACAAATGTCCAGAGTCTGCATTACCTTTGTTGCAGCCATGACTGCAGCCGTGGCTGCAACATTCAACCCTTTTCTCCCAAAATGCACCAGTGTGTCATAGCTTTTGTCCTTGGCTTGACAGATATACTCATCAATGTCCTAAACAAAGAATGAAAAAAAAATTACATGAATATGGTGCCTCTCATTGGCATTGTGTAATTGTTGGACAGCTGTTTCATGTGTTGCTTGACTGCATCATTTCATTCCGTGACTTTTGTTCTTCAGAAAACTCATTTATCCGTTTCCTGACTCACAAACAGAGGGTAAAAAGGTGAAAAGGAAAGGAGGAATGGAAGAACACTGTGACATTTCTTCTCCCCTGTCCAGCAGACACATTTTTTAACAGCTTAAGTGGGAAAGTGAATTGGCACAAAGGCACTTTTGTTCCCTAGACAGTCGCAAAACTCAAGTTCTTTAAGATACAAAACCACGCAGGCTAACTTAGAGACTAGACTGAACATTTTCCCCTAAGCCTTTCCTTTAACCGCACCAGAGGAAATAAAGGAAGATATGACAAAAGGAAAGGGATTTCACCTTTTCTTTTGAGGAAAGCGTGGGATGGACAAACTTCCTGTATAGCACACTGGAGCCTTTAGTGTAAGGGGATAGCAGCCACACCACAAAGGCTATCTTTAGTTCATAGTAGAAAGGAAGCCTGCAGTGAAAACACAGAATAGTGGTAAAAAATAATAATATATGGATGTTTTTTTAAAAGATTGTTAATGATAACCCAACAACAGAGGTAAAATATTTCCCCCGGACGACTTCCGTATAATCATTCACACAAAACATCTGCAGTCACCTACCAACAAAGAAACATGTCTGTAAATACTTCCACAGTAGTGAACATGGCAAATATTATCCAGTACATCATCCATTTCACCTGCAATGTCATAGACAAGTTAAATATGTTAATGCAGATGCACATAAAACTTTGATATTTCTGAGTATGTCATGGTCTCGTTATTTTGCAACTGAAAAATACAGGTATTATACTCACGTATTCTTTCACATCTTTTGATTTCACAGCTTTATAAGAAGAGTATGCAGGATATAGTGTACCGAAGACGAGTCTAAAAGACAGAAAACCATTCAATTCCATTTTAAGGCCAAACAGATGTTAAAACTGTGCAGGAATGGCATGTGGATACATTTCCATGTAATAAAACATGATTATTATCAACAGAGAAGTTTTGAGCCACCCCTCAATTCTTTATATTTTACTTCCAAGGAGCCAGACATTTTTTGCAGTTCTTTTTTTTAAAGTGGTCTTGAGCAATAGTTCTCCAGGCTTTCTGAAGGTTTTCCAAAGTTTTTCTTTGGACATTGGCTGCTTTTTCATTCATGTTTATGCATTTCCATGTATATTTGCACATTTCATTAAATCACTCCATCTATTTCCCAGTTTCCTAGCAAAACATAAAGAAATAAGGATGATTTAATACCTGTGTGTATCATGGATTAAAGCAATCCATGTAGAGAGATTTTTGTAATTTTTTTTGACATGCTGAGTATAACTATTTCTTCTGAAGCATTTGCATGTGCATTTTTTAAAATTATCATTGGACCCTCTTTAGCCAAAGAAAAATGATGGACAGGTTGTCAGGTAAGGTGAAGTCACTAATAAGCTGTAAAGCCTAAATATTAGACCGTGGCTAAGACAAGCTTGCCAGCTGACAGATAAGATCAAGTAATTTCAGGTAAAATTAGCTCGCATATGTTGTCTTTAAATTTCTCCTCTTATGCAAACACCTGTGCTGCTGCTGGGTGTCCGGATAGAGACGTGCTACAACCAAGCAACAGCTGCGTTAAGTGCGACCTGATCAAATTACTGACCCACATCATGTTGCTCGGGCCTGGCCAGCTAACTCAGAGTTTAGAAAGACAAGGACACTTAAAATATCAGCTCTGGGCGACGCAACTAAACCTTTCTCCAAAATGACCTACATAACCGGGTTTTGAACCGCCAAAGCTCAGGCCGTCCAATCAGTCCAACAAATTCTTGTTATCGAAATTGCTTCACTATTTTGAGGTTAGAGCCTGCTGTCGGTATACTTTACACGGTCTGCAGTGGTGCTGATTCATACTTTGTGCAGGCAAAAATAGCCATAACCTTCTGTAATAATATTCAATTGGTTGCTATAGATATAAAAACATCGGGCTATATGCATCCACTCCCATAACATGAAAAGCTCTTGCATTGTAACCTGAGAAGGGTGACCCATCCCTTTTGTTTTTTTCCAATGTGGGACATCAACAGTGAATATTGCTCCACTCAAAGACCGCTCCTGTTGTTCATGCACCTCGCCACTCAGTGACATTTAGGGCTTCTGGCTATAAAAGAAGCCCTTGATTTCAGAATCCGACTCATTTTATCATCTCATATGATGATAATACATTATTCAGTCAATCACGTCATCGCTTTGTCTAGAATGAAAAAAAAAAAATCCACTTGAAAAACACAAAGAGTGCCAGACTGCTGCGCGTTGCCAGCCTGTTCAGAAATACAGTAGGTCTATACAGGCCCGGCGCACATTCCTGCTGAAATGACAAAGTACAATCCCCTAAAACACGGGCTGTTTTCAGTCAAAAATGTAACAGTGCGACACTTGCTCTCTATTTTGAGGTCTGATTCTGATTAAATAGAATGTTAGACAGAAATGCGGGGGCTTGTAAAGCGCGCAGCTTTTCCATGGTTACTGTGCGTCTCAATATGCCACCTGCAACAACCAAGCGTTGCAATCTATTCATATGCATCTATGACAGAGAATTTGAAATTAAATGAATAAATTAAAAAAAAAAAAGACTTACACCACAAGTCTAGAGATGATCCAGGAGACCATTGCGCTGGGAAGGCGACAGGACGCGCTGTCTGTGGGGAGGAGTTTCCTCCAGATGACAGGCGCGTCCAGGCGGCTGCGTCTGGACGCACACAGGCGGCAACGTGATGCGGGATAAACAGTGAGCGGCCCGCAGCTCTTATCCATAGATGGCAGTGTTGCATTGCACAGACAACAGATCAACATGCCGGAGCGTACAGATCAAGCCTCAAGTCCACACGGGTGTTCGCCCACTCCATGCTCCCTTTGAGTGCGTGTATTCTGTAATAATACAATTAATACTTCCTCCCAATTACTGTAGAGCTCAAAGGTCCATAAACTACCTCCTTGCTTGGAATAATAATACTGTAATACTACACGGCCGACATGCGTTTGTATGAGTCATTTTGTGGTAATTTTAAAGATCATCTACTTAAATACAGATTTATCTACAGGTTAACTTCTTGATTGCTTGTTTTGTTTATGTCTAAATAATAGAGAGTATTATCTATCACACTGTCTCACAGCCACAGGTAGAAACAAACGTTTTACTCTGAACACTCTTCAAAAATTTATTAAAATTTATTATGGGGGTTAAACAACTGTAAAGAGAAACTAGAGAATGGTTGGTGGTGTTGCACAGTAGCTGATTCACCCTAAAACAATGAGCGGGGAGCAAAAATATTTCAAATTCAGTAAAACCTGCAGTCATGACAAAGTGGAAATTTAAAGCCCGATTTCTATCTAGAGCTCAAACCTCATTAAACAAGACCTCATAAAAAGTGACTGAAATGTGGATAACATGCCTTGGATATTGCCTGGCTTTGAAATGCTCATGCCCTGGTCACAAACCTGAGAACACCTGCATTATTAGGGCTACAGCACCTCGGCTTTGTCTAGCATTTCACATGCAAACTGAAGCCAGAGAACAGAGGCGAGGTTTGGTTACAGTCCAAAAAAAAGCTGCCAAGGGAGGGCTGTGGCTGGCAGAAACCTGACCCTTTTGTCCATTTTAAGAAAATGGACCAAAAAAAAACCCCAAAAAACAAAAGAACACAGGAACTGGTTTGAAATGGGTGAACTGAAAATACACCCATCCTAAAAAGCACATTTCTGCTTCTTTAAAGAGAAAACAAGGCAGGTATTAATTTGTCGTAGTTTGACTCATTGCTTCTGCATTTAATTAGACAGACTGCAGTCTTTGGACTAGTCTCATTTAAGTCTTTGCTGTTTATACATTGTTTGTTTTAATCAAAGTGCCAATCACAGACAACAAATACCAACCAAAGTGAAATTTCATCTGCCAGACAGCATTAAATTGAGGTGTGCACTACAGTTTCTGACCTGCTGAGTGGGATGCTGCTAGCTGGCTGAGTCACATTTCCCAAAAGGCCTACTCTAATGAGAAGAGTCCTAACATTTAGCACTTCCTGTGATGTAAAAAAAAATATATAGGTTAGTGTGATCAATACTGCAAGCAGAAACAGGCAGAAACGAGTTACTGGTAAGTGTCACCTTTATTCTTAAAAGTTCATTTATTTTTTTTCTCCAATGACATAGAAAAAATATACACAAAGTACGTCCACAGTACATACGTTCGGCACTAACCAACTTATTTCCTCTGCATGTTCCTGTCGAGGAAGGAGTCATCGCAATGAACTCAAACATGTAACGAGCTGAATGTCGATGTAGAAAACGTGTTAAAGTAGTATGCGTGCATTTTTCTGATCAGTGTACTTAACGTGTATAATCACATATAGAACGGATATATTTTGACTGTACAGAAAATGAAGAGTGAACTCCACCCACCACCTCTAGTGTTTTGGATTTTGTAGGTTAATTCCAGGTGAACAGAACAACTGTTGCTTTAAAAAAAATAATAATTTGATGGTAAGAGATTAAAGCTACAGCTGAATGGTCGTCTAGGATGTGACTTATCATCAACAGTTATTCAATCAGTTTGGATCATAAATACCCAAACACCTCCACAGCCAGTCCACAATAACTTTGGACAGAAGAAGAAGATTATGATGAAGCACTGTAGGCACAGCAGGCTTTTCTTACTTACATTATGTACACCTTCTTACGCTTCTGCTTGACTTTGGATAATAAAGACTTACCTAGGGTTACCCCTGATAATTATACACAAAAAAGCAAAACCATATTTTCTTCTGGCTGAGTAAGCCAGATGACTATAAAAAGAAAATTAACTGTCATAGCACAATGTTAACCCCAAACGATTATGTGAATTCATAACATGAAGCAACGAGGATGCTCAGCACTGTAACCCCTGCACCAGAATCATCTTTGTCCTTTATGGAGTGAGCCATCCGACTTTGACAGGCAGAACAGTGGCAGTTCACCTTAGCTCCTCAGGGCTGCCAATCTTGACTGCATCTCCTCAATGTCCTCCTCTGACTCTTCATCTGAAGCCGCAGTGGCTCCGGCAGGCTCCATATCAGGCAGGGCGTCTGTGACTTTGCTCGGCGCTTTGCCAAGGGCACCTGACAGAGGAAACAGAACCAGATGTTTCAGTATTTTTACTTAACGGGTTCAGACTTAAACTCCCTAAAAAAGAAAAGCAAAACTACAAAGCATAAATGTGACCGTGAGCTGTGATTTAGTTTGACAAATCTCTTTACCTGCTGTGATCTCGAAGAGGATCCTGTCAACTTCCTCCTCTGCTGCTTCCTCCATCTCCTCTCCATCTTCCATGCTCTCAAATGTGTCTTCCAGCATTTCCTCAATGATACC
Organism: Cichlasoma orientale; assembly: GCA_034780415.1. NCBI lineage: Eukaryota > Metazoa > Chordata > Actinopteri > Cichliformes > Cichlidae > Cichlasoma > Cichlasoma orientale. Next base: position 1,518,445 of record JAVDPK010001032.1, on the reverse strand, counting down.
AGCCTGAAAGGTGAATATGTGTACATGATGGCAAGCTTTAGCAACATTCTTCTTCGAAAGAAATATGACAAGATACAAAGCTATCTTGTTAATCCCAAAGGTTGTTAAATTTCTTTGTTACAGCAAAGTTAAAATGAAGCTGAACAAAACTTATAAATATCTGAAACAGGTAGAATAATGACTAGCTCTATTTTATAAAATGTATTATGATGCAACTAAAATAAATACAAATTTAAATAAAAATGTCAAATTCAACAAAGCAAAATAAACAGAATTAAAGTATCCGATGACATTAAATTGGCACAGTATAACAATATAATGATACACGGAGAACAGAGTGACTGCTGACCTTCGTCATCTCCTTTGATAGCTCCCTCATGGTGGCCTGGATCTCTGGGATTTTGACCAGATTCTGCATGGCTTTCATGACATCTGTGCTCTTCTGCAGGGCTCCGGCAACACGCGCCACAGCTAGAAACACAAAAACAGATTTCCTAAATGACCGAGCTGAGCACTGATAACCACAGAGCAGGTTTTCTGATGGCATTAAGTGACATACTAAATACCCCGCCCCCCTGAACTGCCACACTCACCAAGCTGATTCTTCATGCTGAGAACTATAGAGTTCATCTGGGCTTTGGAAGCGTAAAGTTTTGTGATAGCTCGTTTGGACTGAATCATCTCCTTTGCAAGCACCACACACACATCTTTCTGTCCCTTTTTGGCAGCGTCTTTGATGGATCGTTTAACCTTTTCTTGTTCTCTTTGAATATCTGAAACAAAACGTGTGTGTCACTGTCATTACACAGACAACAACACATAGCCTATTGATCTAATCAAGTCTTTGACTACAGTACATTTATACAAGGTAAATCTGGCACCACCTTAGGGAGTCTGCAACTAATGTTTATTTTACATGTTTCTGACCACTAATCCACTTTGCCACAGCAAATGCATCCTATTCATAGATTTGTAGCCCTCCTCCATTTGTTTATCAGACATTTGAAAATAAGGTGAGTGTGATATAGACTGAGTCTTACCTCGAATTTGTCTGTCAATCACTCTCATTTCCTTCCTGATTTTGTGATTCCACTCCCTAACCTGAAACAGCACATTACGTTACTACAACATGCATCAAACTTTACCTCCCGATCAGCTACAGGCTGTATGTAATGTTCGCATTACAATAACGTAAAATGTCCAGCTGCTAATTTGTAATTGATCATCATGACGTCGGCCAAAGTGAGGACAATCAGGATTTGTTTACATGAAGACATATTAGCAGTTATGCTAATTGGCGCTCTACTACAGAAACCACAAATGGGTTAATGAAGAGTGTAAGCAAACGTGTCACGTTAAATACTGTGAAAATAATGTAGGCTAATGTCACAAGCTTGTGTTTAACAAAAATGTGAGTTTGCTACTTAAGTATCAGCAGACTGGACGGAGAAACCCTAGCTATCTGACAGCTAGCGTTAGCGAGGTTAGCTGGAGGCAATGTCTTTATTTTCTCTTTACTCTTAGAGACAGGTCCTGGTCTCCATCGGTCAGTACTCACTAGGTCAGCTGGTGGTTTCTCCTGGGATTTCCCGAACAGTCCCATCGTAAGTACTGAGTTAAAAGCCAAGCTAACCTATCTGACTAAAACTAGCTGGCTAGCTTGTTAAACTGTCACTTCCTGTTCTGGCTCGGGCGCCCTGGGCTGAGTCCCAACATGAGGAAACATCCGTGTCCTCGACAAGGAAACGAGAGGACAAGGACAAGTGTTCAAGTGAAGCTGAACCCGAACGAGACCATCAGAAGTGACGTGTTCTTGGTTTGAACCATAGACATACCTATAGACATGCTCAATCTGATCTGTTTTGTGGAATGCTACAGTTTAAAATGGTTCTGTCTGGTAGGCTGCTCTCATTCGCTTTCCTATTAATAATCCTGTAATGGCAGAGCTAATCAACCTTATTAGCAAACTTTTTTTTTAAAGGATTTTATAGTTTGGATGTTCACTGTAGAAAAGTAATGGTTTTATAAATCTTCTCCCAGACACCTTACGACCTTATCACCATCTACAGAGTCAATCCTATTCAAAAGCAACCCCCCCCCCCCCCGCCCGTTATATTCTACTCTGATCTATTGTTTTCCATTACATTTTATTCTGTTCCTTTCACAACTTTGTTAACTGTGGACATTTCTGCCCACTCCCCGATTTTCTGTGTGTGTGTTATAGTGGCAAGCTACACCAATACAGATACACTGGAAGCTGCACTGCTGGATGGGGACAGCTTCACAGAAGACACACCAGCTCCTGCATCTCAGCCTGTCAGCACATTCACAGGAGGAAACTATGACCACATGTCAGCTTTAGATTTCATGTGCTGATTCATGTGCATTACATTCATTCTGTGTTTAGATCAGGTGGAGATCAGATCAGAGCAGCTTCACCTTCAGTGAGGAGGTGGAGCAGGTGAATGGTGCTTTGTCTCCTAAAACACACACATACACACACTCAGTGCAGTGTACGTCATGGAACAAAATGAAAGAGCGCACCATGCATAGTATGCTTTGTAAAATATTCCACAAGGTAAAGGTCTCTGCACAAACCCACATAAAGAAGACAAATTTGAATTTGTACATGTTCTGTGAGAATGTTGAAAAGCGAATGAGAGCCTTAAAGTCCTTCAGTCAGAGCTGTGACTGGATGACATACAGACACATCAGTGGGTTCATGACTGGGCTCAGAGTGGACACTCATTTTGTGTCCATAAAGTTTGTATTTAATCTGCTTACGTAACACATTATTAACAGTATCCATTTGTTTTTAAAGGATCAGGATGTCAGGGCTCCCTGATGGATTTTCAGGCAAAGACAGAGCACCTTCATCTGTATATCTAGCAGCCCAGAGTCTTTGCAAGAAAACAGGTACTTCTGCAGTACGCAAATACATAAAAGTGTCAGTGGTCATAATGATTTGTATTGCAGTACTATGTTGCTCCTGTTTTGTTTTCACTTTTTATGTGCAGGTGTGTGTGTTGGTGGTATGTATATTTTTCCTTAACAGACCAGCAAACAGCAGAAGATGTTTTGGTGATGAATTAGAAGCAAAAACAAAATGGTCTCCGCTACATGAATCCATGCCAAGGTAGAAGCAGAGTGAACGTGTTCACTGCAAGTTGTACTTTCCTATGGCAGCTGCCCTACAAGGCCATTGTGGTATACTCAGGCCTGCTAAAAATGAAAAAAAGTAAATGTTTACTTATGCTGGTATGCATAAGATAAACCTTCAGTTTTAGCTGTTCTAAAAACCTCACTTTCTCTAGTTTCTTTCATGTGGCCGTTTTATCATGTGAAAAGTGATTAAAGGCTCCTGACTGACCTTCTGTGCTGTGTGATTCATATCTGTGGGCACATTGAGCTGGAAGCTAATCTGCAGATGCAGCTGAAAGGTGTCAGAGGGGAATACCTCAGGATCCACACTCCCGGGATCATGCAGGGACTTAGTGAGCTGGTGGTACCTCCCGCAAATTATGCGCAGCGTTTAATGATGTGCGCCACCACCGCTGCACACAATAACTAGATATCAGTAATGCTGACGTCATGGATATTACCGTTATATACGTGTCCATTTTGAGGCACGTGAGGCCTGAAGGTGGAAACTGTACCTGGCAGGTTAAATTTAGGGCAAAACGCACGTCAGGCCCCTGCCGTTGATTACTGATTGTGACGTACACGACGGTCCCCTTTTCCAGGGGGTTCTAGATTTTTCTGTTATCGATTGGTTCTCGCACCAATCACGTGAGGACATTGGGTGTGACGCAGCCAATCGTAGATGCGTGTGGGCGGGCCTGAGGAGCTACGGTCCGTCAGAGCCGCTGGGTGATGCTAGGGCTGCCTGGGAGTGGGAGAATCCGCTCTGGACATCATTGCTCTCCGGGATTACGCTGAATGAGTTTGCTATAAACAGCTTTACTTACATAACAGCTAGTAATTCAGTTAGTGCACGCTCAGCTAGCTGTGTCGTATATTTTCAGAGCAGGAGGACACGCTTAAATAAATTTAGAAATAGACCGCCGTTGTAAATAATTTTTTCCTCCTCTTAGGTGAGAGTGCGGTCGCTGCGGAGGATAACTTGGGTGAATTTAAGAGCGCTCAATATGTCAGTGGTAGGCATTGATGTGGGTTTCCAAAATTGTTACATCGCTGTGGCCAGGAGCGGTGGCATTGAAACCATTGCCAATGAATACAGTGACAGATGCACGCCGTAAGTACAGCCTAAATATTGACAGACATCATCGCCGTGTAGTGTGGTCTAGCTGTGAGTTTGTTACGCAATGTTTGCAACTGGAGGCGCACTGGCTGAGCGGTATGATGCACAGGAAGGCAGTGGGGATGGTGGCGGTAGTGATGAGGGAGGCCTTAGTTCATTCCCCGTTGTAGGTCATTTTAATTTTTTTTAATGATAATTTATTTTTAAAGGCAGTTCAGATGAGCTCTCCTGGTGATCACAACTGAGCTGCGCAGTGCACGACTAAGTTGACTTAATTAACCAACTTAAACGTGTTATTTTACTAGGCATATATTGTATGCTGCACAGGATAATAAATTGGGTTTTTTTTTAATTTGACGTGGTATAGAGATAATGCGTCAGTTAGGGCCCATCTACACGCCACATCTATAACGTATGCAAGTCCTTGATCAGAAGTGACAGTGAATTCAAGTCCCAGGGTGTACATAACGAGTCAACTCGTCTGACAATAACAAATCATCTCCAAGTGGGCCTCCGGTTCTGCAAACTGAATTTGCTGCAGCATCCTGCAAACAGGGATGTGCAGCTGGAAAGGAGAGCGAGAGGAGCATTGCACCTTTAAGTGGATGAAGATAATTTTTTGTGGCAAGGTGAAGCTAGCTAGTGTGAAATGGATCCTTGTGTGATCAGAAGCGTTCAACTTTGTCAGTAAACACAACGATTTGCTGTTGTTCTGCTACAAAAGTTAGTTTTTTTTTCCCTTCTTCTTTTGGACAGGAAAAGCTTAATTTTGAAGGTGCTCTAATATGTCTCACTGCCCTAGTTTGTAGTTCTTCTTCAGACACTCCCCTGTGAAACCTCCCTAATGGCAGTACTCAACATTTCAGTTTGTAGCAGTCAATTGTCAATTCACCTGCCACATCTGTTAACATGAATACTTGTGTTTGATTCTGTTTGTTTCCCATGAAGGGCCTGTGTGTCTTTGGCCTCCAAAAATCGCATGATTGGAAATGCAGCCAAAAGCCAAGTAAGATGATCCATGAAATTTTGTTTTTGCAGATGCATTACACATTCAAACAGTTGCCTTGCATTTGCTAAGTGTTCCCTTTCTTCCAGATTATAACAAACTTCAAAAATACAATCCATGGCTTCAAAAAGTTCCACAGCAGAGCATTCGATGACCCATTTGTCCAAGCAGAAAAACCTAAACTGCCTTACAGCTTGCATAAGCTGGCCAATGGAAACACCGGAATTAAGGTAAAGTGCTTTACATCTCTACGTCTTTTTCACAACTTTCTGTTTTTATTTTTGTCCTTTTTGGTTCTTTAAATCGAATTACAAACAGCCGATCACCTACACATTTCAGCTTAATTTGTTTTGGGTCGTCCTAAATGCTTGCGTGTTTTCAGGTGCGTTATTTGGATGAGGATAAAGTGTTCACAGTTGAACAGATCACAGGGATGCTGCTCACCAAGCTGAAGGAGACGTCAGAGAACGCTCTGAAGAAGCCGGTGGTGGATTGTGTCATCTCTGTAAGTGATGAAGACGTTGCACGGGACTGTCGGTATAATTCAGAACGTGGTTCGAGGAAATGCATTGATTTACGCTCTGCTTCACAGGTCCCAAGTTTTTTCACAGATGCTGAAAGACGGTCTGTGTTTGATGCAACTCAGATTGCCGGGCTGAACTGCTTACGGCTAATTAATGACACCACTGCAGGTCAGTGTTCTTGGACAAATTGGCAACTTTATGGACTTTATGAAATGATTGCATGGGACTACTTTTTATCCTCCTACATAAAGTAAAGTGATGATATTGTCGTCATACCGTCTGTCTGTCCATCCTTCCATCTGTCTGTCCAGAAGGTTTTACCTTTCTGGTCTATAGACTCCAAAACCACAAGGAGTTGAGCCATGAAATTAGGTTTATGTGTTCTTTACTCTTCAAAGATGTGCAGCACGGTATTCTTATTCCTGGATGTTTAGTACCCTTTGTACACTTTGGCTGTATTTATCTGAAGTGGTGAGTAAACAGCATGGAGGATTTCAGGCTGCTAATGCTATGATAATATATGCTAACAATATGCAGCCTCTTTCTCATGCATGATTGGCTTAGCCTAATCATGTGATCATATTGTGCTGTGTGATTGGCTGTACCTATTTAAGTTATTGACTGAAATATAGAAATTGGGGATTCCCCATATCTAGCAACTGACCCTAGGTCACTGAACAGCTGGCAGATTGTGAGAAACTGGGGAATCCCAAGTTTCTGGGTAAAGAGCCAGTTTGTTTATAGTGACATCACTTCTAGACTTATTGATTAGCCTGTGATGCCAACATTGTATAACATGTTGGTCAGGGATGACTCATGGCCATAAATAGTACAGACTATGACTGATCATTGAGCAGTATTAAAGCCATACCTACTGCTCAGCAGTATTACTCAAATGTAAACATCATGGTTGGATTATGTTTTGTATGTGGTTGCCTTATGATTATAGTGATGTTATACATAATACAGCAGATTATGTAGTAATACTCCTATGCACACACGAGTATAATATGATGTGAATACCTTGCAAGTATGCATTATGTCTGGCGTATTGTTATAGATTGTATAAATAGAAAGACATTGTGTAGTATACACCCTTGTACATATCCTGATATCCCCATCGGTGATGGGTCTTGTTTTGTTAAAGTTGAATGATGCCAAACTTAGCATTTAGTGTTTGATCTTGGCAAAATATATGAGACATTATATAATGTACGTTTAATAGAATAGGTTGAAAATTAATCTTCTCCTTATGAACAGTGGCTTTGGCTTATGGGATCTACAAACAAGACCTTCCTACTCCAGAAGAGAGGCCAAGAAATGTGGTATTTGTGGACATGGGACATTCATCATTCCAGGTTTCCATCACTGCCTTCCACAAAGGCAAACTCAAGGTTAGCCTTTTGCCTTCCTCTTGCTGCAGCTGCACCTGCACCTACACTTGTGTTCTTAACCTCCAAGCTCAATATCAATCTGGTCCTTCAGGTTCTTGCCACAGCGTTTGACCCATACCTTGGAGGGCGTAATTTTGATGAGGCGTTGGTAGATTACTTCTGTGAGGAGTTTAAGGGCAAGTACAAGCTCAATGTGAGGGACAACCCAAGGGCTCTGCTGCGGCTATACCAGGAGTGCGAGAAACTGAAGAAGCTCATGAGTGCCAACTCCTCCGACCTGCCTCTAAACATAGAGTGCTTCATGAATGACATTGATGTTTCCAGCAGGATGAACAGGCAAAAAAAAAAAAAAATTTTTCATCTTAATAATGCATGTCTAATATGGAAATCTAGGATTATTAATTGTGTTTTCCCCTCATTTAAATCCTCTAGGTCACACTTTGAAGAGATGTGTGCTCAGTATCTCATGAGAGTTGAGATTCCATTGAAATCAGCCCTTGAACAATCAAGTATGGCCCTTAGCGTTATTAATTAATTAATATTAAATAAAGGAAAGAATTCACTCAGGAATGTGTGTGTTTTGTTGCAGAGTTGAGTCGGGATGATATCTATGCAGTGGAGATACTTGGAGGAGCCACGAGAATCCCGGCTGTCAAAGAGAGGATCGCCAAGTTTTTCTGCAAAGACATCAGCACCACACTCAATGCAGACGAAGCTGTAGCAAGAGGCTGTGCACTTCAGGTTGGAATATTCTCAGATATTAACACCTGTAATATTTCTTTCCAGTGTAATATACGAACAAGTCTGCAGTTGCTATGATAAAATGCAGTAAATATGTGTTTATCTGTGGGGTATTGTTTGTGTGTGTAGTGTGCAATTTTGTCACCAGCATTTAAGGTTCGGGAATTCTCTATCACTGATGTGGTTCCCTTTCCCATTACTATGCGCTGGAAATCACCAACAGAGGACGGATTGGGGTAAAGACATTCTAATTAGCAACACTATACAATAGACTATTTTTTTGGGTTATGTGTCTGGAGGACAAAAACTGGTTTATGTATGTTTAAATAAATATATGTATTTCTACCCCTGTAGTCCCTTTTTCACAAAAAATGTTTCCATTCATTTGGAAGTGAATGGAAGTGAAGTAGCCTATATAAAAATTGTTATATGGAAGGCATTAATCTAGTGACCTTTTTCATTACCAAATATTATACTTTTTTTTTCTATTTATTTAAGTATTGTTACACAGTGCCCTCCAAAATGTTTGAGACAAAAATAAAATTTTTGCAGCTTTGCCTCTGTAGACCACCACAGTGGATTGTAAATCAAACAATCATATTGTAATTGAAGTGCAGACTTTCAGCTTTAATTTAAAGGGTTTTACAAAAATTTTACATAAATGGTTTCTTGTGTGCCGTGACGTGTAAATGACATATTTTATTCCCATTTATATATTTCTACAATGTGTGAATTATTTTTATTCTTATTTATATATTTTTACTTCTTACTATCAGCTGCAGGTCCAAAATACATTTCACTGTGTTACTGTGTGTAACTGTACATATGACAAATAAACCTTATCTTAAGAATTACCACCATTTTTCTACAGTCCACGATTTTAAGAGGTTCAAAATGAATGACAATCTAGCACAAATTTAAAGTTGCTGCATGTTTGTGGGTCTTTCTGCATTCAGTTTTATATTTAATAACTAAAAAGCATGCTCTGCTGGGTTGAGATGAGGTGACTGACTTGGCCATTGAAGAATAATCCATTTCTTTGACTAGAGAAAGTCTTGGGTTGCTTTTGCAGTTTGCTTTGGGTCATTATCCATTTGCACTGTGAAGAGCTGTCTGATCAGTTTTGCAGCATTTGGCTGAATCTAAGCAGAGAGTACAGTCCTGTTCACTTCACAACTCATCTTGCTACTTTTACCAGCAGCCAAATCATCAATAAACACTAGTCACCCAGTTCCACTGGGGGGTCATACATGCCATGCCGTAGCACTGCCTCCACCATGTTAAACAGATAATGTGGTATGCTTTGGATCGTGAGCTGTTTCTCTCCTTATACTTTTCTCTTCCCATCATTCTGGTACAAGTTCATCTTGCTTTCATCTGTCCAAAGAATTTGACAAAACTGTGCAGGCTCTTTTAGATGTTTTCTGGCAAAATCTAATCTGACCTTCCTGGTGTTGAGTGTAAGCAGTGGTTTGTGCCTTGCTGTAAATCCTCTGTATCTCCATTTATGAAGGCGTCTCTCGATTCTAAACTTTGACTGTGACACACCTGCCTTCTCAAGAGTATTATATCTGCTTCATTTGTCATAAAATAAGGGAGCAGGCCTCACCTGGCCATGAAACTGCTTGTCAGTCAATTGTCCCATTAGTTTTAGACCTCTGAAAATAGCGGACTGTGTATAAAAATGGCTGTAATTCTTAAACAGTTCATGCAAACGTTTTGTAAAACCCCTCAAATTAAAGCTGAAAGTCTGCACTTCAATCACATATTGATTGTTTGATTTACAATCCACTGTGGTGGTCTACAGAAGCAAAATTACAACAATGTCCCAAACATTATGGAGGGCACTGTATGTACACTTACCCGTTTTTGCTCCTCCAAATAGGCGAGTCAGTTCTAGGACACAGTATCTGCTGACTGTGATTACTTTCCACAGCTTGACTTTGTTTTGTTTTTTTTTGGCTAATTTGTGTTACAGAGAGTGTGAGGTGTTCAGTAAGAATCATGCTGCTCCTTTTTCCAAAGTGATTACCTTCCACAAGAGAGAACCCTTTGACCTTGAAGCCTTTTACAGCAACCCTCAAGAGCTCCCCTACCCAGACCACAGGATAGGTAATGGTCGTTGCTTAGTTTTACATAGACGTTGGATGTATGCATGTACCGGGTTCCTTTTACCGGCTGCACAAGTCTACAGAAACAGGTGACTGATGTGGGTACACCAATTAGCTGGCCCAACAAATTGGATGGCAATTAGGAGTAAAGCAAGCAGGTTCTCGTGTGACTCAGCCAAACAGTATAATTATCTGTATTGTTTGTGTATCAGCATGTGGTGGGTGGGTACGTTTTCTCAAGTGGGATGTAATTTTTTTTGTTGTTTTTTTTTTTGCAGCTGCCAGTGTTCTGTCACAAGAACATCTTGAGGTCCTATTATAGAAGCCGCTCATTTTCTTTCCATCTGCTTCCAGGTTGTTTTTCAGTACAGAATGTGGTGCCCCAGCCAGATGGTGACAGCTCTAAGGTGAAAGTCAAAGTGCGTGTCAACATCCACGGCATCTTCAGCGTGTCCGGCGCTTCTCTGATTGAGAAGCAAAAAGGAGAGGGAGAGGACATGCAAACTGATTCGGAACCAGTGGTGCAGAATGAAGGCAGAGGAGAGGAGCAGGTAGGGTGACTGTTGCCACCGTTGCTTTTGTGATGCCACACATGTCAGCAAGTCAGTCTGTCTGTGCCACACGGAGTAAAAGCACCCCAGCTGTTGGATAGATTGCGATGTGTGTCACTAATTAACAAGTCACATAGCATTTCTGGTCCTTATCGTCATATTAGTGGATTTTCAGCCTTGTAAAAAGCAGCTGCGTGCACCTTGCATTCACATTTTTTTTTAAGTCGTTTGAAAGATACTCTCTCTTCATTAATTGATCTTTTAGAGGCAATTCAAATATCAAATACTGTGGCACTTGACTTCAATCTTGCATAAAATAATTATGTACGTGTCTCAGACCAAAATGCAGGTGGACCAGGAAGGCCAAATGCAAGGGGACCAGCAGAATGAGGACACCAGTTCCAGCAGTAAGGTTAGTCAGGCTGAGATTTAGGGATGCTCCAAAACTGCATGTTTTTAAGGCTGTCCTTGTTTGTACTTGCTCATATCAGGCTGTACTGATAATAAAGCAAGCAAGATCCTGACACTGATATCGTAGGCCCACACATTAAGCTCTTGAGACATGGAGGTGATCGAAATAAGTATTTTTGTGAAAAATTAATTGGGTTTCATTAATTTTCACGTATTGTCACAGATTTTGCTCACAAGCTGCTGAATTCATGTCAGCGCTGCTTATCGATGCATCTGTGCTACACTTACATGGACTCATCCAGTATTAATTAGTCTAAAAAAAAAATAGATGATTATTTTGGCAATGTGCCCCATATTTGAAAATCCAAAAAGGCCTGCTTTTGTTCTCTGGTTTCCAAATTTAGGAGGGAGCAGCTGGCGAGAAGCAGGACCCAACAGCAGGAGGAAGCAAGCTCAAAGTCAAGGTGAAGAGTATCGATCTTCCCATTGTGATCAACAACATTCGACAGCTCGACAGTGATGTCCTTTCTAACTTTGTGGAGTATGAGGTGAGTGCTGCTGGTGGCCTTTGATAAAAGCCGAGTCATGCTTTGATTGAAATGCTGATTACCGTAAAGGGTGCAGAGCAATGTTAAAACACTGATATATACATATGAGCATCTACTATTGTACCATATTTATGATAGAAAAGCAGATTGGCTTTATTTAGGTATATTGTAATACTGAATAGCATCCGCTTGGTTGGTTCAACTGTAATTTGTTTGTGTGTGTTTTGTCATCATAGCGTCAGATGATTATCCAGGACAAACTGGTGAAAGAGCTGAATGATGCAAAAAATGCTGTGGAGGAGTATGTATACGATCTGCGGGACAAACTTTGTGGGATCTATGAAAAGTATGTCACTGAGGCGGTAAGTGCTACCTTTTCTCCACACCTCTATAACAGCCTATTATGACTGAATCAATGTACCAAGAGAATGATCTATATAAACATGTTATGTTTGTTAAAAACAGGACAGTAATCAGCTGACACTGATGCTGGAGGACACGGAGAAGTGGCTCTACGAGGATGGAGAAGACCAACCCAAACAAGTCTATGAGGAGAAGCTAGATGCACTTAAGGTATGTTTGCATTTATTACAAGAAGGAGATTTTTCTGCAGACTACTAGAACATTTACTCACTTTGTCATTATTTTCCAGAGGTTGGGCCAGCCCATCCAGGACCGGCACAGAGAGCACGAGGACAGGCCGAGAGCATTTGAGGAGCTGGGAAAGAAACTGCAACTCTACATGAAGTTTGTCGATTCCTACAAGCAGAAGGTAAACCCTCTTCAATCTGTGATGTCTTTCAAATGATCCTTTACAGGCAACAGACAGAAGTGGGAATTGTGTTTGAAAGTGATGTAATTTGCATGTTTTGTACAGTGCTTTACAAATACTGTGTCACGCGAATAGGAAGCGTGTTAATCATCTATGTACACACAGATGATTGATGTTATGATACTTATAAGAAATACATTCAAGACCTGCTAATGATTTTCTTTGTCAAAAACTCTTTCCCAGGATGAGCGATGCCTTCATTTGAGTGCAGAGGAAATGAGCGCTGTGGAGAAGTGTGTGAATGAAAGCATGGGCTGGATGAACAGCAAGATGAATGCGCAGAGCAAACTCGCTTTAACTCAAGATCCAGTCGTTAAAGTGGCAGACATCATTGCTAAAATCCAGGTGTGTGATCAGCTATTTAAGAAATAATCACCTTCCTCCTTTAGTAGGAATGACATCTGCTGATTCTCCTTCGGAAAACCTGCTTCTTTCCTCACCAGGAGCTGGAGGACGTCTGTAATCCAGTAATCAACAGGCCAAAGCCCACAGTGGAGGAGGCCCCCGAGGTGAACGATCAAAGCAGCGGAGCTCATAACGGCCCGACAGCTAACCAAGGAGGAGCCGAAGGAAAGAGAGAAGCAAAGGGAAGCCAGCAGACGAAGCCTGGCACGAAAGAGATGGAGGTGGACTGAGATCTGTGTCCGACAAGCAAACTCCGCAACCATCGCTGCGTTCATCGTCACACGACATTTAGACGGACGCAGAAAAGTCAACACCCGGGATCATTTCTCAGTCCCCATCAGCCACTTTTGTTGATCAGTTTTTTTGTGTCCCTCCCATTGGATTTTTCCATTTGAGGTTTTTGTTTTCACCCTTATGTGTGACACTGGTGTGCTGTAGTCTCTCAAAGGTTTGACATACTAAATAAATTAAAGAATGGCGCAATAGATTAAAATATGAGTCTGTCGTAAAACTGAGTCCTTCGTACCTCGCGGGAAGGTACGCTTTGTATTTGCATTCCACGTGTCCAAATGAGTGTCCAATATCGCCCATAAGAGAGCTAGAAAGTGCTGTCCATACCACTGCTAGTGCAAAAGTTTTAGTTAGTATAAGTAATACAAATTATATTTGTATTGAATGGGTTTGAAGAGATGTCCTGTGTCTACATACTGTAAATATTATTTGAGTAAATAAAAGCAGCCAGCATAGATATGTATATAGAGAACACATTCCTAGTGTTACAATGGAAATGCTCAACACACCAAATTTTCTTTAGTGATTGGTTGCCTATTTCCTTTTTTTTTTGTTTTCTTGCATTTTTCCATATTTAAGTAATAGGCTTTAAAGATGGGAAAAAATAAATGCATTTGTCTGTAAGACAAAATTTTGTACGTCTGAAATTCTTGATTTTCAGAAGGTGAATTTGTCCAGAGAAAGTGACCATATTTATGCTGTACTTATGTCCTTGGATCTGATACAGATAGTTAAAAAAAAATTACATCACTGCAATTTTAATATCTCCATTCCCTAAAAAGAACTTGCATTTTGGGTCTGTAATGATCTGTGGCACTTTGGTTTACCCAAAGTGAAACTCTTAAGATTAAGTTTCTTAAACATGCATCAACCTGACATGTGTATCGATGGCATGAGAAACCAGAGCTGCTGGATAGAAGAACATGAAGTGTCCATAAAGAAGGCCCCTGCCTGGGTTGCTTTAAACCCAGGATCCTCTTGCTGTGAGGAAAGTTTTCCATTTAGTGGACTTTATGGCTCATTTTTGTTTTAAAACATCCTTTCTATGTCAGCAAACCAAGACAATCATGACAGATCAAGTCGTGTGTGTAGAATTGACAAAATTTCAAAAGAACTAGCTGAATTTAAAGCTACTGGATTGTTTCACAATTCGAATACCTTTTCTTTAACAATTCATTCAGTATTTTTTTTATTATTTAGACCACATTTCTACTCTGGGTCTCCAAAGTTCAGCTGACAAAACTTTCAGGCAAAAACTTTGAAAATTTGCAAATTTACTAATGCTGCCCTGTATTTCTTAAACCGTATTTTTGGGCACGGTCAGAAGCACTTTTAATCAGTTTTTATGAATATTAACTGGTGATTTCATATGTGCAGTTTCTGTATCTCGATGGCCATTGAAATTTAATTTAGATAATGGAAGCGTCGTGGAACTCCACCGCAGCTATGGGAACCTTGGAGGGGGCGTGACAAACTTGAACGCTGCCAAGTGACGCGACGTGTCACGTGGGCACGGAGTAACGGGCGGATATTTTCAAAATGGAAGATATGGCAAAGTTTTGGAGGGGAACGTGAGAACAACATGTATTCGCCCTCTGAGGACTCCTGCAGCGGCTATCCATGAACTCTGCCGATCGGGGAGCATTATTACAAACCCACGCATATGCGAGGTGAAAACCCGCCACGATGAGTGTTTCGATCGGCGACAAAATTGAGGTGAGTGCTTTTCTTGGGCTAACACCCACACGCTAGCGTTGACCCGAAAAGTGCAGGCTTTTTCTCGCGTTATGTCAAAGGCTGGAGTTAAAAGTTTGCTGCATAATATCGTGTTGAAAGGGAAAATAACACTCAATTTGCTAAATTTAATGGGGGATATGTCAAACCTTTATTCAGCCATAGCTAAATATTGTACTACTGAACAGCAATTACTGAGGCGATAACATAGCTTATTGTTTCGTGTGTCTTTAAAAGGTCACTCGTTGCCTAAAATTATTATTATTACTAGTAGTACTGCTATTATTATTATTATTATTAGTGGTGAAAGTGTCAGCATCGTTTTTGTACCCGGGTGTGTAACCTTACCCAGGCTCCCCCAGGACGAACAATGTTGTCTCTCCTCAGTGCATCAGTTTGGGGACCCGTCATGCTGCTTGGAAACAGCTACAAGTGGGTCCTCATTAGCGGGAAGAGAGCCGGGATAATTAAAGGTTTTGGTTGGCCATATGACAGCGTCAGGTGTTGGTGGCTTGTTTGACAGTTAACGTTTGTTGTGGGAGGATTTCTCCCGTGTGGGGTCGTTAGTGCCTGGTTTGTTTGTTGTGCTGAACATCCAGCATGTCGCAGGTTACGGGGAGCATGTTTGATCAGGTTATTCATGGCTTTCACAGCTTGTCTGATGGCTCCCATACTAGCAGAGATGAGGGGGGAAGTTTTTCTTATGCTCAGGAGCTGAGGATTGAGGTATCAGGTTTTAAAGGCTTGCCGTGGGACTTGCATGGGAAGATGAAATCAGAATCATGTTTTCCCGCAAATGCATTGATTGTACAACTTTCCTTCTTGTGCATGCAGGACTTTAAGGTCCTCACTCTACTCGGGAAAGGCTCCTTTGCGTGTGTTTACCGGGCCAAATCGGTGAAGACTGGTCTGGAGGTTGCCATCAAAACGGTGAGATAATCTACATCTTTATCAGTGATGCTGTAAAGTGTAAACTGGAACTATCCGATTATGACATATGTTGCCTCCCATGGGCTTTTTGTAGTCCGTTGACCCGCCCCACAGATGAGGTCCTAGTGTTCCATTACCATTGTGGGTGACAGACTGATTATTAGGATCAAACCAAAGCACCATGCGTCAAACTGTACCCCATTCCATGTTGATCGTAGGGGTGGCAGGTGTATAATTAGCTCTGTTGTTCCCATCTGCAGATTGACAAAAAAGCAATGCACAAAGCTGGTATGGTCCAGCGTGTGAGGAACGAGGTGGAGATTCACTGCCGACTGAAACATCCTTCAATACTTGAGGTAACGCTGAAAAGCCACAGATAACTTCTTGTGATGGAGCATTGTTTGGACTTAATACACAACACCAAGCCTGTGTTCCCATTTAAACATGTTCTCTTTAGTGTATCCATACGGTATAAATGTTTTGTGTGTACAGTACAACTACAGATCAGCCCGTTTTGGAAACAATAATTTGAGATATGTGAATACTTAGTGAGTTTACAGTTAATGTTAACACCAGTGCTGCGGGGTTTCCTGTGGTTTTTTTTGGGACTGTTGTATATATCAGCTTTCTGTATTGTTGTCATGGTTATATAGTGCGTCCTAGATAGAACTTTGTGTAAGGCACTCCGCCAGTTTGTTTCCACTTTACTTAATCAGTAGTCTGACTAATCTTCAGCTTTAAAGATTAACTAGGAAAGCAGGCAGTGGTGGTCTCACTGGTTCGACTTTCAGGACCACAGCAATACAGTCGTTTTAAAATCCAGTCAAATTTATTCTATATTCTGTTGTTTCTCATAATTTTTTCTGTTTTGACACGATAGTAATTAAATGATATTGTTATGTCTTTTGTTTTTATAAAAGCTTTACAACTACTTTGAGGACAGCAACTATGTGTATTTGGTGTTGGAGATGTGCCACAATGGAGAGATGAGTCGGTACCTTAAAGAGCGAAAAATGCCTTTCTCTGAAGATGAAGGTCAGGGAGAAGTGTTTTGTTTGGAAACCTAAGTATGAATTGTGTTGTCAGCTTTGTGAGTTGCTAGTATTAAGGAAAAAACACTTTTTTTTTTTTTTTTTGCTCCACAGCGAGACATTTCATGGACCAAATAGTGAAAGGGATGCTTTATTTACATACTCACGGCATCTTGCACCGGGACCTGACCTTGTCCAATCTTCTGCTGACCAACAGAATGAACATTAAGATAGCAGACTTTGGCCTGGCCACTCAGCTCAAACTCCCAAACGAAAAGCACTTCACCATGTGTGGCACACCCAACTACATCTCCCCAGAGGTGGCCACTCGCAGCGCCCACGGGCTGGAGTCCGACGTGTGGTCACTTGGGTGCATGTTCTACGCTTTCCTGATGGGTCGCCCGCCATTTGACACAGACACAGTAAAACACACTTTGTCTAAAGTGGTTCTCGGGGAATATGAGATGCCTACCCACGTTTCTTTGGAGGCTCAGAACCTGATTCATCAGCTGCTGCAGAAAGACCCTGCACAGCGGCCCAGTCTCTCTGCAGTACTGGACCACCCATTCATGACCCAGAGCCTGCTGGTCAGGACCAAAGAGCTGGGGCTTGGGGATGAAGGGTCCATTGACAGTGGCATTGCCACCATTTCCACAGCCTGCACCTCCTCCACTTCAGCCAGCAGCGGCAGCCGCCTCCAGAGGCGAACCAAGCATATGATAGGCTCTGCTCTGCCTAATCGCATGGCACCCATTCCAAGTCTTTCACGGCAGCCCAACAGTGTCTGTTATGAGGACGGAGACCAGTGGCACCATCAGCATCCACCGGACAGATTCTACAGAGGGGGCAGGAGCAGAGCAGTTCATGTTGGAGAAAGTGGAGAGCCTCATTCTCGCTACCTGAGGAGGACTCGCTCTTCAGACCGCCCCAGTTCTACTGCAACAGGTTCAACTCACGCAGAGCTGGGGCGATGCCACTCAGAGGAGACTCTAGCTGGTGTAGGACAACCAGTCTTCCCCATGTCCTCCACTCCACACCCATTTTCAGAGCATGGAAGACTCCCCTCTCCGCCTGTCAAGCAGTCAGCAAAGTAAGCAGTTGGTCTGTTTATGATTTTTTTTCTTAATTTTTCCCCAACTTATTGAGATTAATAGATGCCACTCTCTGTTTCAGTTCTGGGTATTTATCCACAGAGATGGCACATCCACCAAACTTGCAATTTCAGGACCTAGAGGGAGTTTCTAATTGGCTCAACACTGAAGGCAAAATAATTTTTTTTTTTTTGCTCTTTGATTGTTTTATTCTCAAATCAGTGACTGAGCTCACATATGCAAACCGTGACTACAGGTTTGTAAAATTTTCACTGAAGCAAAGTTTTCCAAATGTTGCACTTTCTTTCTCAGGTTCTGGACAGAGGCCCGTAGATGGCAGCACACACAGCAGTAGCGGCAGCTTTCACAGCAGCAG
This sequence comes from Cichlasoma orientale, assembly GCA_034780415.1. Taxonomy (NCBI): domain Eukaryota; kingdom Metazoa; phylum Chordata; class Actinopteri; order Cichliformes; family Cichlidae; genus Cichlasoma; species Cichlasoma orientale. Next base: position 1,500,208 of record JAVDPK010001032.1, on the reverse strand, counting down.
AGGACCTTTAGGTGTTCACAACTCCTGGACAGATAAGCCCATGAGCCGAGGCGCGAACCTTCACCCGAACCTGCACCACCAGCTTCTTTCCAACTCCGACTCCTACAGAGAGAACATCCCTGGATTAGAGTTCCAGCCTCTTCACGACAGAGAGTTAAAGCTCCCTTCAGCCAAACCCAGTACAGATAAGTCGAAGAAAACGCTGAGGGACGTAGTCCCGCCTCTGTGTGCGTCCCGGCTGAAGCCAATCCGACAGAAGACGAAAAACGCTGTTGTAAGATTTTTTTTTTTCCTTTAAATTTCTCTGTGTGAGCAGTTGAGATATTTGTAGGTCTCTCATTTCTCTTTTCTCTCGTCTTCCATCCAGGTGAGCATTTTGGACACGGGTGAAGTTTGTATGGAGTTGTTAAAAAGTCAAAGCGGTCAAGAAAGGGTCAAAGAAGTCCTTCGGATTTCCTGTGATGGGTCAATGGTATGGTTGCTGTAGTGCAATTAGAATATCACGCAGTTACTCAGTTCGGTTTTCCAAAACGGAGATATTTACTCTTGTAAACGGTGGCTTATTATTATTACTATCTGCTGTAGGTGACAATATACCAGCCTAATGGTGGAAAAGGTTTTCCTGTGCTGGACTGCCCGCCAGCTCCTCCAGAAGATATTCTTATTTGTAGCTACGAGGACCTTCCAGGTATTCTGATGGATGCATCACACCCACTAACATCCGCTTATGTAAAGTTAGAAATTAAATCTTAATGGATTTCTTTTTTTTTTTGTCACAGAGAAATACTGGAAAAAGTACCAGTATGCCTCCAAGTTTGTCCAGCTTGTGAAATCCAAGACTCCTAAAGTGACCCTTTACACCAAGTATGCTAAGGTCATGCTGATGGAGAACTCTCCCAGCGCAGACCTGGAAGTTTGCTTTTACGACGGTGAGTCAGAGGTGTTTGAAGATGAATGAATGAGGTAGCTAAGCCGATGAGACTAAATTAATATGTAATAACTATGTCACGTAGGAGCAAAGACCCACAAGACGTCAGAACTGGTGCGAGTGGTGGAGAAGGGTGGGAAGTCGTACACCGTGAAGGGCGAGGCGGGGCTGAGCGGCCTGAGCCCGGAGAGTCGGAAGTATGTGGAGCTGTCTGACGAGGGCCACAGCATGTGTCTGTCTCTCGAGGCCGCCATCACAGCCGAGGAGCAGCGCAGCGCCAAGAACGTCCCTTTCTTCCCCATAACGATTGGCAGGTGACAGGAAAATTCTGTCCACTCCGTAACGTTTATTTATTTGTTTGTTTTCTCATCTCACAAGACATGTTTTATTTTTTTTTCCCCAGGAGACCTGCCAGCTCAGACCCCCCGTGTTCGTCGTCTGTGCCCGCGCACCCCCTTCCTCCAGATACAGCGTCACCTCCTAAACCTCCACAAATCACTCCTTCAGTAAGTGCTTGCATTACTGGATGTATGAACTGAAGACCGATGTGGGATTCCACACCCACCTGCTCAGATGTCTGTGCCATCAGAATTAGGTGTTGACCAATCAAGGAGTCTTTACCAGGCTGACTGACTGCAGAGGCAAAAATCTTTCATGTATGCGGTGCAGGAAGAAGTCAGCATAGCTTTTTATGGTTTTATGTCTCGGTTCACTTGTTTCAGGTAGAGGGAGTCTTTCTACAGTACAACCAGAGCACTAATAGCAAGCCTGACAAGTTCAAAACATAAAAACAGCACTTGCATTCATACTCGGGTATGAATCCAAGTGCGTCTACAGACTGTGGTGAGATCTGTGTTTGATTTTTACTTCTTTATTTCCAGATGATTTCCTACGACGGGTCTGACTTCACCACAGCCAGCTTGAATAAGAAAAGCTCCCCAGTGCGACAGGACCTCATTCAGAGCACAGGAAAGGTGGTCAAGTCGATATTTGTGCCAAATGTTGGATGGGCATCCCAGGTAATTGATGAATAATTAATATTCCATAACTGAGAAAATTAATTGTCTTTGTGACAAAAGCCAAAATCCATGTTTCTATAGCTGACGAGCGGAGAGGTGTGGGTGCAGTTCAACGATGGTTCTCAGCTGGTGGTTCAGGCAGGAGTTTCTTGCATTACCTATACGTGTCCAGATGGGAAGATCACCAGGTATGGAATATGTTAGACATGGCGTCTGTGTTCCCTTTCAGAGGTTGTTTGCTCGTCTATGTTATTATCAAAAGGCACTTATGGTGGATGCTCATAATAAACAAGCCCAAAGTTTGAAATGGGGCTGCAACGATTCCTCGAGTCACTCGATTATAAAAAAAAAATCCTCGACTCAAATGTGTTGCTTCGATTCTTCGTTTAAACTACAGTCTGCACAGTTTGCTAGCGGGCGCCGCCATCAGCACTAGCAATGTGAAGGTGACCGGAAAACTACTGGTCACATTTTTCTAGCGTCCAAAGCAGCAACGCTTGGTTCCTGTAACTGGGAAACAGCTGGAGGAACCCTTCATCAACCACCTGATCAGCAAGTGTCAACGTGAAGAAAAGAGAACTTTGTAGCTGCTCCATCCACCGCTGTTAAAATAGGCAAAACTATTTCTTATCCGGTTAATCGATAGAATACTCGATTACTAAAATAATCGATAGTTGCAGCCCTAGTTTGGAATGAAGAGCTGAATGTACTGTGTATGAGATCAGGCTTCACTGTTCTACACACTCTGTTTCTAACAGTCTTTTTCTTCTTTCGGCTCTGTGCGATGTCAGTGAGCAGATGTTTTTAATATAGTCCTCTTAGTAGCTCCGCTCACCTGCAGTTTACATCTTTTGCTTGCATCTGGCAGCCAATCAGAAGAAAGTTTGCTTAAGGGGAAGGAGCGGTCCAAAGGCCGAGTGTGAAACAAATGAGGATTATTTTTGAGCTACTCTATTAAAAGTCTGAGAAATAATAAAAACACAGAGCTGTTATTTATTTTATTTTTTGCTGGATTTACTTTCCACATGAATGAAGCCACAGGAAAAACGTTTCCATGACTCGTATTATTGTGTGTGGCACAGAAAGTAACGAACGCTGTGTTCTCTGCAGGTACAAAGAGAACGAGAAGTTGCCCGAGCACGTTAAGGAAAAGCTTCACTGTCTCTCGACCATTCTTGGCCTGCTGGCGAACCCAGCAGCCCATCACCTTCAGTCCCATTAACACTTTGCATAGAGACGCCCGTCAGAACTGGAAGTAGCATTAGAAACCTTCATACCCTCATTTCTCTTCTTGTAAATATCTTCTATTTCTGTTGTTTTTACGTGTACAGAAGACTGAGATTATGAAAAGAGATTTTTATTTTAATAAGCAGCAATTTTGTATAGTTTCTACTTTAGCCCTGTTGGAAAACTTAAAGTTTGTCTTTCTTTTTTTTTTTTACTGTTTCCTACTACTATGAAATGTGTGAGTGATACATGCTGAAAAAAATAAAACATCTGGAGGCCGGGTGGAGAATCGCTGCACTTTGTTTTGCAGTCTTCTCTTCAGTATATTCATGAAGGAATTTTGTATAAAAGAAATTAAAGTATTTATAGCCTACTTATGGTTTCAGTAATAAAGAATTCATAAGCATGGGTAATATAAGCTTAGCAGGCAGTTACCTCCCCTTATGCATTTTCTTTTTAATGTAACATTCACACTCTGATGAATGCATCGGGGGCAACTCAGGGTTCAGTATCTGTCTATGGATACTTGGACACATGGTTTAGAGGAGCCGAAATGTAGTGTTGTCCTTTTTTTTTCTTTTTTTTTTAGCTGGACAATTTTATGGTCTCTAGCACACTTAAGATTTGCTATCACAACATTCATCAGCTCTAATCCAAAATAAAGCCTTTCCCTTCCGGTGCTCGGAAAAGCTTTCCAGTGAATGGTATTCAAGGACATCGAGACTTATTGCTAGCATGTTAATCTCAAAACAGAGAAGCCTCCCTCAGTGTGACACTTTAGTAGGTCAATACATGAAGAAAACATCAGTGCCTCCCAGCTCACCCGCCTGAAGTTTCTTTTCCTATAGCTTCATTATATAAAATGAAACCATGCAAACATTTTACCTCCATACTATGAAAATTTTTATTTTACAGGCCCTTAAAGTACATAAAATTGAGTTAATATCTTCCAGCTTTTTTGGGCCCTCATAACTTAAGTATATTATTATTAAAGTATATTATTAGTAGATGAAGCACTCTACCTCCTGAATTGTAGGATGACTGTTGGACAAAAAAACACATCTGGATTAGTTTCACATGTTTATTTTGCCCTGTTGAATCGGCCATTTAATTAAAAAAGTCACAAAATTGTCGATTCTTCTCAATTACAGAACTGATACAAAACGACATACTGTACGGATGTAAGCATAGGCCCAGATACATGTACTGTACAAGACACCCAAGAAGTAAACATTCAGGTGGAGCCCAGGAGCATGATGACACCATCTGGGTTGCAGAAATGACCAAGAATGGGATTAAACCATTTAGATTTTTCATTTAGAAGCACAGTAAGGAACACGAGATAGGACACAGTATAGTGGTGTACACAGATATCAGCCTTTTCAACCTAAACAAGGACTCAACCACAACGTTGCCCCTCTTCCTAGGTGAGGAAACACCTAGACTTTTCTGAATCTGGCATGGTACTTTTTAATTTATTGTTGCTTCACTACACTTTCAATGGAAATTTAAACATATGTAGTGAAGACCAACTTCTACAGTGCCGCTGCTATCCTTTTGTCCCAGAGAGATGCTGGTGAGGTGGCTGCAATGACACAAATATTTACACTAACAGAGCAAGCAAGAGGACCGTCAGTCCCCTTGAATGCTGATGGAGGAAAGAAAACCGCAAGAGGAGCTCTCTGGGACAAGAGAAGGAGAAGCAGGCTCACCAGATTGCAGTAATCTGTATATGCTCCCGCTAGATGCTAGAGGGAGGCAACAACCACTCAGCTGGTCTGTCCCTTTCACACCACCTGTACAGCAAGACCCAGAATTTTACTGTCCCTCTAGTAAATACCCACTTGTTCAAAAACATCACTGCTTTCATTTATATAAAACATTTCCCCCATAAAATCTCAATAAAATAAAGTTGCTCTTAGTAGATGTAAGGACATTATAAGATATTAACAAAATTGGAGTAAAAAAATCTCACAGTGAACACTGGGAACAACAGCTGGACCACCTCCTCCTCCTCCTCCTCCCTTCACTTAGCATGTGACACAAATACAGCAGCTGGAACAGCAGACAGATTAGAGAATAAGGCTTGAAGCATATGAGTGGACTGGACTGGACTGTTGGTTTAGTTAACTGTAAGAAGCGTTGAGAGAGCAAGTTACTCAATCATCTCAGACTGCTCAGAAAAATACTCAGTTTACCTGGGTATTTACACATACGCGCACGCACACAACCGATTTTCTTATTATTGAAAAGTGACAAGCTACACAGCAGCCCCAAGTCTGTCGATCGGCCGAGTTCGCCTCAGTTTGCCCGTGTGACAGATGCAAGTGTTGAAGACACATGCAGAGTCTATTTTAAGGAGACTACAACCCCACGAAAGAATGAGAGAAATCTCACAAGATCCCACTGGAATTCCGAAAAATCATGGAATTTCTTGGAAAACAGACACAAAAAAAAAGGGAATGTGATCCTCGTCTTCCTGCACCGGAGCAACTCAAAAGGATGTGGTTGGTTTGTCCAACACCAAACAACTGGCATCTGACACACAGAAAAAACACTCAAAAGACCTGCACACCCTAGTGCCACAACAATCATTAAAAAAAAAAACAAAAAAAAACTAATGAACTTGGTCACATGGTCATGTAGACTTCATCTCAACATTCGGAAATAATGCTCTTCTTGTTTTTCCTGCAGTCGTCCTTCCTACGCTCAAATTGAATTTGATGGCACTCGGAAAAACTGCTCACCTGTTTGTTTAAACCATGAAAACAATCTCATCATTCTCTGCAGTCTGTTGGCCACAGTCACATAGCAACCTGGGATCTGTGGAGTAGAGTTCAAATGCCCAGACACCTCCTCTCTCCACGCCTTTGTACAGAGTACTCAGTGGTATTGACCAGAATACAAACACACGTCTCTGGCACAGTTGGCCACAGTGTAAATGTGCCTGTAGGTAAGTTTGTGTGTGTGACAGATACAAGGGATCATACATTGCACATCTAGTGGCACGTCATTCTACAGTCCTGATTAGGCCTTCCAACTAATTACCTCGTCTGGACCCTTTCATTACAGAGACCTCACGCAAGAGAGAGAAAAATTAAATCAGCTATTAGGCAAAAGTTCCCAAAGTTCACATTACAGTACTGTTAAAGTCTCATTAGACAAAACGAAAAATACCAAAAAAAAAGGCAGAGGAAAAAAAAACAAAAAGCTTACATCCAATCACCATCATTTCCAATAACTATATAAGAAAAGGTTTGTTTCTTGATTAGATATATTATCATCATTAACATCATAATTACTATGATTATTTATTATTATTGTCACCACTGTCATCCGTTATTTGTTCAGGGATCAAATGGGGAGGTAAGGTGGCTGGGAGGGGAGGAAAATCAGTCACTGGGAGGAAGCCTTGGTGGCTATCGTGGAGACACAGTGCTGCTGGAAGTTGGGTGACATGGCCGAGTTGCAGCCCAGTCTCTGCAGCTCTTTTCCCAGCATGCTGCAGCAGCCCGGGGCTGGCGGAGCAGCGTTGGGTACCGTGGTGCTCACCGGCAGGCCTTTGGGCTGTTCGCCGGCAGGAGCAAAGTCGGGGTTGTGACTCTGAAGCACGCTGCTGATGTGGTTCAGGAGGTCGTTGAAGAACTCTGGTACACCTTCATAACCTGCAAAGGAGACAAAATATTTAAAAAAAAAAAAAAAAGTACAAATGTGACTCCTGGCTGTGTGCTAAATAAACAATATCCTACTTAAACTATTCTAATAGAGTTTACAAGAAATGGAGTGCTGCCTAATTAATGACTTAATTACCTCAGAGATTCATGTGTAGTGTTAGGGTAGGAAAATCTCATTGCAACATTTTTTGATCAAAGTGGAGTTTCTGCCCATCTGACTGCACACAGCCACAGCACCGTCACCCACTGGTTTGCAAAGCCTTGATTTTTGCCATCGCTTTATTATCTTTTTGAACCAGAAAGTGAGCAAAGGGCAGATCTGACTGAGAAAACTGAGGGAAGACTACACACTCATGGGGTTGAGGCTTGCCAGTGACAAGGCTGACTCACTCTAAAGTTTACTGTGTGTGGTTGGTCATCTGTCACAAATCAAGTCCTTTTTCCAACCAATGCTTTCTTTTATCCCCAGCAAGGAAGGAAACAAAGAACATTAGCTGCCTACCTTTATAACCTGTGATCCTCTTAGCCTCGCTAGATTATTACAGAACAGCAAATAAAGCAAACTAGCTACTCAAAGTTACAAGCAAAGATAAACTTAAGAGCTAGCAAAATAAAAAAACAAAGCAATCAAACTTTCATGTAATTATTACAGAACTAATAAATTTCTGTGACACTTTGGGATCCTTCTGGACATTAAAGCAACAATAAAAACTAAACTTCATTCTATATTCAGTAAGACTAATCAGTAAAGAGTTTTCCGAGGTCATGGCTTGAGGGAGCCCAGGTCTGTGTTCCTATAGACGTCCATACAACTGGACATCTTTTTGCAACCGCAGGAGTCGCCCCCTCCTGGCCATCAGAAAGAATGCACAAGCTTCACGCTCCAGACACAGACTCGTGAGTAACAAAGAAGACTGAGACTACATGCATGTTTTAAGCTCCAGCTGTTTAGAATTACACAGGGGACGGGCGATGGCTGCTCTAAAGAGTGCTATATTACAGCTCTCAGCTCTAGACGGTGGCATCAGAGAATCAGTTTTATTTAGTGAAGTAAAACTGATGTTTACTTTCTACTTAGTGTGCAGACACTGTGAAGAAGCTAATTTAAACCTGTGACTGTGTGTGTGTGTGTGTGTGTGTGTGTGTGTGTGTGTGTGTGTGTGTGTGTGTGTGTGTGTGTGTGTGTG
>JAVDPK010001032.1:1375904-1492073 GCA_034780415.1 Cichlasoma orientale | reverse complement strand
TGTGTGTGTGTGTGTGTGTGTGTGTGTGTGTGTGTGTGTGTGTGTGTGTGTGTGTGTGTGTGTGTGTGTGTTGGAGGCTGTACCTACCTGGGAATGCATTAATGTCAATGACGGCGTGCTGGCCTGTTTGGTTGTTGATGATTACATCAATGCCAAACAGGGATACGCCCAATGCTTCTCGCAATGACCTGGACAACTCTCTGATGACATCATCACTGGGTGGCTGAGACACCCCCTCCACGTTCTCTCTCTGAGTGGGACAAATATTAAAATTTGCATTAGGTACACGGCTTCTAAAAGTCAGGCTCGCAGCCCTCAAAAGAACAGAGACATTTTGAAAGAAATCACATGACATTTCATTCAGTGACATTTTGGACGTACTGAGGTCAAGTCTGAGGACGACTCTGGTTTGGAAACATTGTGGCTGTTGAAGAAAATGGCTTTCCTGTCTGGAACAGAAACAAAGGGAAAAGGTGAAGCAGAATTTTATAGAGTTTTGACTACACTGACAGGGGCTACGATCAGAAGCCCTCAAAAAAACGACTTCCCGTGTCATGTCCTAATCACTTTTCCTACCTCGATGGAAAATGTTCACCCCATGTGTTCCTACCATATTGAACAACTGGTGAAAAACATAACTTAATTACAGAGGCTGGATTTTTACAGAAAAATATTTAGGCTATGAAATGTGGGGGGAAAAAAATGCTGTGACATCGAGATTAGTTCCTCATCCAGTCCACTTATATCTTCTCTTCCTGCATGAGAGATGACCCAGTGTAACTTCTGCATTTTTTAAGGCTTTCAGTGACTGAAGGTAAGATCAATTATTGATAATCATAAAGGCAGCAAAACAGAAGTGCTTAACCTGAGGATGTAACTAATGGAAGCTCAGTTATGGCAAATCTCAAATTGACTTTGATCATTTGAATATAGCTCATAATCCTGATCTAAAGAGGTTTCGCACACACCTCTACAACTTCCTAAGAAGCTGATTTTATTACTGCAGCCTAATGTCAGAGTTCAGTTGTCGGTTTAACACAGCCTGTTATTCAAGTTTTAAAACATATCAGGAAATTACTGCACGCAACGGAAAACATACCCATTAATATACGTGATCAACAATGCTTGCCAGTTATGCTGATGATTTATTGTCATGAACCCTCTGACATTACGTTGCTATGAATTGTGGGATGGTATTATTTTCTTTCCCTTCATAAAGGATGGTACAGTGCACTCTTTGCTAACAGAGGTAATAAAGGAAGCATTGAAGCCCCTTCGCTTGGTATTTATAGAGAATTTGTCGTCATCTTATGAAGGCTGCCATGCAGAGGTTTCTGGGTGACCTGACTCAGTTAGGAACCTTCCTGAGCAAAATTTGACTATCTGCAATCAGTTTTCTCTATGCATTTTCCATCATCAGCACTAGGTGGCGCCACAGCTCAACCATAGCCTTTAGCAAGCGAATGTCATGTTTTTTGATTTTAATGCCTGCTGTTTAAAAAAAGAAAAAGAAAAAACAGAAACTAAACCACCCTGACATATTTCCTTTTAATCTTTAAGTCTCTCAGTCATATCCACGTTGTGTTCAATTTGCTGACATCAATATGTTACTTATTTGCCTCCAGTGAAGCATTTTCTTCGATAAATGTGACAGGATGGATTACAACATTTTTTTTTTTTTTTGCCCTCCTTTTCTTTGATTTATAACTTGTAATGATTAACATGAGTGGGTGTTAGAGAGAGGGAAGCGGACTGGTGGAGTGGAGGGAAAAAGTGAGTTCCATCACTGTCCAAATAAATCTGCCCCTCAGCTCGGTGAAGGTCGCGGTAATGAAATGTTGGGTGGATGGGCTCATTTATTCCCAGGCTGGATGGGCAAAACTTCACTTTTAGAAGGAAGGCAGCCTGGGACAGCTCATCTCTCACTTTCCAAACACTAACCCTTACTTCAACCTTTAAAAGCACCCTTTTCCATCACTTTCTAGGTACAAAATATAATGTATAGCTTCAGGCTGTGGACAGATGACCTAAGCACTGTGCAGACGTATTGCTGTGGTATGCGGCTTTATGTGTTAGACAAGAGCTGAGCTCTTCTGTTGTACCACCACCGCTGCAGCATTCCAGGCTGGAACCAGCCGTCCTTTCTGCACTGTTACACAAAGCGGACGACAACGCTGATGGTGAAAACGGTTTCCATGAGGGCCTCTCTACTGTATCACATGCAAATACTGGAGTCATTTGTGTCAGGGGACAACCCTGTATTCAAAGACTCATCACGGGTGAAGCATTTGACATGTTTATGGAGGAAAAACACCACTGCTCTTGTTTAGTTTTGACAACATGTACCAACAGGGTATAACTCAATTGCACTCTGCTTTACCCCTTAAAAGGGCGAATAGGTCCGATCACAAAGACCATAAAGCCAGTTTATGAGGTCTTTTATTGGGTAATTTGGAGACGCTGTGCAGATTGTACAGACTGACCAGTGTGGCTATAAGCAGACTTCCCCACCTGTCTCTCTTTCTCCCTTTTTGTGTGTCTGCCCCTAACCTCACCTGCAGGTCCAGCAGGGAAATTCTTAAGGGAAGGTCTCTCCACTACAGTGTAGGAGTCTCCCACCACGAACACCTTGTAGAGTACTGCGTTGTGGTTGATGAAACTCTGAATCACGCATGGAGGTTTCACATCCTTCAGGTCCTCTTCACTGAAGATAATGGCCATCTGTGGGCAGGAAGACACATAATAAAAGACAAAGACCTTAACAGGCAAGAGTCAGATCAATCAGCAGTCTGAAGCGGGTTAAAATCTAACTTCATTCAATGCTGTTGGTGCAGCTGAAATTGATACCCCTGGCAAGCTAGCCAAATAGACCTCATTCCTCCAGTGTTATGCCTACACGAGGTATAACATTTTATCAGATTTTGCTGTTTGGACTAGAGTTAAATGACAATCCTATTACATAACAAGTGTTACTGCTTAGCCAGTGCAAACTTTTGAGGGTGTGAGTGACCTCTGAACCTTGTGGGCCTCGTACCTCATGGGAGTTGGTGCCATGAGCCACCCTTGTTTTGCAAACTGCAAGAAACGAAGACAAGAAAAAGATGAGAATTTACAGCAGAGTATATAAAGCCTCACAGTTTTCCTATTTATGAGACGATGAACAAAGAAACACGGCAACAGGTTTCAACAAAATTTGTGGTCAGTAGAATGATTTAAGAGGACTACAGTAGAACTACTTACTGAAGGGGAATGTGAGCCCTTGCCTCTTGATCTGCTCCAGGACATCTGGGCTGCACTCAGTGTTGAGGACCATGAATGGAGGAGAGCAAATCCTCTCATCTAAAATAAAAAAAAAAGAGAGAGAGAAGTGAAAGCAAGCATTACTGACCAGAAGACAAAGAGAGAAGTACTTAGGAGTTGTTGAAATGCTTCCCTTAATGTGCACCCTCTGATTTTTTTTTTTTTTAACTACAGAATTGGATCTTTAAATTATTTTTTCCTCTTTAATTTGTTCGAGCCACAGTTCAAACTCGGAATATAGTTTGGTTAGTAAGATAAACTGAGAAAAGCACAGTACACATCTTCAATTTAAAGTTTCAGTTATTTTTATGAGATATTTTTATAACTCATCCTTGTGATGCGTTTACACAAGAAACACAGCAGAGGCCATCTGATACTGCCAGGCCCTTCTGCTCCTTACAAACACACACACACACACACACACACGCACGCACATACGCACACACACGTATGCATGCGCACACACGGCTTTACATTAACCTAACCGTAACTACTACTTGCCTAATCTTAACTTTTCTCTTCTTTCGGGTGATCTGTTTAGGGGTCGCCACAGTGGATCATCTGCCTCCATCCCACTCTATCCTTTGCATCCTCTTGTCACACTAACCCTCCGCATGTCCTCCTTTCACTATATTCACGAATCTTCTCTGTGGTCTTCCTGTTTTCCTCCTGCCTGGCAGCTCCATATTCAACATCCTTTGTTCAATATCCCCTATCTCAGCCTTGTCTCTCTAACTTGTCTCCAAAGTGCTCAACCTGAGCTGTCCCTCTGATGTACTCATTTCTAATCCCGTCCATTCTGGTCACTCCCAGTGAAATCTCAATCTTAGCATCTTCAACTCTGCCTCCTCCAGTTTGGCCTCCTTCTTTAATCAGTACCACCATCTCCACACCACACATCACAGTCTCACCACCATCTTTCCTTCTGTCACAAATCACCCCTGAAACTCGTCGCCACCCACTCCGCCCTGCCTGCACTTTCTTCTTTACCTCTCATATGCACTGACTGTTGCATTGGATGGTTGACCCCAGGTACTTAAACTCATCCACCTTGGCTACTTCTCCTCCTTGCAGCTTCACTGCAGCTCAGCCCCCATAAAATGGCTTTGTTTAGGTCACCACAAAAACACACACAAATACAATGATGAAACACAGGAAGACATTGAATTTAATGAGGAACTATGGGGTCAAACCAGCTGAGGACACACACAGTCATCGGACACATCACCTGACGGACTCACATGCCTGACTGATATTTCACAACAAACATATGTGTAATTATGAAAAAAATTCTGCTTCTTTCTGACCCATCTCTGTGATATTTTTGTCTGTTTACATCACTTTTTTTTCTCCATAACATCCTGCAGCAGCAGGTTGGTCAGTTCTGATAAGACTTTAAAAAAAAAACATCCTGCAGCTTTGACATGCGTCACCATATCAGGGCTGGGGATGCATCTATATTAATGTTTTGTCTTCTGTAATTTCCCCTCCGCAGTAGGTATATGGGGGTGATAAGGCAGACGGTTGGGAGAGATCGCCACAGGAAATCATTGACTGGGCCAAAGCAAGAGCTGGCAAAATGTTAATGACAAAACACAATAGAAACATGCCGGTCTTTGTGTGCTGTGGGCCTCAGCAGTGGCAGGGCTCTCAGCTGCTGCTAGTGCTGAGGTCAGGAGAATCTCATTTGCCTACATTAAGTCCAGCACAGAGCGCTGAACTCTGGGTGTAGTCACGACCCCACAGATTTATAGGCACCATGTAAAAGTGCCCAAAGGGGGGGGGGGGGGGGGTTGGAAGTAGAATAATCATATTGTGGTTACATAGTTTCACCAACCAGCAACAGTTGTTTTTAAGACATAAACCAGCAGAGATGCATGTGAGAACAAAATGTCCACAGCTGATCACACCTGGTTTTTAACCTGCCAACCCCCCCAGTACAAAGCTCATGTAACACTAATATTTCAGTACACTCAACACTAGCAAGTGGGCAACCTGTGCCTCTGCTCAACTTAATGCTGCAGAAGAAGAATAATGCTGCTGGTGCAGAGACATTATAACACCTGCTGCTGTGTGATGATGTTATTATTAGGGAGGTCAGCTGAATGGCAAAATTAACTGGCAACAATATACATTTTTTACATGATACATAGACAATAGAATACAGGCATTTATTTTGCTATGTATCCTAAGTATCTTTGACTGACTTCTGTGTTCAATTTTGACCTGCTGTATTTATGCAAGCAATTTTTCTTTAAAATTTTTTTTATAGTACCAACATTTCACGTTTCATTAAAGCGAGTTATATAATCAAGCTCAACCAGTCTGATCTGATGACAGTTGTAACCACATGCAGCAATGATTTTGCTGAAATGATAGCTACAGCGATAAAAATAAGGTCTTAACCCGGAAAAATCCTTTAGCCATGTCCATCTCATGACGCGTCTGAGAACGAGACATTAAACGTTCCCCTGCTGCTGCTGCACATGTGTTTTCCAACACTATTTAGAAAACTCATTTCCAGGAATGCTTTTGATTTTTTTTTTGTGTCCAAAGAAAATAAATCTGGTTCTTTAAAAAGTTTTAACCACCAAGGGTCTATTTTTGCTTGCTTCAGTTTTTGTTTTTTTTTTGCTGTTGTGTGACAAACACATAATACTCCTGTTCTCTTGTTCTGTGCACTACGACCTTTCCCTGTGAACCTGGGTCTGTTCCAGGGCTGGCTTTGTACTCGCCAGTGCTGGGAGCAGGCCTGGAGGGTTACCCATCAGTCATCTGTGCACTGCCTGCAACAGTCTGTGTTCCCCTCTAGTGATGTTATTTTACCAGGACAAGAATAGCATCATTATGACTTTCAAAAAGCAGTCCGATTGTGAAAATATGCCCATTACATCACTGAGTTCCCAAAGACTGACGGCGTTACATTTGGCCAAACAAAAAACATCAAAAGCCCTGATCCTTGTCGAATGAGAAAAAAAAATTCAAGCTCCAAGTTAAGAATTTATAATAAAAAGATCAGGGGATGGTGGACACGAGCGAGTGGCCAAGTTTGTAATAGTGTGCATGCTTGGCTCTGGCTAACGCTTTAAGGGAAAGGGGGTGGAAGGGAGGATCAATCTCTGGCTCTGTCTAAACACTGCATGCTTGCAGCAGACCCAAAGGAGCCGAGGACAATCTTTATGGGACTCCACAATGGACAATGAGGTGCTTTTTAAATGCCATTATAGAGTCACAGAGTCTTCACAGTTTCCTAATAGGACATCCCTTATATTTGCTCATACGTCTACTTACAACATAAACATGCAATCAAATAAACTCCAGATACATAGGCCATAACTGGTGAATCAAAAGGGATGCAAATTGTCAACAGGCCTGTTTTAACTCCTAAAACTCAGGTAATAATATTCTGTAGTTTGGGGACTTAGGTGAAGAGAACAATAGTGAGCCAAGTTACATTATACTTGCTAAACTCTGGGGCCGTTTAGGTCAAAGGCAAGACTCTCTTGTTGCTATTTACAGCTTGTTTCCTAGAAACCCCAGCATCCTGTCTTTGCTGCTCTCTTTTCATCCCTCCGAGCCAAAGCAGTAGGATTTTTTAATATTCTAAATTGAACTCCAAACACAGCTATGCTTGTGTCAATGCCATGCTCTAAGAGGCTTAAGCTCCAATTAAAATTATGAGTCATTTATTTTAAAAAGGAAAATGTGATTGCTTTCTCACAACCTGTAAATCCAGCAATTATTTGGCCAGGTTTTCACTAAGTATAGTAGGGCAGGTGAACCTGACAAGTAGAAACTCTTTTATTCAAGCTGGACAGTCTTGTCAGGCTCTTGGCTCATTGGACTCGCACAACTCTGTCAGTGTTTGCCACTCTCGGGTCACAGCTATGATTAAATATTGATCACTTGCATAAACCCGTTCTGTTGGCCCTTGCAGAGGTGTAGATTAATGCTGCAGCACAGGGAGAATTGTACAAATACCAGAGGAAGGGTTTGAGTTGGATTTCTTTTATCTCGAGCTGGAGAGGAATAAGCTTAATACACAAAGAGTTGGTGTGACAACGGTTTCTGTCTATAAAAACAGTCCAAGGTATCAAAACTCGTGTATACACAGGAACCAGTAAGTAAGTGTGTTACCACAAAGTAACACTGTTACTTTGTTCAGGCTAATACAGGAAACACAAAACCAACTTAGACAACAGACTGGAGCCAAATTTCAAGTGACGCCGATCCATTAGTGCTCACGTGGCCCTCGTCTGGCTGCTTTATATTAAACATAACATTAAGATGAGCTCAATCTTGTACTTACTTTTATATTAATTTAAACAGTTTGGAGAAGAACGGCTAAATGTACCGTGACTGAGGCCATTTAACAGCGAGAGGCCACTCGAGTGATAAAATAAGGTTCGCTTTTCCACAAGCGCACCTCAAGTGCTTCCTCCTATTGAGTACTATTCTGAGTCATACAGGCTGAAACATGGCAGGCTCTCTATGGCCTTTCAGTACTGGGTTGCCTTGGCAGCCGCTTCAGGACTCCATGGTCGCTGCTGATAAGGAGGAGGAAGAGGCTGCGCCTAAGAAAGAGAGGCTCAAGGAAAACTCTAATCTCTTTCACGATCCTCTTTTTGACTTGAATCTTAACCAAGTTCTCATTTGGTCACATGCTGATTTTCTACAGTCTAAGATTATAATGGGTTACACTGTATGATTGCTCAAAAAATGACTGTAATTGTCATGGATGTTTTGGCATGCAGGCCTAAGTGTGAGCAGAGAGCGCCACTTAAATTAATGGAAGCAGAGAGGTGAACAAAAGAGCTTCCTAAAACGCAGCTAGTGAAGCGTCCTCCACTTCAAACCGATCGCACACAGTGAGGCAGAGTGATGCAGCTTATACTCGCTGTTGCGTAACAGCGATCGTGTCTGTTTGGATAAAAAGACGTCGTCTTCTCGTATTTCTATTTTAAGAAAGCACCAACACCGCCGACATGCTGAAGCAGGCTCTGATTCGTTGTTCTGACATCAGACTGCAGCTCATCACACGCTCGAGCAGGCACGGTGAGATAATAATTAAAAAGGTTTACTTTCCTCTGCCATGTATGGGTATAAAGGAAATGTGGATGAGTCACAGGTGTGCTTACAGTGTGTGTCAGTAGGGAATGTCCCTCTGTAGCTAAAAGACATCGTCTGCTGGTAAGTTTATGTGATCAGTGACAGGGGAAGGTGCTGCTGGACTGGCTTGAAGGCAAGTATTAAATATACTATGTTGAGGCACGGAGAAAGAGGAGAGGTATGTTTGTCACATGTAAGAAAGGAGGAACTATGATATCACCAAAGTGCTCAACCCATGAAGTTTAAGTCATCACATGCATAAAGTAACACAGTTAGAAATGAGAAACGTCAGCGTCTCTCTGTGGCTTTTAAATCAAATCAACACCTAATTTTTTTCATTTTTTTTTTTTAGACAGTTTCTCTTTGTAGCCGTCCACTTATCTCACAGTCGACTGCGAACAAAGCTGAATCTTTAATACCAAACAGTTTATACAAAACCGAACTTTTAGTTCGCTCAAAGATCAGAGCGCATCATTGCTTAACCGTCTGGTTTGTGTGAAGAGTTTTAATAAAGTCTTAGCATAAAATTTACTTAGGCTGACCAGAATGATTCACTGAAATAAACCGATTTGGTCTGAAGTTTCAATGTAACTGAGCCTCACGCCGGTCAGTGTCACCGAGGTCTTACCTCGCATACAGCTTTCTATTCTGTGGATGAGCTGGTAGGATTTGCAGCGGTCCAGCAGAGTTCGGATGGCTGGAAGCGGATCCAGGACGATAGTCTCAGGATGAGCATCAATGTAGTCCTTGAAACACAGAGACAGGAACATTTTAATAGTTTCTACATGCATATATTTCTATATTTATAATATGCATATCCAAACAGCTGCAGTTCTCTAAGCAATACAAAAGCTATTTATTCTCACAATATAGCTTCATAGTGGCATACCTGCAGTGAGTGGCAATGACTTAACTAGAAATAAGAAAAATTGGGAGACTTTGTCTGGATATTCTCAAAAAAAATAAAAATTGGAAGATATCCTTCCTGTGACTGTCTAAAACTATTTATTCTCCATAAATTAACTGATTGCTTGGAAAATTAACTGAAAAATTAATAATGGTTGTGGCTTTGTTTGTTTTTTAAACACATGTAAATGTGCAAAAAGGGCAACCATTTACCATGACACATACACAAATACAGATTAGAAATGTTAAACAAACATATTCATCTAGGCAAATCCAAACACCGAGTTGAAGGGTCAACATGCCTCACTCTGTTTTTGTGTGTAAGCTAGAGAGAGCATGAGATGTATGCCAGCGGGTCTTTGTAGGTTACATCACTGCATCTCTGCATGACCTGCTGTTAGGTCAGCGTGAGGTTGGCTATTTTACATAACTGCACTCCCCTTCCTCTTCTCTCGTCTTGCCGGCTTTCCTCCGGCTCCGTCCTCGCACCACCTCCTCTCCATTCTCGGCCGCTCTCCATAATCTCCACACTTGATTCCCTGCTATATGGATCTCTCTGCCAACCGTTCATTCCCAGCAATTTATACTGACTCACAAATGCTGTCAGGTGGAGCTGGCTGGCCTACACATTACACAAACAGACCACCTGCTCGCATCACTACTTCGTGGTCATATATATTTACATGAAATTAAACACATCCTGCAATATTAAACATGAAGCACACATGTACAATGGAAAAAAAAGTCTATTTGTGAACCGAGTACATACACACACGCTGATGCACAAAGAATGTAAATTGACGCCTTTGCCTTGACATGGAGGACCCATCTGCAGGATTTGCCGGGATCTAACGGGTAACGCTAATCAAAGCCAGCCGAGCTGTTATGCAAGTAAAATATGCTGCCACCAAAAAATAAATAAACAAATAAATCCAAACTAATCTTCCAGGAGTTCAGAGGAATACTCTGTTGATAGGAACTGTCACTTGCTGATTTCTGCATCTCAGAAGAAGAAATGCAGTTAAACAGAGACAAGAGGGGGAGTTGAGAAAGAGATCAACGCCTTTTAGCAGGTGCTGGAGAGGAAAAGAGCCAGACGTATGTCAGTGTGGGTGTAAGAGAGGGCTGTTCGTGTCTCAGAGCAGATCTGTTTCCAGAGAATAATAAATGGTTTCTCTCAGGAAATATGGTCAGAAGGGCACCTAATCTGTTCTGCTGATTGTAAGCCACGTCTGTGATGCCACAGTTGTCAAACCTGAAGCAAAAAATAAATAAATTTATTTTTAGCACTAATATTCGCCACAACTACAACCAGATGGATGTGATTTACCACATCATTTCAGCTTACATAACATGCCAAGTACAGAGAAGCCCGGAAGACCTAAATTATGATTGTAGCAATCTACATCCATTTGTCAGCGAGGTAAACAACAACAAAAAAAACCCCAAAAACATTTCCACAAATGACCTGGTAATTAGCCACAAATGCCATTTTCCGTTCCCAATGTAGTTAGATAATGCAAATGATATTTGTCCAAGGTCCACTGTGAACACGGCTCACACCTCAGGCCACTGAATCACCAGAGTGCATCTCAGGATGACATTTTGTTTTCATAAAGAGCTATTTTAGAGATGAAGGTTTATTCTCTCCACGACACAACCGGGTTATTTATGACCACAGCTGCGTAGCATTAGAATTACGCCAACGTGTATATTTCCAACAGAAATGTAATCACAGATGACAGTTGTGTTCAGGTAAACAGGCAGAACTAAAGAGGGGAAGATTGAGCCACAAGACTTAGCTGCTGATTTACCAGATGATACTTAATTCGACCACTAACTGCAGTGGTTAAATTTGAGTACTGACCAAAAGGAAGAAAATACTGGATTAAAACAACTCTTCCTCTGCACTGAAAAAACCCTGCCAAGATGTTATTGATGCTTACAAAATGACATTTCTTTGTAATGCACACAGCCAAGTGGGAGGAGACCTTTAGATTGAGAGAAGATCAACTGGCTGACTGAATAAACATTTAGTCCATGCAGAAAATACTGAAAATTGCCCATCTCCACCAATATAATGCATTCAAATTGCAGCAGCCAGTGTGCACAGATTAATTTACTTTAGTAAATAATGGCATGAGTACTGTAATGCACAGGGTTTGCATTAAAATAAGTGGTGGAGCTGAGGCCTAGAAGACAGCTATTGACTTCAGCTGACAGCACCTGTTAAACTCTTAAGCTTTAGCAAAAAAGGATGAGTTATATATTTAAAAAAGAAAAAGGGGGAAAAAAAGCCCTCCATAGTTCTTATGAAAGGATCACCAACTACCCACAGGGCCCCACACCATTTTTGTTTTTTGCAGAATGGAGCCAGCCTCAAGCGGCCACTATAGGAGCTGCAGTTCTGTTTTCATTTTTGAGTCCCTGAGGGTTGAGGCTCGATGGCCACTTTTTGGTTGCTACATGTAATCAGGCAGCTAAGAAGTTGGTGCTTTGATTTATGTTTTTGATCTAACTTTTCCAGGAGCAAAGCATAGCTCTCATGCATTGCAATCTATAGGACGTGCAAATGAAACAGATCAAACATTCAGCTAAAAGTTAGCACTTGAGCCTGGTTAAAAAGGAAAAAATTCCACTGTTTTGCACAACCACGGGAATTTGGGAGCCCTTTTTGTCATATGGAGCTTCCCAAACAACAAGTCTACATGTACACTCTATCATGAAAACATCAAATGCAGGCCTGGGTTAATATCGACCAGGCTCTGCAGTCAAAGTGATTGCGCCACTTTGACATCCTGTTTGCCCTTCCTAATTGAGCAGTCGGTTACATGTTGACAGAACTGCGTGACTCTGATCACGATTACAGCTTGTGAATCACAGAGAAATAGAGGCAGAGTGGGAGATGGTTTAATAAAATTAATTTTCACACCTTCTGTACCACTGCCAGATTAATGAATCCGCAGACCCAGAAGCACAGCAGTTTGCTGAAGTGCATTCACAGTGCCACATTTGGAGCTGTGATCTCTTGTACATGAGACGTTTCTCACTTCAGGGGGGGAAGAAAAGAAAAAAAAAAAGTTTCCGGGACAACATTTAGGATTTACGAGTCACAATGTGATCAAATCTAGCTGCTAATGCATGTATGTTCCTGTGACCTGTCTGGCTGATTCTTTGAACACACTATCCGATTCCTTGAACTGGATCATTTACAACTGTAAATGTAAAACTCGGTCACCCATAAATGTTTATTGCCTGTGCTAGGGCTGCAGACAAAGACAATCAGTGTTGCAAGACTGTTCTGCATTTCAAAGCAAGGTTTGTAGAGACCAGTTAATCTTAACAGCACTGGATGTGATCAATACAGAGGGGCTGGGGATCCGTTAAAAATTTTTCAAACATTTTGAGAAACAAATGTGTGTTTTTTTGTAATTTAACATGCAAAACAGTTTTTCTTACTATAATAAGATTCTCAGCCATGCAACTGCTTTCATAATAGCTTTCATAATAGTTTTATCTAAATAGGGAATAATGAAATCAACACAAAGTATTAAACAATTTTACAAAATAGCCCAGAAATGTGCGATATTTATGGAAATAAAGAATGGCTGGATGGATAATAACTTGCAGTGTTTGCTAAGAAGAGTTTTAGAGATCATTCCTTCTGCCACACATACTGTTACCATTCCCAAGGTCAAGAATGTGTTTCCCCACACATGGGCTATAGTAACATCCGCTCATGTATATTTGTGAACTCTTAATACTTTTATTATGTGTCCAAGAGAGCAGCCCAAAAGAATTCTCTAGATCCTTTCCTTTCCGGTTCTTCTATATGTGAATACATGGGGGATACGGGGGAAGACAGAGAGATGCACACCTGTACTCTTTGCACCAACAGCACAGCCTGTGAATCATTCTGGTCAGCCTCAAGGATGAGGTCAGTCAGTTTGTGGATGATGACGTCCAGGGGTCCCTGGTCCTCCAGAGGTTGGCTGAGATCCAGCTGAAAAGAGAAGAATAAAACGGGTCAGAGATTATTGTGCAAGCGGGGGTGTATTTGCCACATTTTAAAACTGCTATCCACCAGCAATCTTTCACGAAATTCTTTTTATTTTTCCAAAACTAAGGTGTTAATGTGAAACAAAATCTGATTCTTGGCCCTTAAGATGTATTAAACTATTAGGCCAGTGTTTTAAATGCTATGGCTGTTTTGTTGTCTCTGGCAGAAAAGGATGAGGAGGAGGAGAAGTGTAAAAGCAGCATTACAGGAGATACAAATCAGCACTTTCACACATGCAGCATGCCAGATCAACATCAAGTCGATCCTGTAATTTGAGGCATTAAGTCACAACATCCCAAATTTCCCTTAACACCTGCAAAGCACTATTGTCTGCAGATGGCTAACTATGTCATACAATTTCTGCTTGACCTTTGGGTTCATTCTTTTTGCATAGCACAACATTTATTGACACCACTCGCTTCTTGCATGCATGCTAAACAAATGCAAACAGAAAATCAACATATTAATGCACTTGCAGATGCATCAGCCCAGGTAGGACACAGTACTGGTAAAGATATACACAAAGCTGCAGTTATTGTATGCATGAATCAGAATAATGGCTGCACTTAACCACCCTGTTATTCAGAATCACTCCACCCATACAGAACGAGGAAAAAAAAAAAAAGAACAGTAACAAAGTAAACAGCGGGTAGCATTTAAATGGATTGTGTTTCATCCTAAAAACCTTTTTTTTATATATACTTAACTGCTTCCCTTTTACAAGGATGATAAAGTATTTTTAAGAAAATGGTGGCTACATTTGGAAAATCATTAATCTGTCACCGTAAGGCTTATTTATACTCCTAATCTCCTAATAGAAGAAAGAAATCTCTCTCCAATTTGATAGTTCTAGTCTAGGAAACAGCCATACATTTTACTTTCTGACTTTCTGGTTATAAAACCATCATAATGACTGATTTTACATCATGTTCTACCTCTTTATTTACAGCTTTAAATTTGGAACAGCAAAAGTTTGTTTTATTTGTTTTGAATGACACCGAGATTTATTTCTGGCATCATCTTTTAAACTCTAGTCTCCCTTCTGGCTAGACCTCCAGACTCGCTGAGCATATTCGACAGCCTCTGAGAAACAGCCAAATTAGCATTTGTTTGAAGTTTAACAGTGATGAAAAAGGCTGTCTGCAGAGGCCAAGCAGCTAACAAGTAGACAAAACAGGGCTCCAAGTTTGATAAGGCTTATGCGGGTTAGCACATGCGTGTAGCAACACCACAAGCCACAGAGGACCGATGCTGGACTTTCGCAACCAGTGGCGAGTGAATATGCCAGATCACAAGAGACCTGTCATTGTGTTAAGACTGTTACGACATAGGGAGTCAAGTTGAGTCTGTGTGAGATAACCTTTAAAGTTACAAAACTTAGTGTTTGTCATCATGACTGCAGTTTTCTGTTGTTTTTTTTTTTTTGGTTTTTTTTAAAAGAGGTCCTTTTGATGTGTGACTTGAAGACAGGGCAGGAAAAATAACTGCAGAAAAGGGGCCTAGATGAGTGAAGTTATGTTTTGATACACATTAATCATAAGAAAACTCTGGCTAGACCCGAGGCAATGTGTTTTCTAACAGATGTAATAAAACTTTGGCAGTCTTAAATATCTGCGGTAAACCCTTAGACATTTAACTTTACACATTATCAGTTCTTGAATGTTCTCAGTAACATATTTTGCACAAAGTGCTAAAAAAACATATTGGGGGGGGCAGTACTAACAAGTAATTTGCTAATTAACTCATTAGCTAATCAGCAAATGGACATAACCTGATCATTACCGACAAAAACACAATTCAGCCACACCTGTGCAAACAAGCTAAAGAGGTGGGCAGGACCCCAATATTCTTGTGCTGTCCAGACATTTTACACACAGAGAGTGAATACACCTTAGTCACACAGGTGTGGATCAATGCAAGAACTGTAAAACTGTACAGAGTTTCAGTTGGTTTAGGGCTGGCCGCAGCCAGAGCCAACATCTTCTGGTTAATGATTGTTAGAGACGTAATAGTTAGATGACTAATTTGAGTACTTTTGGCCGAACCCTGGTAAATCAGTTGTACGGGAGTGATAAACTGTTTTATTGTGTTCTGTACGTCAGGGTAGCTGTAGCTCAGGAGGTAGAGCAGGTCATCTGCTGATCGGAAGGTTGGTGGTTTGATCCCTCGCTGCTGCAGTCTGAGTGCCAAAGTATCTTTGGGCAAGATAATGAACCACAAGCTGTTCTCCGACACATTCAGCCCTTTGAGTGCTCAAGTAGAGCAGAAAAAACAAGCACTATATAAGTACCGGTCCATTAACAAAGAGCATTTTTCACAGAGGAAAATGCTATATGGTAAATGTTTGCATCTCAGTCTGGTGTGGAAGAAAAGTCTTGCTGCAGAGGATATTTCAAAGAACCGTCACAACACACTGCTCTTCAAGTAGAGATGAATTCCTTTAGGAGCTCATTATGTTGTATCAACACGGCATTTCTTCCTCTGCCCATTTTAACACTGCTGGATCTCATTGTTACTGCACTTTCTACTCCTGCCTGTGGAAACATGTCCTTCAGCTCACACCCTTCAGTAACATGCCACCATGAGTTGGCTTCAAAAGATCAGCAGTATCTGTGTTCATTGTAACTACATGACCTGAGGGCTTAGATATTGGCCAACATAGCTGAACTTGTACAGTATATGACGACAAATATTAATCAAGGAATTAGAATATCTGATTTTGGCAACGTTTATTCAACAAAGTATTTCAGACTCGGCTTTGCTTAAAATGTCCTGAGAGGCTAGAGATGTCAAACAAATGGTTGTCACAGGGGTACATAATCTTACAATCATCATATTGCCCACCTCAAGCCAAGAAATCTTTGGAAAACCTCAAGAATACTCTGAGGGCAGAAGCTTTCTAATAAATATTACTAGGTTAAAAACAGCAATAAATACCATAGAAGCCGGTACAGCTTTTACATACTAGTGTCCTGTGGATAAAACCAGTTTCATGAAGTGAAATGTAATGCCAGCATGAAAACAATTGATATTTTTTTTAACATCTGACTGGATTTATAATAAAAAGGTCCCCAAGCAAACACTGCTTTATTGACTGTCTCACCTATCCAGCAGGTTTATTGGGAATCGTGCAGTCATAAGACACGTAGACTCAGCGGTGCAAACATATGGCAGATGCATAAAACACACAAACATGCTGCCGTGACCAGAAAGGTCCTGTGTTAGCAAGTCATACTCATAAAATGTGTTGTCACCTGCAGTCAGACAACTACTGAGTCTTTAGCACTAGCTGCTGTGAGCAGCAGTGATGACAGGGCTGCAGCAGTGGCATCAAGAGCCTTTGTTTTTCTGTCTACCTAGAAGCGTGACGGGGCCTGCTGGATGGGAATTTGTCCGTACTCCACTGATGCATGGCTTTTAATCTTTTGCTTACATGACACACAGAGGGCCCATCCACAGTCTGGCCCCTCCACAAAAACCGGAACTATAGATCATGGGGGTCAGCACCCACTGGCAAAGACACATCACAGAGGATGAAGCTCTCTCCTCTCCCTGTGCACAGACAGAATGACCCTGCTTTAGAGCTTATCCCCAAACCCAGCAGTAAAGTCACTGATGTCCTGCTAAATGCTCAAAGCAGAAATGTCAGCTGACGTTTTTGGAAGTCCCTCTGGGACTGAGAGGTAGCAGTGGGCCATGGTGGTGATGAGAGAAAAAAGGCTGGGTCCTGGAGGGAGAGGGTAGGTCAGGGCTAATATATTTTGATACTTTGATGTAGCACTGCTATGGGGCCAATCTCTCCCCTAAGGGAAACCAACACTGATGATTTTAAGCAAACAGCAAAGACAGAGACTGTGGAGTACTTTGCTTTTCAATAAGTACGCTGCACACAAAGCGTGTGTACCACAGTCATTACTTGGCCATGCGTTTGCTTTGCTGTCAGGCAAACCTAGAGACTACATGCAGAACACAGACAGACATGTGATGAATCATTTATTTTGTATGCCGTGTGGCAACAATGGCACGCTAGGGTGAGCGTGCAAAAGAAATAACACCCAAAAAACACGCACATGCCTAAGACAAACTGTGGCTGCTGGTCGCATCTCACACGAGCAAAAGATTAACACAAAGGTAAGTCTCCAGATAAAAACTGTATGGAAGGTCAACCTGAGAGCTAACTAGGCTAATGGCTGTCTCCTCAGCAGTTTACAGAGAGAAGACTTTTATCCCTGCTGAATTTATTGCACAGTTAAAGCTTTTTAGGAACTGCCTTTTAGTACATTATCAACATTAATACTTTGCTAAGTAAAGGTTACCCATGACTAGACAGGTTTGACTTAACTGCCTCTGGAGGTAGCTTAAGAAAATTTTAGACACTTTCCATCACAGCTGGACATCAGTCATGCAGGATGAAAATGAATACCCTGTCACGGCCAGATGAAGAAATAAAGTGTCAGCATAACTGTACCAAGCTCACTGAGAAGGGCTGATAAGATAAAGGAGGCACTGTAAGGTTTACCTTGTTCAGACCGTTGAATACATCAGTCATCAACCCCACCCCTGAACTCCACTACAAAACAGCACCCACATCACTCTTATAAACAGGTAAGAATAACATATTTATAAAGAACTTCTAAATCATTTTTAAGGAAGTGTGAAAATCCCCCCAAAACCAAGATGCTAATTTCCAGCAATGGCCACAAAGTGTCTGTCTTTGGACCACGATAAACTGGAGGATCGACAAAAACCTCCTGCGGAAAGTCTTGTGTTTGTCAGCTTCTACATCTTCACTATGGGGATGAGATAAAGTAGCGTGCCGGAAATTACTTTTAAATTTTTAAAGCACTAACTAGAATAACTAGAATGATTACGTTTCTTTGAGCAGCCAACTCAAATGATGACTCTCTGCTGTGATAAGAGCCTAGAGGAGCAATCATAAAGTCAAACAAAGGAATCTTTTTCAGTTCTGTCAGTCCTGAGGGGTACACACGCAGACGGGTTTCCCACACTACAAACAGAAATATAAAATGAAGTCCCTGGGGCTGCCAGATTTAGCAAAGATCTGTTCGCACGAGGTGACGTCATAACCACTTCCAACCCAACCTCTTGGGAAGTGCAGCTCATTATCTCTGTCACTTCAACTATGGAGCTATTTTCTTAACAAAGCAAAACAAGACAAAGAACACCTGGTCCATAATACGTATCAAAACCTGACGTTTTCACTGCGGGCCTTAACTTTTACCCATTTATTTGGGGGAGCGGGAGCAGGTAGGACCTAATGTTCAAGGGTTTCAGCTACTTTTGTACAACTGTCCAAAAGCCATACATACAGAAGTTTATCACAAAACATGAATAAAAATGTTTTTATTTGAGAAGCAGTTGGTCAATTTGATTACAAAAAATTGACTTCACCGATAGATCAAAGTAGCTGCTGATTAATTCTGTGGTGAGGGGACTAATAAGTTAACTGTTGTAACTTCTGTACACTGCTATTATTCCAGAAAACCTGCAGTTATGACACATTAAAAAAATAACTACTTTATCATGCATTAAGGCGGTAAAACCACATAAATTAACTGTTTTTTGGGTTGATTTTTTTTGGGGGGTGGGGGGGTTGCCAGAAGGATTCATTCATCCTTGGATTTCCAGGGTTGAGTTGATATCACCAGGGTCAGCTCATCTGTCAGTCCACAGTGAACAAGGTTAGCTGATTAAACTGGCTGGGAAAAAATATTATGCACCAGCCAGCAAGAGAAGGTTAAATGGACTTGTTATCCACAAAAACAGCTAAAGTCGTATGCTTTCTCGAAGCTTAAAACACTGATTAAATAGTAATCAAACAAAATGCAATCATTTTATTCCTACTATAATTATCTAATGTCTGCAAATCACTAAAAGCTCTTCTTCAAGATTAATTAATTTACCTGCTTTTTCTCTCTGTAGAAATCCTCTCCAGAAAGATTGGAATTAAAGTCCCTATTTTCTATCATACATACACGGTCCAAATGCTCTAACATGAGAAAATGTGTCATTAATTGCAAAAGAGAAATCGCCAGGCTCTGAATTAAGTAGTGCGATTGGAGACTAAATCTTCGTACAAGGCCAAAACAGGACAACTACCATCATCTTCGTTTCTGAAGTGGCCACGACACACTGACAGCCATTGGGTGCATCACAGGCACCCAAATCATTGGCGCACATTCAAAAACACTTCAGGCTCCGTTAGTACCCTTAACTGTTGCAACTGGCAGTGACAGCCCAGATAAAAATAACAACTTTGTGCTGACTGTAGAAGGCGAAAAATCAGTAAAAAGCTGGTAATTGTGGGGAAAAAAAAAAAAAAAAAGGAGTAACAGAGAAGGTGGCAGCACTGTTCCAGGCCCCTGGATACACCCTAACTGAAGGTCTGTAAGGATCTGCTGTCTCCCAGGAGGGGCTGAATGCATAGTGGGAAACAAAGCCCTGCTTACTTTGGGACTATTCCCAGGACAAGACTCATTCTGGGTGTGCTGATATTGTCAGCACAGTGAGAGGAAAAAAATAACCTCAAAGTGAAGGAGAAATAACAAGCCCACAAAAAGAAAAGAAACACAGAGTAAAAGGCTGAGAGAAAGGCAGGATAATTTCCTCCTCAATTGCAGAGAGCTCTTTAAGTGACAGATACTGTTGTGCACTGAGCTCCCAGGACTTAGTGACAATCGTTACCATGTTGCTGAATGTGCTGTGCTTACTTACGCTCTGTAGTATGCTGTGCAATAGCCGCTAATGACAGCAGCTTTTCCTTCCCTGAGGCCTGTATTTACTGGGACATAACTCAGCACTCAGGGGTAAATAATTACTGTACACAGACTATTATTTCTTTTGGCACTTCCACAGCTCCCAGATCACATTAAAGTGACTAACTGGTAATCTGTAAAGAGCTGCATCTGCTTGGACTTATGAAATTTTGCACAATAAAAATACTGCTACTGATATGACTTTTACCAAGGGTCTGAATGATTCAACCCTCCACAGAAACATGCAGTCTCACAAAATGAGTAGCTACTCTCCTAAACGCATTCTTCTGACAAACAACTCCGTTAGCAGAGCTGAGGCCAGGTGTTGAAATATCGAGTTGGGATAAGTTGAATCACAGCTTAACAAGGAACACGGACTGCTCTGATATACTGTGACCAATGACAGAAAACAGCAAGACTGTGAAGAAACTACATCCTGTACGTAGAAAGGTTACACACGCAGGTGTGGAAATACATCAAGTGCTAAGTGTTTTATGTGCATTGATTGTCGAATAGTCTCAGCACAAACAATACCTGGCCAAAGAATAACTGTGCAGTGCACTTACCTGAACAACTTCTATCCCCCTTTTCCTGAAAAAAAAGAAAAAAGAAAAAAAGTAAGAATTATTTTTTAGAAGAAACAAACTGAAAATGCTCACAAACAGACATTGCCAGGTATCAAGGAACCTAAAAGCTATAAGACGTGTTATGTAAACATATATCGTGTACCGTAGGTGAGGATGCCTCTGTTGTCTTTGAGTTGTATGCACATAGGCTCAAAGATTTAGAGGAGACTTAAAGGAAGTCAAAACCAGATTTAAAAAAAACCCAAAAAAAACCCAAAGCGCTACATGATGTAACACATTTGTCTGACTTGAAATATTTATGTAATATTTATTCTTCCTTTTGTGTTATGCCCTGTAAGTCATGTTTCTCAATCATTTGTCTGCATGTGCCTTGCTTTCATAACAGTGGTTCTCAGACCGTGGGGTGCTGAGCCACTGTAGGTGGGGAAATATGGAAAGAAACTAAAGGTCTAAGGGAAACTAAACAAACAAGAGTATGCTGACGCAGTTACAGCAGCCTTTACTTAACTAATATTCAACCGTGCTCCTCGTTTTTATTGACGATGATAAAAATAAGAGATAAAAACTGTGGTACAGTACATGGAGGTGTGAATTTTAGAAAAGTGAAGGTTAATTTTAATCCAACACAAATCTTTATGTAAATTCACATCAGAGTAGTTCCTCTCCATAAGAGGAATTAAAAAGAAACTCACAAAGCTCTCCAACAGTTTAACTTCATGAACAGTAAGACGTGTGAACCGTGGACACATAAGCCTATCGGCATCTAGAGATAGGAAATAAATACAAAATAATCCTAATTTATTCACTACATTTATCTGATAGAAGGACAGGAAAGTAAGGTTATTATGATGGAAATACAGACCCGGAGAAACTACAGTTCCTGTACGGTTTCTACCTTTCAGGAACAATACAGACATGCTAGTCTTTGGGTAGCGATCTCTATTTGGTAGAGATCTCTTCTCCACAGTTATAACACGACATGGCGGTTTTTAAGTGAGAAAATTTAACTGTGAGATGGCTTGCCCCCTTCGAGAGGAGCTTTAACAAATCTGCTCCCACATGTTTAATAAACCGGCTGGATGTATGCTGCTCCTAACACCTAAGTAGAAGAGAGAGCATTTGTACAATCCAGGTTTAGTTGGTTTGTTGAAGGTCCTCATTATGTCAATAAAACAATTTAGCCTTCAATTTAGGCTTTTCTAAAGCAAAGCATTAAAACAGGAAAAACTTGAATGGCCAAAACAGCTGACTCCTGGTTGGGGAATTCACAAAGAGAACACAGCCAGTCTAACACTACCACCAATTCAGCCTGTCCAACCAAGCAGCTTCTGACGTTACAGTCCCATGGTAACAGCAGTGCAACCATTCACCGCTTCACAACAATGTGGATATTTAATACAGCAGCTGGTGTGTTTCATGTGAAGTGAATGAGGCCTTTAGTTTCGTGAGATAGGGAGATCCTCTGCTCTCCTATATTGTTACAACAGCCAGCACAGTGAAAGGGAAACTTTTCACACACAAGTACTTTGACTACACCAATTCGGTACTGCCACACAGTATTATACAGCCATATACTCTAACCTACAAGTCTGGCATTTATGGTACACCACAGGTGTAACATGTGCATGACAGTATGTTATCAGCAGTTGCCAAGTTTACAACAGGGTGTGTATGAGATGTAATCATAAAACAAACAAGTATTTTATGAGTGGTTAGTAATCCCTACAGTGAAGTATAGTGAGCATTTTAAAACAGAAGCTTACGTAATAATTATTATCAGGGAGAAAAAGTAGGCCAATTAGATATTTACCTGTTAATATTTTACTCCATGGGACTTTACTTGGGTGTGTCAGCCAGGTATACTTTGCATTTTTTTTTTTTTTTGTTCCTTTTTTAATCTAGATGATTTACTGATGTGCAAACTTTTTGCTCTTATTTTGAAAATTCAGTCACAGCTGGGCAGCTAGTTCTGGCAGTTACTGTCTAGTAAAGACCAGGAGTACGACCCGCTCCAACGCCATCATCTTGCGCTACAGCTGGCAACGGCAGTAGTTGTTCTGCTCCAGTGATTGGCCGCAAGCTGGAAGGCTAACTCTACCCAGAATCTATAACAGAAGGAGAGCTGGTGTCGCTACGCTGAGCTCGGTGAGGTTACAGAGCAGAACAGGAACTACAGTTGACAACTGCAGATCAAAACAGAGTGGAACCCATCCACAGGACGAAGAACTTCCTGGAGCGGTAGCAGTTTTTTTGCTGCTATATAGTCAAAGAGTGCAAAGTTTCTTTTGGCTGCTTTACTCACAAAGGGCTGCCGCAGCAGATGGATCCACATATTTGATTTGGCACAGACTTTTACACCGGAGGCCCTTCCTGATGCAACCTTCTCCTGGTCTTGAACTAGGGCTCTTTTATGTGTTAAGTATACATGGTATTAATTATGAGTTTCATTGTTAATGTGTGGGTGCTGCTGCCTCCCTCCTATCACAAATATTATTCTATTGAAAAACTGTACTGGGTCTGCTCTTTAAAAATGATCATCACAGGTTTTACACGTCTTCCTACACCTGCTCAATGTATTTGTTGTAAATATTAGAGTTGTAATAACAAAAATTATTCAGGGTTGCTATTTTTAAGGGCTTCACATTTTTCCAAATCAGGGATATCTGTAAATTGGTAAGATGCCTCTCAATTTCTGTGCAAGCTGATGTGAGACGGGCATAACCCCAAATAGGTCTGATCAGCAGGAACCCCTAAAGTCCAGCTGCAGGAGACAGGACAGACTCCTCAATGATGCACACATAATGTCAGCTGCTCACCACATGATTCTGCCCAGTCACTGTTTAAATGTAACAGTAACACATGGTTTAGCTTTCATTATAATGGTGAACCAGATAAACAGATAAATTTAAACTGTGAAGTAAAAATGGAAGATGCATAAAATTAATTAAAAGGGTGATTAAATTTGGCATCACATAAAACTTAGAGTTCCTCAGATGCGCAACAGCAAGTCCTGATAAAGTTTACACTTGACACACCCTGTGCCTCTTAGAAACACGTGCCTTTTTAGAAAGTGTACATGCAGGTACCAAAAATAAGTCTTCTTAGTGCTACCCTGTCCTTCCTCAAAGATGACCTTTGTTTTCTAATATGCCATAATGACTGGCAAAAGAAAAGGAGAAGTTGAAGCAAAGTTTCCCTGACTGACTGGGAAAAGCAGACACATGTGATCATATATAAGCAAGATATACCCACATTCTCTTTGTGGCTTATTTTCAGTTATCTATGTTGCAATTTGTTGTTGGTATTGTTCTCAAAGGCAATAGATCACAAAAAAACCCCACTTTTTTAACAGTCCGCCCCTCATATTAAACATGTCGAATAAACCTATATCCAGCTCATAGGGAAGAAGGTGGTGGCGGGATGCAGGGAGGAGGGGAGGTTTGCTTGGAGGTTTATGTAGAGATTAAAAATGTTTTGTGGATTACACTGTGGTAATCTGTGCTGACTCAATCAGGTTGCTTTGTGAGACAACATGCTGTTGAAAAAGGTAAAAAAAAAATCCTTCAAAAAAATAAAAATAAATATATAAAAACAAAACAATATCCAAATATCTGATCCACTGGGGCACGATCGTCCTAAAATCACAGGATTAAAGATTAAAATGTTTTGTCGACTATCTCTCAGCTTTTAAAGCTATGTTACTGTGTGATAAACAACCCTCATACAGTCCAGGCAGGCAGAGACGCACCGAGCCAATACGTATACTGGATATTAGTACGATACCTACTCAAACAAACAATGGGCAAATGAACTGACAACAGCTGTTAGCTTCTCTCATGCTTTCACATTGTTGTGTGAGATTCAACACTTGCTGGGGATCTTTTATTGCACATACTCTAAGGTTAACAAATTGTGTTTACTTGATTGACTTCACCTATCTCTCGTCTGGAGTGTCTGGGGAGCTGTACGCACTGAAAAAAAGACACCTACAAGATGAAACCGAGAACAGAAGACAGAAACGAATAAAAGCACAGAGTTCAAACTGCCCCCCCCCCCCCCGTTATGTATTAGTATCGATGTGTGTGCTCATTTAATAGTAATATTTTGTTTACAAAGTTAGGAAACAGCATCTATGTCAAGCCTTATATTACTAAAACAATCCTAAGTCTATTAACACTGGTATCTGATTGGGGTATCACTAGGGAGCTGCTGCAATGAGAGACTATAAAGCTGCTGTCATGCCCTAATGCCCTTTGACAATCTGATATACTGTACAGCAGCTATTGTAAAACAGCGAGGAAGAGTTCAGATCTTCTAAGAAAATATAGGCCCTTCAGCTTATGTAACATTTGACTCTGCTGGATAAGATACAACAAAATAGTGTACACATAACACTCACATAGATGCCTCTCTCAAGGCTGGGGGAATCTGAGCAAAGTCTCGCTCTCGCAAATACATACATCCTTGAGCAAATTCATGTTATGACGATGCATTTGGCAAAAACGGGTCTATTTTCTGTCAATAAACAGAGACAAAAACCTCAGATTGATCTCACACTGTTCCATCTACAAATGATAAAAGATGCTACAATGGACAGAGTTTAATAGCAAACGCTATGTTTTGAATATGTTAATAATACGGAAGAGATTTATTCTTTCAGGCCACATTCAGGTGCTTAAAGTTTAATGCTTGGGGACAAGTGGCCTAATAATGAGACTGGTTTTGTCAGCTTATCCTGTTACACAGTTACCACGCCCCAACACACACTGTGTCACAACATAAACAAAACTGACATTACACAACAGAAAAAAATTAAAAAATAGCCAATGCGGCTTCAGCCCACCTCAGCAACCTTAAATAACAGGCATTAGCAGGGAATTCACCCATTGATGTCAGGTAATAAAGTTTAAATGATCTCTGTGAGAGTCGTCCTCTTTGTTACAGATCAATTGTCACATAACCTGTTAGTCATGTAGGCCAACTATGAGAATGCATGTCACTATGCGGTTTGTGAGGTGTTCTTCAATCACCTTCTCTGCACACAATAAGCTGGAGTTCCAATAACAAACCTGCACAGATCAGCAAAGGCCTGGAAATTCAGTTTCTTCATCTTCTTCTCACTGAGCCAGTAGCCGACTCTCCGGCCCTTCAGGAAAGTCTGCATTTCCACTGTGCTCCTGGGCCCTTTCTGCAGGTAAATGGTGCGACTGAAGACTCAACCTGGACAGACGAAAACAGAAACACCCCCCCCCACGTTAGTGTCACCACAGCCAACCAGGGCGATGAGGGGAATAATCAAGTTCACCACTCGGTTTCTGATACGTCGCTCCAAAGCAATAAGTGGCGCCTTTTAACAGTCTGTCTTTTGGATCTTAACGCTCTCATGGTTAACGTCATATGGTTTACAAACATCATATTACAGTGAATGTGGCAGAGCATCAGCAAACCCCACAGACTGACCCCCCCTTTTGCTAACCTCAACTGCTAGCGTTAGCTGGCTAGCTGTGTAGTGACAATCTCTACAGCTAACCGATGGCGTGCAATTAGGAAACGCGAGCTAGCTTCCTAGCTAAGTGGCTGAACAGATTCGCCCTACGTGCACGTAAGAAATTAGCGAATCATAAGTCATAACAACCACTGGCTAGGTAAAAAATAAGGCAACTCCCTAAACTAGATAAAGCTGGCATCGGGAGGCTATAAGAGAGCTAACTAACCTGGCAGTTTTAGCACAGTTCCCCCTGAATTTATGTCCTCTTCGGAAACTAACTCGGGTAGTTTCCCATTCTCATTCCGTCCGCTGGAGAAGAAGTAACAAGCACGGTGACAGATGACAGGCACAGCTGGACTCACGTTGAGATGTTGCTGGTGTTTTCTCTCTCAGTCTCTGAGCTGAACTGAACTGCCCGCACACACCCAGGATCCAGGAGACTGATGCCGCCTTCACGACCCCCTCGGAAAACACCACCCCTGCCTGCCTGACTGTCGAATCGCAGCGCGTCTTGTTTTCAGCGCCTCCCTGCTTTCACAAATGATTATCTTTCCTGCTCAGCAATCGAATAATCGATTCTTTGTTTTTCCATAAAATGTAGGAAAAGTCATCAATGAAAAACGTCTACATATTTCGTTTTACTTTAGCATTTCATTTTAGCATTTAGCATTTCAACCACTTATTTTGTACCTCCATATTCGTCACCTCTTCAGTTTCTTGACTGACAGCTTTGGAAGAGGCTTGTTGCGGTCAGAGAAGTTCAGCCTGTTCCCTGTGAGGGCCGCTTTGCTTCGCTGCATGTCAATTCTATACGTGAAGAGGCACCATACGAAATGTGCATCAGTGCACTGGTTTATGAGTGCATATATAAAACCAGCTGCACCATTGAATGCATGTCGGTTGCAACTTGAACAGTGACAGCACAGTCGTGCAATTATCTGTCTGGTCAGTATAAACAATGACTGTATGCGTTTTTTTCCTTTGGAGGAACAGACAAGAGAAACGTGTCACAGTGGCGCCATCCGTTGGAAAACCACTGAAACATACAACATGTTTTCCCTATGCTTAAAACCAAAAACCAACTTAAGATTCAAAGCAAAAACAAAAGCTTACAAAAAACATTTCTATAGAACTGATAGGATGTTTTCATCAGCAAAAAGCATATTTAAATATAATTTTTTAATCAGAATTGGTAGTATACAGATGTCAGTGTTAAGAAGAAAAAAAAGATGGAGATCATCAGTGAGAGCAAGACAGACAGGAAGGAGACAACAGCACGTGTTTGTGTGTGAGGACGTGTGCAGGTGTTAACCACAATAAAAAAGTTGTTACTGTTTCAATCTATATTTAGTATCAGGTACTTTAACGCTTTTAATGAAGCTGCATTGTGATGATTACTTTACGGTGTTATCCATTGTGATTTACAACTATTTGGTGTACACATCTCTAGTCACTGAAGAAAGAAAAAGCGGGCCAGGGCCCTTGAAACTTGACATATGTGCCTATAGGGATCTATATGCTGCTAATGCTTTTTATCACCTCTTGTCTGGACTACTACGAAGTCCTTCAAGTGGTGGTCCAATGAACGTGCACTTTCTCGTTTGCAAAGGTTCAAAACGCAGCTTTTTTGGGGGGTGGAGCCTATCCCAGCTACCATAGGGCGAGAGGCGGGGTACACCCAGACCAGGTCGCCAGCCTGTTGCAGGGCCAACATACCGAGACAGACAACCATTGCTTATGGGCAATTTAGAATCACCAATTAACCTAACCCCACTAACTGCATGTATTTGGACTGTGGGAGGAAGCCGGAGTAGCCGCAGAGAACCCACACAGACACGGGGAGAACATGCAAACTCCACACAGAAAAATGTGTCTATGTGTTGACGACATGTCCAGGATTTGACAGAACTAGAATATTCGTAATTCATTAAATTCCACGAGGTTTTGACATTTGAAAATATTAAAATAAATAAATAAATAAAAACTACACATCAGAACAGAGGCTGCTCAAGTGGCTGGAAAGAGGACTGACCACAGATTCAATCATCAAATAGGGTAGCTATGTAAGGTTTCTTAAACTTGAGATCCATCAGTCTTCTGCGCCCTTTCTTTTTCTTCTTTGCAATCAACTATGCTGATTTCCGCCATTTTCAGTGGAGTGGATACGCCCCCTCCCCCTTTTATAATAATTCACACCACGTACAGATTTACAACTTCATGAGTCGTATAGCTGGGATGGTTTGTGCAGCAGCTATTGCTTTGTAAACCCCAAACTTGTCAGGTTAGGAAAGCATCTTTGGCTGATATTTTTGTTTTATATTTGTTATAAATATTTTTCTTATTATGCACTATTTTATTTATTTATTTTGTTTAAGGTATTAGTTTTTTTGTTTAAGGTATTATGTCGCAGGTCGTGTTTAACTGAACTGCTGTAACCAATGAACTTTCCAACTTTTGGTATAAATAAAGTATATTTTATTTTATCTTATTTGTAAGTTGAGCAAAAATAGGTCAGTAGAATACTTTTTTAGTGAACCACTGATAATGAAACAGTAAGATTTTTTTTTAAACAATAGCAGGTGCTAGGCTGTGACTAGGTATCTTGCGTCACTTCCTCCACGTGGTCTCGGCCTAAACTCCCGCCAGGAACAGTAATTTGTCAACAGTGTGGCGCTACCGTAGCTGCTGATCATTCTGCGGTGTTTCATTGTTTGTATTGGGGTCCTCTTTACTCTCGTTTCCCAGAATGGCAGAAAAAAAGGGCGACTCGGATATTAATAATATTCTTAGCAGCGAAGAGGAGCTCGAGGAGGCTTTGTGTGTGCTGGCCGGGAGCGACCCAGAAAACTGCTCTTACTCCAAGGTAGGAGAAGCTTCCTGCACAGCAGCCCTGCAGCCTATGTGCGCCCATTGTGCGCTTTTCCCCAAATTCTACATTGTAGCATTGTCTGTGCATTGTGACTGTGAGCGTTTGTCTTTCTTTGTGTTGCATGTTGCAATTTGTACCAAAAGGGTTTGTGTGTAGTTCTCAGCACTGAGCTTTTGGTGAAACAGTATCTTAAACACATTTTCTATTTATTGCAGATGCCATGTCAGTTATAATTTGTAAACTGCTGTGTGTTGATGCCACCTCAGGGTTATGTGAAGAGACAGGCGGTGTTTGCCTGCAACACCTGCACTCCCAGTGATGCAGAGCCTGCTGGGGTTTGTCTGGCCTGCGCGAATAAATGCCACGATGGACACGATATATTTGAACTCTATACCAAAAGGTAAAAAGGAGAAAAAAATCTTTCTGTGATGTACTGAGAGTAGACTGACTATACAATATTTAGTTCACACTTTTCCAATCTTTCTATTTTCTTGCAGAAATTTTCGCTGTGATTGTGGAAATAGAAAGTTTGGGGGGTTCCAGTGCCAGCTAAATCCTGTGAGTCCTTTAAATCTCTGTCTCTGTCAGATTTGGCTGCCACTTTATGTTCCAGTTAATTTATCCCCCTTCTTGCTTCTTAGGCCAAAGCCGAGGAAAATCTTAGAAATCTCTACAATCACAACTTCAGTGGCTTCTACTGCACGTGTGACCGTCCATACCCAGACCCAGATGACCAGGTGCTTCTTTAATTTCTAAACCCTGCTTTTTGCTCCTCTGTTATCTGTGGCTGTATATAAATAAATCTGTTTGACAGGATGACGACGAGATGATTCAGTGTGTCGTCTGTGAGGATTGGTTTCACAGCAGGGTAAGCGTGAGAGGATTTCTGATTTACATGTTACCATTTCAGTGATTCTCCTGCTCTTCCCGCAGTGATTTATTTATTTGGTTGTTTGCCTTAAACAGCACTTGGGCTGCCCCGTGGATGAACCTGAGGAGCTTCAAGAGATGGTGTGTGAGGCCTGCATGAACAAGGCTCCTTTCTTGTGGACATATGCTGCTCACATTGCAGGTAACTAATTATTTAACATCCAAACCTGTGGCTGACTTTAGACGGACGTTTAGCAGCAAAGTTAGAGAGTAATAAATCCATCTTTCCCCTTTAGTGCCGCCTGCGATTCATGTCAGTGATCCTGAAGAGGAGGTACAGGTCGACGTTGAGGGGGAAGACAAAGAGGCTGGTCACAGAAGGGATAAGGAACCATCCTCCAGTGATGAGCGCACAGAGCCAGAGGTGAGAAGCTGTTTTGGGATGGAGGGTAAAAAGGAGAACTAAAGATGGCTTTATGAGAAGAGGGCTGGCTTTGTGCGAGTTGCATTCGGCTTAATTATAGCAAACAAGGGCATTTGACTTTAGGTTTATGTTTACATATGTATTCTTTTGGCTGTATTTTATTAATGTCAATATGCAAATATTTCATAAAAAAAATAATTTAACTTGAATCAAATCCATAATTGCTGCTTTGCCACTTGGATATTTTACCTATTTGTCTATTTTGTGATTTCATATGTAGCTACTCTAACTTTTTTGGATGCCTGTGTGCCACTAGGTGGGGCTGGAGGGTAATAAGCAGATTATAAGCCAGACAGCAGGCACCAGCTCCTGTTATCGTGCTTTCCTCTCCTCTGGGGTAATTAGAGGAGAAATGACCCATGAGGCACTGCTTCCTCTGCTCTGTAGATGGCTTTGGCCAGGCTTCACAGGCTAGCTTACTGTAAACTGCCGATTTTCATCGCCCAACCGTCTCACCGCGTCACTCGCCTTGAGACTTCCCCGGATGCCTCTGCATTGCTGCATATGTGGAGATGCTTTACAAAGCCCAGGTGTGCACGCGTGTGCGTTTCTTGTGTAACGCAGTAACTCACCGCGTCTCATTTGTGTTATAGGAAGCTGTAAACAGGAGTTCCCCTGGCAAACGAACCCATGAGGAAATGACAGGCAGCCCTGCGAAAGGTACAACAAAAAATGTGGAGTGCAAGCTGAAGGAGCTGCAGGCCCGGGGACTTGAGAGGCTGAGACAGGGAGCAGTGTTCTGGCCTTACAGCTGGCGCGCTGAGCTCTGCACCTGCACAAGCTGCAAGGTGGGCCACAAATTTTAGCTCCAAAAACTCACAAAAGCTGGTACTCTGCATATTGTTCCTGGTTCTGAATGTTCATCCCCTGTGTGCTGCTTTTGCACAGAGGGCCTATGTTGCTGCTGAGGTGCAGTTTCTCTTGGACCAGTCTGATACTATTCTGGCGTATGAGAAGAGAGGCTTGGAAGAGCCTTTTGGGCAGCACCCCCTGATGGCACTGATAAACTCGATGGACCGTGTACAGCAGCTGGAGGTCATTTACGGTGAGGATGGGGAGGGAAGCTATGGGGTCAGTTTTCCTCCTTGGATGTAATGGTGTAAAGTAAAATTCAAAGCACCGGTGGCTTGATGTGGCGGACTAATTAATCTTGCGTTCTTCCCTCAGGTTTCAACGAGCTGACGACCTCAATCAGTGAATTTTTAGACCAGTGTGCCTCTGAAGGAAAGGTGAGAAGTGGATGTCTATGTGAGTCACATCTTTTTCTTCTGTCCACGTCTCAGACCTAACACTTCTGTGTCTACATCAGACAGTCACAGTTGAAGCTGTACATCAATTCTTTGAGGAGCTGAAGGCCAGAAAAAGACGCAGAACCAGTGACGGAAATCAGTGATGAGGCGTCCGCTCTGCTGCCACCGTACGCCGCGTTTATGAGCTGCCCTCCACGTGACATGTGGACGGCGACACCTTTTCTCTTGAATAAAAACCATTGTGCTGCAATCAGTGTGATGTTTGAAGTTGAGAAGTGCAGGATTCTAGTCCTCACTTTATGCTGTGAATAATTGAGGTATGAGTTTTGTGTCTAGTTTGTTTAAAATTGGTTTGACAGTGAAACGTTTGATCAAAGTACACCATAAATGTACCAGTGTGCAATATCATGAATATTGAACACTGGTACATTTATGATAAGAGTTCATGTTAAACATCATAGTTCTGCTACACTGGATGCCATTGTTCTTATATTACTAAGACAAACTTGTCTGTAAATGTCGTGAAGAATCACTGTGATGTAAATACTGATTAAAGTTCAAAATAAAGTCATATTTACACTCAAATCTGCCGCAAGGTTAAATAAAACTTAAGACGTCCAGTATCCCACAGAATGGATTTTAATGTTCTTCACTGGTTTTGGACCATCTGGAAAGCCTGTTGCTTTCAGCAGGTTTCCCAGATTGACAGAAATCATGTCTAACCTTCATCCTTGTTTGGAAAACATGGTAAACTGAGCTGACTCACAACCTTAATCCTCCACTGCCTCTACTTGTAAAAAAAAATAAAATATTTTTTTTAAACAAAAAACCATCCAGCTTCTGATGTATATCCCTCCAAACTCTGGAAAGGTTTTGGGGGCATAAACTCAATACTTTCAAGAAACTTTTAATGATGCTGTTTTTTTTTGCATGATAGCTGAGAGTAATTTAAGAAAATAATTGACTGTATAGCCATGCTGCCCTGGGTTTGAATCCACTAGTCAGCTGGGGTCTTTGTGTGGAGTTTGCATGTTCTCTCAGATCAGTCTGGCTTTTTCCTGCAGTCCAAAGACAAGCTTGTCAGGAAAATTGGTGGTTGGCTATATCTGGGTTAGCCCTGCAATGGACCAACAACCCATCAAAGTTGTACCCTGCCTCTCACCCCATGACAGCTGGGATAAGCTCCAGATACAGATGGATGATAATTTTCATAACTTTTTTTTAATATGCATGCATGCATGTTTACATGTGACATTTTTTGTGAACAAACAACACATATGAGAGCAAATTAATTCCATAATATCAAACCAGTTTATTTTGAGGATGCCCAAGTTGACCACTGTTATGCACCGCTTTGAGGTGACAGTAGAAAAATAGATTCCGTGAAACTAAATGCAACTTAATATCAATCTACAAACATGGTTTCTATGATACCATACAGGCACGATGTACCTGTTACAATTCAACACAAGCAATCACACATTTCAGATGGTTCAATTTCAAAAGGTGCTAAATAACACTATGTACACAAAACAAGCTACATGAGATTTCAAAGAATTATTTGATGCAGGCTGGTAAGCTGGTAGAAAAGAGCTTGCATAGACATCAAAGTCACTTCTCCAATAAAAGCCCAGCCGCAGGCAGGGGAAGGCACTGACTTCTCTACAGCAAAGAGCAAAACAAGGACTTTTACTCAATGGAACATTGTCCTGGAAAATAAAACAACCACCCAACATGAACATGGGGAGGAATCTGGAGTTTTGCATTTTTTCCCCATGAAGCAACCAAGATGGAAAAATGATTTTTCTGCTTGGCAACTCTATCACTGCTAAGCATAGAGCTCAATCTCTTCAGATCCTCAACATATTCCTGTTACTTTTAAAGTAAAGGAAAAGGGGTGAAACGTTCTCTACGAAACATGGCAATCCACAGCACCTACTATATCAAACAAACTGCCCTAAATGCATAACATTTAAGAACAAAATAGATTCTGAGACACAATCTTTATGTTTATACCACACATTCTTAGTGAGATTTCATGACAAAGACAAGTACACAGTGTTGTCCACTACAGTAAAAACACAGACCTTCAACAACCACTAAAATGTGATAGAAACCATTAAAAATTCATCATGTGGAACTCAATTTATTATATACAATTTTTCATTGGAGATATGAGCCAGCAATCGCCAACTTTTCTTCAATATAAGATTCCTTTTGTTCGAGATTCATTTGTTCCTTTTCCCTTCAGCTAATAAACAGACGGCTCCTACAGTGCAATGATACTTGTATGTGAGGTCGTATGCCAGCTGTCGGCTGTTACAGGCTTTTTATTTGTGTACTTGCAGGGTTGTGGAGCTACAGCTGCTGCGGCTCATTAACAGTACATTTAACAGCATCAACACTGGCTATGCACATCCACAATCTCCAATGAGCTGGCGAGATGAAGACACAGTTTAAACATTTGGGTTTAGTGGAGTCCACCTCCACCAACCAGAAAAACTGCAGTGTATGTAGCCTTAAATGTAGAGAACAGTCAAATAAGCAGTTAACAGGGGGGTGGCATTATAGAGACATCATACTTGATTGAATAAAGGTAGCTAAAACTGAATATTCCAAGCGCTAGTTAAGGCTTTACTTAATGTGAAATGGGAGGAAACTAACACTGAGCATCTCTGTGCCAAAGACTGCTTAATTATTTCAGACTCTGATATGTACAAAAAGACCCGACCAAACATGGGAGTGTACAGTACTGAGATCGTGTGAACACCTATGTGTATCAAGTTATCCTTGCACACAGACACACTCTCTCACACACCTGGTCTAGCTGCAGATCCAACAAATCCCGAGAGCTTGATCCGA
This sequence comes from Cichlasoma orientale, assembly GCA_034780415.1. Lineage (NCBI taxonomy): Eukaryota > Metazoa > Chordata > Actinopteri > Cichliformes > Cichlidae > Cichlasoma > Cichlasoma orientale. Next base: position 1,457,512 of record JAVDPK010001032.1, on the reverse strand, counting down.
TCACTGTACAGACATTTTCAGTAAAATAAGGTCATCCACAAATGTCCTTTCTCACATGTAAGCACACAGCAGGAAACAGTCTGCTTCAGATGTATTCACGCTCCTGGAAATACTCTTCGGTTTAGGCAACAAAGCTGCCTGGATCTGACATCACACAAACTGTCTAATACCCCCATATGACTGACTCAGGCTTTTGCGTTCACTTGCACCTCTGTTGCACGATGTCTAGATAAATTCAGGGCTGCAGTGCATGTGTGAAAACGACTTATGTCGCGGCACCCTGATATTTTCACACTGTATCTCAGTGATGAACCTGCCCATGATCCTCCTGCCCCATGTGAAAACATTAGACTTCTGCCTTTAAGCCAGACAATGAGGTTGTGATAGGTTTACACCTGACACAATCAGACGTGGTTACTTGAGAATGACAAGCTCTGATGGCCTATTTCCAGTCAGATCCAATTCCTGCTTTGTGTGACCAAGCCTTGGTCTTTTACTCGACATTAGTGCAGAACCAGAGCCAGGAGGAGAAAAGCAGTCAGCTGAGCTATAGCCATGCTAAAAGAAGAAATGGAAATACCAGTTCTGGGAGGGAAAGAACACTGTCAGACATATTTACATATGATTTTATCACAATACTCTATCCCAGACTGTGTGCCATTGTTCATTTATGTAAACTGAGATCTTTATCCTGTGATCTTCCCATTCTGTGCAAGAAACAATAGAGTCAAACAATGTAATCTTTCAACCATCATTTTATAACTGAGCTTCATCTAGTGTTGCGACTTCCTCACGCAGAATTTATGCAGCATAGAGCTAACCTCTTTCTTAAGAAACTCAAGAGACCAATCCATCCATGGAGAGCCTAAGAAATCCTCTAAACCTGCAGGACTAGGCAGACTTGCATCGACAGCTAACCTACAGTTCTTAGTCTTTCCATGCTGACTGCGTGATGGATAGCACAGTGTGATAGAGGTAGGACAAAAGGACAGATTCTATAAATAGCAACCATCGACCACCCCTTTTCCCTGCTTCTCTCTCTCTCTCTCTCACTCTCTCTCTCACACACACACACACACAAACATTTAGTGCTTTGCCATCCATTATGATAGACAGCCACTCATCTCTTTTTCCCTTTTCCCTTTTCTTAACCCCTGGTCTTTTAACTGGGGTTAAAGTGCAGATTTCTTATAGGGGTAGTCAGGTTTGCTAGGTGACCTGCGGTCTCTGACAATCTCGTCACTGACACTGTTTCTGTGAGGCTGCTGGAGTTGCCCTGGGCCTGATGATTCTCCGGCTAGACCCATCTCTTCTGGGGTCTCTCTAGGTCCTGTGTGCCTCTCCTCATAGTTGTCCATATTCCCACTGGGGGACCGTAAATGGCCTAAGCCATGAGTCAGGTCTGTCTCATTTGATCGCCCTTTTGGAATATGTCCCATTCTAGGTTGGGCTCCAGAGGGGCTGGCAAGGACTCCATCATGCCTCTGAGAGGTTATACTGAGGACATCCAGTCGTAGTGGGTCTGGGGCAGTCCGTCCCTGTGTATGGCCTTGGGACTGAGAGTCAGAAACATAAGGAGGAGGATAGGCGGTGGAGGCGGTGCAGCTGTGGCTGTAGAGGTCTGGTCCAGCAAAAGAGGGCAGTGGGTGTGTTGGGGTTGCAGGTCGACAGGAGAAGTCATACAGGTCAGGGAACTCAGCTTGAGCTTCCAGTTTGGGTTCAGGGGCGTGTCTCTTGCAAGAGTGGCCATGTCCAGGACCATAGCCATGGCTTAGGCGGGAGGAAGGGCAGGGTCCATGGGGCAGGTGATGGCCTGAGGGGCCCATGGGGCTCTGAGGGCCTTCCCTCTCCACTTCTGCCATGTGCTGTTCCCTCAGAGACATTACTGAGACACCTAGTGCAATGTCAGGCATGAACTCCCTCATAACAGGCTCCATGCTCATCTGCATTAGAAAATAGATAAAAATTTATGACAACCCGACAATCAAGATATTCATATTAAGGGACGAGCCACGAGGAACATTTGAATAAACAAAAATGTAGCACAAGGACACACAGAAAGACACACACATACGCACACCCACACTCACCGCTTGCTGGTCTGAAAGCAAAGCTCGGCCCATAGCCTGTGGGTTGGTGCAGTCAGGGGGCTGGGGCCTGGGCACAGAGGAGTAGTCTGAGCTGCCATGCTTGGTGGCTGCATGGCGCTGGATCAGGGTGCGGTTGCAAGGGTAGGAGAAGGAACGGGTGGGGGTTGGCATGGGCACACGAGGTCGCCAGGCACCCTTGAGCTGGGCGTGACTAGGTGTGGCTGGGGGGTGGTATGGGGGAGGTGGAGGAGGTAAGGGAGGGTGGAAGCCTGCTACTCCTTCCAGCTCTGTGAACATGCTATCCATGGCTGGACTGCTGTTTACCCGACAACGACCCACCTGGCGCAGGGCCAGTATTGGACTCTCATCTCCAAACCGTTCATCTGGGAAGAACTTGTATGGATTCTGAATGAAAAACAGACAGACATTTATATTTTTATTTTCATCTTATTCTGCCACTTAGTATCCAAGCCACACATATCTCATCCTCCCCTAACCCCTGGGAACACACTCTGCTTTCTGCTTACCTGCAGCAGCTCAGTGGCTCCGTCTGCCAGCCCAAACTCCCTCAGCACCCGCAGCTGCAGCTCGTAGCTGACAGTGGCTCCCTCGCCACAGTTAAGAGCATAAGCTCTCTGAACCTGCTCTGTGTGTCGCAGTTCATGCAGCCTCCGGATCATCTCCTTTACCACAGATAGCTGAGGCACTGAAAAGTGCAAAGAATACAAAGTCAGACATTAAATGACTTTTTCTCATCACTTTACTATAAAGTCTTCATAGTTTGAGTCAATATAGTGTTGTGATTTACTCAGGGTGCTCAGAGCAGCTACTGAACAACATTATTATGTTTAAAGATACTAGAGTTACTTATAACATTTAGTCAACCTTAACTGTGTAGCATCCGCAACACTGCTCCTACCTGGAATTTCATTTGCCACAACTGATGGAGCTGTGGTTGAGTTGCTTGCCATTTGCTGGTGGTTAATCATGTGACAGCACTGAGGCACAGCGTTGTTGACCATGTAGAGTGTGTCCGGGACGTTGGACATGCGCACTAGTCGCAAACGCACCAGGTCTGTCTGCTCAACCATCATTTCATCAAGAACAGACTGAGGACACAAAAAAAGAAAAAAAAGTCCTATGTGCAACTCAAGGCCATGGGGAACATTTTGCAAATTAGTTCCACTTGACTGACACTTCATCTAATTATGACTCTCTGGTCCATGGATATGTTCAGAAATATGCATGGCCTTGGGAAGGCCTATAAGTTATTAGGAAAGTTTGCAAATGAACATAAAACAAATTTCAGTCAAAATGATAGAAGCCACTATTGAATACTAAATGATGAGTATGCATAACAACAACTTGGCATGGAGAGTTTTAGCATGTCTCAGCTATAAACAGTTCCACAAATTTTTCGTTAGCCTGCAATCTTCACAGAAATGCTGCCCACTTTGGAGATAACTACATGGAACACAAATATTCCACTGCTTTCTGCACACAGTCTATAACCCCAATTAATCATAAATGAATAAACCTTACCTTAGCCTCCTCCACGTAAGGAGAGAAGAGGCGTGGACGCACATAGATGCCTGCATTCTTTTGCCGTAACCAGGCATTAGCTTTTCCCCCCTCAGCTGTGGGTAGCATATCTGAAGGAGGGGTGCTTATCAAACCCCTTTTAAGCTGTGAACAGTGAAGAATGTGGATCAATGCTCAATCTATGAAGGTCACAATGACTCAGATACACCACTCATAAAAGCACAGCAGTCGAGAAAAGATAGATAAGTAGTACTGACCGCGTCAGCGAGGACGTCACTGTTGGGGGGTAAGATGTGCTCCGTTCGGATGAAGGGCAGGAGGGGAGACAGGATCTCCTTCAGCTCCTCTACATCCAAGTCTCTCCTTTTCACGCCCCTCTTGTTTACGCTGTGGGCTGTACCACTCAACAGGTTGGGCTCTAAATAAACAGGAATAGCCATGGTTAGATATTAGGATTATTGTGAATCCACAGTTGTGCTCGGAAGTTTATATACACTCATCTTGGGCATGAACATCATGCTAATTTTGGGCTTTTAATAGTTTCTTTGAACTGTTCTTTTTCCAGAGTGGAGTGATTGCACAGCACACATCTTTAATGACTTTAAAAAAGAAAGAATTGGTTGCACAAGTTTACATTTATTTTGGAGGTTCTCTAATCAACACAGGATCAAAAGTACACATACATGTTCAAATATATACACACACCCCCACTAATATTTGGTTAAATGTCCCTTAGTAAGTTCCACCTCAACCAGATGCTTTTGGTAGCCATCAACAAGCTTCTGGCATAATTCTGGCTGGATATTTGACCACACCACTCTTCTTGGCAGAACTGGTTGAGTTAATTTAAATTGGTTGGTTTCCTGACACAAACTCAGCTTTTAAGCACAGTCCACAAATTTTCAATTGGGTTGAGGTCGGCGCTTTGGGAAGGCCATTCCAGAAACTTAATGTTAGCCTGCTTTATCCATTCCAAAACCAGTTTTGATGTGTTTGGGATCATTGTCCTGCTGGAACACCCAACTGTGTCCAAGTTTCAACCTTCTAGCTGCTGATTTGAGGTGAAGTTTAAATTGGACATAGTCCTCCTTCATTGTTCTAGCCGCTTTGTGTAATATACCAATACCACTGGCAGCAAATCAGCCCCAGAACATGATGCTATCACCAACATGCTTGACAGTTGGTACGGTGTTCTTAGGTTTGAAAGCCTCACCTTTACTCCTCCAAACATACCTCTTGCCATAATAGACATATAGCTCAATCTTTGTCTCGTCTCACCATAAAACCTTTGTCCAGAAGGCATCTGGCTTGTCCACGTGGACAGCTGCAAATTTCAGTTGAGTTTCAAGGTGTCGCTTTTGGAGTAGTGGTCAGCACCCTTTTAGTCCAAGGCCATGTAAAACTTTAAAACTTGCTTAACTGTGAACAGTGACGCTGGTGTTCCAGCAGGTTCCAGTCCACGGCAGACCTGAGCCTTGGAGGTTCCAGTGTTGTTCCTGAACATCCTAAACAATTTCCTCTCCTCTGAAGCTGACATTTTGGGTCATCTTCCAGACCATGGCAAAGTGGTAAAATATCTGAGTAACTTGTACTTATGTACAATTGTGTGAACTGACGATCTTGGAATCTGCAGTTGTTTAAAAATGACTCCAAGAAACCTTCCCAACTTCCTTGGACCTTCCATTTTTCTAAGTACTGGTCAATCCAATGAGTGCTGTCAAACAAATCCTTTTATAATGACAGAGAAACTACCAGTTGTAGTCAATCATGATCACTAACGAGACGTTAACAGGCCTCAGTCTTGCCAAGTTAAAACACAGTAGAACCTTCAGCATCACTTAATAAACCATTTAGGTGAGTGTATGTATAGATTTGACCCCGTATGTGTACTTTTGACCCTGTGTGGATTAGAGAAAATCCAAAATAAATTTAAACTTGTGCACCCGAGTCTTGTTTTCCAAGTCATTAAACGTGCATGCTGTACAATCATTCCACCCTGGAAAAAGAACCGTTAAAAGAAATAACTCAAAGCCAAAAATTACCATGACATTCATGCCCACGATAAGTGCTTGTGAACCTCTGACTACCACTGTAAGTATGATTATACTTTTAACGCTTTTACATCAGCCTGCTGGCTGATTTTCAAACTTTTTGCACAAGATAAAATTTTGACAAATTATTGTCAGGTTGAGGAATCAGGCTGCTTGTCTTTACAATACGACAACTAATAACCTTGATCATGTACCCCTCAGAAGAGCATTAATTATCATAGTAACAACAATGACATGACAAATCTGAACTGAGCCACTTCCTGTTGAATTTATAGGGTAAAGTTTAGCACTTTTTTGCTTTTAAGTATATTCTGAAGGCTCTAGTAGGTGGGTAATTTCCTCAGAGCAATTAGGGGGGCTGCTCAGAGGGTAATTATAGAGTGTATTATCTTACCCCTGTCTGCCATCCTCTTAATAAGCTGCTGCTCGCCCCACTTAACAACATACTTGAGAATGTCCTGTTCACTCGCCTGACAGAGAAAGAGAGATATAGGACAGAGAGAAAGCAAAAGACAAAAATAATATTAGGACAAGGTTGGATATAGTCAAGAACAGAACAGGGAAGCTATTAAATGAGGATAAGGTGAAAATGCAATATGTTCAGGCAATGTCCCAGCAAACCTCAGGCCTGGTTTGTTTGGGTAGTTGGATTACAACACTTCACCTCAACCATCTGGTGTAAAGCCCAAGTTGCTTGGCAGTGCAGATGACAGCTCAGCTTTGATTAGGTTCTGGGTTTGAACGCATTTCCCTCTAGGGAACTGTTTTTCAACTCTGGAAACTCTGGAGACTTAGTGTGGGCACGTGAATAGCAGCGCACACGTGAACAGTGTGACAGGGGTGCGGACTATGTTCACTGTGAACTCGTCATGCACATATTGCAGATACCCAAAAACAAGCCCCCACCCCACATTGTGAGGTGTCACAAAATGAGAGAGGTTTCCTTACCTGTAGGTAGTCAGACTGAATCGCACTCAGAAGGTGTTCTTTGCTAAGTTCGTAGAGAACATCCGAGGTGACAACCTGACTGAACTCCTCGCAGAGGAAGTGCATGGCCTGCCTGTGGACCCACTTGGAGCCATAAGGTTGGGAGCTCCACTTGAGAATTGGGACAAGAGAGTCCAGAGACAAACTCTCCACAATAATGTCTTCACAGCCTGGAAGAGGCAACAATACAAACAGTTTAAATCTGATCAAGTCATTTTATTGGGGAGAAATGTATCATATTCTGAAATGAAGAACATATATTAAAGCCAGAAAGAACTGTTAACCTTAAAAATGTATTTAAATGATTCAACTAAACAATTATTACAGTACAAGAAGTAATGCTGCAGCCATTGCCAAACTGTCGGCCGTTTTGACTCATATTCACTGACCCAGGGAGTCTCCCTCTAGTAGCCCCCACATCCTCCATGCTGCGTTTCCTAAATCAGAGCACATACCAGAACAGCAGGCAGCGGCTTTACTCTGTAACACACCAACCCACAGAAATGCCTTTGATACCTTGATGTGTTTCAGTCTCAAGCTGCCTTCTCTTAACCGTGATAAGTAAACACAGCAGCTTGCGGAAATGTGCTGCCGGTGCACAAGCACACACACTTTGCAAAGGTGTACAAACACTTATGTGCATAAATCAAAAATGCATTAAAAGCCACAGAAAGCTTAGGGAATTATGCACTCGCTGCTCTAGTCACTTAAAAAAAAAAGAAAAAAAAAAAAAAGAGAACCAAGTTTTGCAAATTCAGCCAACAATGGCACTCAAACTCTTAACACTTAATCTAAGAGGGATCCATTTAGGCAGAACTAAAGCCCCCCATGTCCACTTGGATTAACATATGATTGGTTTGGTCAAGCTATCTACCCCAGTTCCCAACAAGACAGAGTCTTAGTAGCTCATATTCAAAGTCCTTCTCTGATCATTAACACAAAGTGGACATTCATGAAGATAAAGCCAGACTGACTAATGTCCAGTCAGAGCTGTTCTGAAGGGAAATAGAAGCATGCCAGCTTCCTCATTCCAGGCAGTCCCGTCCATCAGTTCATCGTTGTAACAGCAGCAGCACTCCTCTGGGAAAATCTTAAACTAGAAAATCTAAGCTGCTCTTCCGCCCTCAAACCACCACTTTGAACATAAATGCTGGGAAATTGGACACCAGACTTCAGAGCGATGACCCCACTGATACTTAAGCTTCATATCCATGCAAGCTATGTGTACAAATCTTCTTTTGGATGTCTTTGTTTGTAAATGCAAGTTAGAGAAATACAAAGCAGACGCCCGCAGTCTTTTCAGTTGAGGCTGCATCATTAAGACAGATGTAGCTGAAATGTGGGCCTGCATGTTTGTCTCCTTTTTATCTGCTTTAAAACAGACTGAAAGGGGGAAAAGGATTTCCAGCATCAGTCTCCTTACTATTCTTGTTCTAGAAAGTCCTCCAGTTCAGTTCAGTTCAATTTTTATTTAATTTTAATTTATTTTTTCACTTTTGTGTCTTTGCCCTCTCTGGAACTGAGACACACAGGCATACATCCACAAAAACAGGCAATTCCCCAGTTGGGACCAGTGGCACAGGAAAGCAAACAGCTCTGCTCTGTGTTAGCCCATTCGAATTCTCAGTGACAGCCAGTCTTTTAAAACGCAGCACTTTTATTATGAGGTGGAGATTAGAATCAGCATTATATCTAGTACTAACCCGCCTCCCCTTCTCTCCACGGGTGGTGCACCACATTCACTGGAGCTTAGTCGACTGACAAGAATATCAACACAACAGCGGGAACAGCGACAGTCAGCTCTACACTACACTAACTTTGGAGGACGTATGCATTTTGTCATGCTGTCATTATTTGGAGCTCTGTGTTTATAGAGCACACAGTCTCCAAAGCCACTTAAAACATCAACTGCACTCAAAGGCATGTAAACAAGTGTGCGGCTGTAAATCATGTCGGATGATCAGTCAGGAACTGGGACTTCAGTCAACACAGTCAAAACACAAGATAGGGCACTGAAATCACTGGTCGGTCAGCAAGCAGGAAGGGTAGGCAGCAATGAAACCACACTGAAGGGCTATCATCTCTTCAGCGCACTTGAAAAATTAATAAGGCTTTTAATACTGGTTACTATTTGAGTGAGATGTAGTCATAAAGGGAAGCCCATCTTGAGAATTAATAAGGAATAAAGACAAGAGAGCTCTACGAAAACCTCCATGGGCCAAACCTCCTTATAGCCGGAGGGAAGCAGCCAAGGAGCACGCAAGGGGGTAGACAGTGTGACAGATGAGAGGGGGGGTCTCTCTATATGAAACCCCTGACATAAGCCTCTCTGCTCTCTCCTGAAGAGATGTGGCAGCTACCGGGGGTTTGAAGCAGTTGGATGGAGTCTGACAAATTTCTAGTTTCATAATTAACCCACAGATGCTAATATGTTTTTAAACACTTTTTAAAATGCAGGGGGAAAAAAAAAAATCAAGTAATCTCAAAAAAAGGGTAATAACATGTTAATAATGAGGGTAATGAGTTAAAGAGGAGAAAGAGAGACTTGGATAAAATAGCATTAGGTTAACCTAAAATATTTCACCACATTCCACATTGAGGTTTCTCAGGAAATGATTTGAGCTGCGCAGAACAGACGGAAAGGGAGCAAAGGGGATAAAAATACCCCTCGATTAGGGGCTTGTTGAGGGGGTGTGGAGGGGAAAGACGAGGTGATGGTGTGTGTGGGGATGACACCATATGCGTCCTCGCTGGCTTAAGCTGCCAGAATGACCCTGAGAGTGACACCCTAAGCTTGAGGGTGGGAGCTGGTGTCTAAGCAGTTGTGTGTACAGTGCTATTAAAATCACCACAGAGGTCTTAAAAAGGTAATTGATTCTCAAGCCTTCAGTCAATATGAAAGCTACACAGTATTGATCCTCTGCTTTTACAAGATTTTATACCAGCGTGTTTATTGCAATAAAGTGCGGTCTTCAAAAAATATGTACATATATTGTTACACTTCCTCTCTAAATAGGATGCATTGTTCCTGCTTACAAGCTTAAAGACCCACACCCACCTTACCACATTAAGGTTATGTGATGTGCTACATTTATATTAATACTGCAGCATAAATTTCCATAAAAAAATCTTCTGGTTAATCTATAATGATTTCAGCTTAATAAGGCAGTGTGCTAACAGAGCATGTTGTGTGTCTGCAGCTGCTTCACCATAAAAGCCTTTGAGCCACAGAGAAGCCGATAAATGCAAGACAACACTCACAGGCTTTTACTGTGAAACAAGTGCAGCGAGGCTTTCAAATCACAAAGCATTAATGAATGTATTTTGAATATTGTGGATGTAACTGTAACTAAGTGTTTTGAACTGAAAATAATACTGGTTTGATTTCATTATAAAAGCACAAAGCAGTGAAACTGTATGCTCTTTATACCTCCATTTCAGTACTGGGTAAACTAATTCCCATTACTATGACTCTATAAAGATAGGATAATTATTGGCTGATAAGCCCCCATAGATTGTGTTGAGTCACCTCTGGATTCACACAGACTAAATTCAATAGTTTTACATACATTTGAAAAATACTGCATATTTGAAAAGGTTATTCTATTTAAAGTGGATTTGTTAGGCGTGTTGGAAACGGCAGAGTGCTCGGGCACCACTTTGGTGGAGATGCAGGTGAACTAGCTACTGGTTCATGTAAAAGTAAGGCTTTAACCTTTGCTACTAGGGTCAAAAAAAGACAGTGTAATTTGAGTAAAGATAGAGCAGTGATGAAGTGTTGACAGAAGCGCTACATGTAACAGACAGTGGGCTGTATGCCGTCAGAGGCAGAAACAAACCCTCTAGCCTATATCAGCCAGTTTCTAACACCCATCACTGCTAGTGGAACTGTTTAACTCTAGAGTGAGCTGCAGCCATATTAAGTGCAGAATATCAAGACACTGAGTGTGATCAGAATTGCATGAATGCATGGAGACATTACAGTGGGTCTGAGTTTTGCAAGGCATCAACTCACACTAAAAAAAAAATCCAGCTCATATTATTAAGTTAATAGAAAATGACAATACAATTATGACAGGCTGGACAGGCAAATTGATTCTGAACCTTATGATCAAGGCCATTGAACTACAGTTAGTAGGTGTTAAAGTTTTAAGAAATTTGCTGTAGAGACCTTGCCAGCACTTTGACTCACATAGTCAGTAGACAGGAAGGAAGAAATTAGTAAGGAATGAAACCAAAGGAGATTTGTGAGGCAGACTGGTTATCTGGGACGTTTTTGCTCATTTCTAGCTCCATATTTTTAGTCTTGGACTAGAATCGCTCTACATGATCCACAGTTCAAAATAAAAATCCTTTTATTTATATCTACGTATCTCTATATCTCGATCTATCTCTATGTCTATCTATCTAGATATAGAGATAAATAGATATATAATAGATAGAACAAAAAAAAAGAAATATCAAAAACTTCTATGTCTATGATCATCCAATATTCCCATCAGAAATTTAGTACGACGTGCGAGAGATTAAACATGCATGAACGTATTCACAGTATCATCACATTTATGCTGAACAGTAGCTCTGGTGTCTTGTTATAAATTTAAATTCATACACACATGTAGCTGTTATCACACTCAATGTAGAGAGTAAAATCTGTGGTATTTTTTTTGTGTGATTCTGACTTACCTTGAGCCAGCATGCTGAACTCCAAAAACAGAGCGATATGGTACAGCTCCATGGCCTCCTCGGTGCGTGTGCTGGCCCCACGGCTCCCTGACACAAGGGCTTGCACCTCACCAAGGCTGCCTGCTGAAGGGCTGCCACGCAGTACCAGCCCGAGCTCGACGACATCTGTGTACATGCAGTGGAGAATAACCTGGACATATTTCCGTGGGATTATGGACTCATCCAGCACTATTCGGGTGGGTGTCATCAGTGTGCGCTCTGTCATTTCCTCTCCTGTACGAATACGTCTCTGCAAAAGGTTCCTAAAGAAAGGAGAACGTGCCGAGAGGATAGCCTTGTGAGCCCTAAGGTCCTCATCTGGGGTCCCTGCAGCCCCTGGGGCCCCACTGCCTCCTTGACTCACTGATGGTAGTGCAGCCACAGCTCCTCTCTCATTACAGCTGTCTATCATTTCAGAGTCTGAAGAGAAGCTGAGCAGAGCGTCATAGTAGCACATGTAGTCAAACAAGCCCTTCATATCTGCCTCCAAAGAGTTAGGTGTACCAAACTCCTCGCTTAGCTGCACTAGTACATCCACATTCTGAAGCCTCGTATCCTCCGTTCCACCCACCCCAAACTCCCCAGTGTACAAGTAGTGAAGTAGGGCGGAGAACATGGGAATATCAATGCCAGCTGTGTCAATGTCCATTAGAACCTCTGCTCCATACCCAGGAGATGATGAGAGCAAGGTCTTAAAAAAGGGGCAACGGGCAGCCAGGATGGCCCGGTGAGCTGGAAAACAAGTACCCTGGAAGATGAGGTCCACATCAGTGCAGTACTTGTGCTGGTAGAGAGCAGCCAGATCCCGCTGCAAGCTAGGAGCCTCTGGACGTGCGAGGCTGGCCTGGAAGCTCAGCTCCTTGAGGGCTGCTGTTCCCTCATACTCCTCCACCAGGGCGTTTGTGTCACGAACGTCCCAACCTGACAAAAGCTCACGCATCTGCCGCGCGTGATCCGCTGAGCGGCTGGACTTCCTCCTTTTGATGAACCTCCGTTTGAGGGTTGCCAGACCAAGGCTTTTCTTCTTCCTGTCTGTAGGCCGCTCATGGCCGTGCTCCAGGCTATATAGCTTTGACTCCCAACCATATCCCTGCTGTGAGTAGGATGAGGTCCCTGGAATAAAAAAAAAAACAGTTGAAGGTTACCTTAAAAAAATGTTATGTAGTAAATAAATAAAAAACTTAAAGAAATTTTACATTATTGAAAAAACTATAATGTGGAAATATAACTTCCCCACACAGATGAAGCTTTTCTGTATATCTTGTAGTTTTTGTACTGGGATCGTGACATTTGGTGTACATTCATAATCTGCTTTATGTTGATCTGACAGTCCTGTGACAAATGTGTCCATGCCTTGCCACCAATGCAAAACCCATAAACAAACATTTTCATTTAGCCTTGCAGCACCCCTGATAACACTGGGTCCACAGTTTGGGAATTGTGGGGAAAAAAACAAAACAAAAACAAATGGTGGAATATGCAAAAGTTTCAGTGCAATTTAGCCACAAAGTAGGCAGCGAAACACATTTTGCTGCCAGCTAAAATACTTTCTGTTCTTAGTTGAGCAATTTTCAGCCACTCTTGCAGATCACTTCCAGTTCTTTTTTTAATGCTGTCTTCCCCACATTGCATGTTAAATATACCCACAGATATTCAGTGATGTTCATGTAATGGGATTGTGAGAGCTTGATAAGGCTTCCTTATAGACTATATATATGCATCATTTCCATTCCTGTCAGCCCAACCTTTCTGCAGCTTCTTTTGCAGTCATATGCTTTTTCTGTTTTGCCTTTTTTTGCCCAGCAGACATGCAGTTTTTCTACTAAAAGTTTTCTTGCTCTTCACATTTTGTTGATTTTCACACTTCCCTTTAAATGCTATTTCTTAATGCCATTCCGGACAGTGGAAATTGTAAGCTGGAAGCGCTTTGATATCTTTTTATAGCCTTCCTCTGCCTTGTAGGCGATGCTTAACTTCATTTTCGCATCCTCAGTCTTTGTTAAGAGGAACCCACAGTTGTTGAGTATTGGGTATGTTTGAAGAGTTTGAGAATTTATCAAACAGAAAGTCCTAACGACAATTCTTATCAAAAGCCTAATCGAGTTCTACAAGTACAGGGCTTCCTTAGCTTTTGCACTAGCAAGCCACATATGCAGAAGAAAATGGATGGATGGATGGATGGATGGATGAAATACTGCATTAAATTTTGAAGAGAGACTCATTTTAATGCTTCTTTGCTGCAAGCGTTTTATTCCTTTGCATAAAAATGCATTCCATTTCAAAAACAGCCTACATCAGTTTACTGTTCTATGTCTGTGGTGCGCCCGGCTTCATCATGCTAAGGACACTCGTGCCTGACCCAGCTACCAAAGCATCTGGATCTAGTTCACCAACTGGAAAAAAGAAATTGACAAAATGCCCATTTTTATTTTCTTTTAGACCAAACCATGGTTCATCACAGACATCCTGTCCTACTTTACACTTCTCTATAAGCTTAGGTCCATTTACACATTTACATCCAATCAATTACACTAAAGAGCAGTTATCTTTGGCTTGAGAGGCAGGACTTGCACGTCAGAGGAAGCTCTGCCAAGGAGATCCTCTCTGTCTGCCCTTCTCTCAGCATCCATCAGTGTGACCCAAATAGTAATCATTCTAACACTGTGAATCATCTATGGCCCCAGCCAGCTCAACCAAGCAGCTACAGAGCTCAGAGCAAACGGAAGAGGTCTCAGGGGCTACTGAGATAATTTGGCTCTTTGCAATACTTTCACTTTGAAGTAGAAAACCACAAAAACCGCAGACTTAAGTCATTCTGAAACTGAAATAAACATTTTTTTTGTTAAGAAAAGACTTATTTAAATTAATCTCTAGAGCAGCTCTCCAAACTCTCTGGCAGTCGGGACTGCAGGGAAAGACTAAAGAGCCATAAACCAAGCTCTCTCTTCAACAGCAATCAAAAAGGGTGCTGAAATTTCGACAATATGTACATAGAAACAAACTCATATACTCCATGTCAGACAGGTTTTCTGTGGATACAGGTACTAACTGAAGGACCACAATGACAGTGGTGAAATTGAAACAAGAGCAAAAGGGGGGAGAAAAATACCCTCCTCACATTAAAGACTGCAGCTGTCAGCCCATTCAGTCCAGAAAACAGGCTACAATCAATCACAGGGCTCTCATCCTGTCTTCAAGTTATATTTCAATTCTGACAAACAACACTTTAAAGTATTATTTAAAGGTTGATATGCAAAGAAACATGTGAAGAATAATTGCATTAACCAAATTTATCCATATGGTCCCGTGAAGTAGATGCCCTGCTTTTTAATGCATTGTGTCAGTTGTAGTCAACAGCTCTGTTTAAGAGCTCTCATGCACAAAATATTCACCTATTGCACCATTAGTTGCCATGGAAGCAGGTTAATATAATGTAATGTGTAGAGCAGACCCCCCATTGTGTGTTTGTAGAGTTTTATATTCAGTTTGATTCTTGAATCTACTTTGGACATATAGAGAAATTGGGGTTTTTGACCAGTAGATAATCAAAAGCTATTTCACCATAAGATAAAACACAAAATCAGATAGAAGAACTGACCGATGACACACTTAATTAACCTACCTATGAAAGTCTGCTGTGCCTGGGAATTTCCCCCTATCCGTGGGGAGCAGGAGTGCTGATAGCTGGATCCATTGGCACCCATCCTCGCTTCTCTTCACTTGCTATTTGGGGGTCCCCCCTCCTGCTGAGTCATTCTGCTCAGACAACGTATTCCTTTCAGTCGTCAGTTGCTGGTCAGGCACGGATACCCTGAAGCATCCTCAGAGCTCCAGGCCCAAGCTGCAATACCTGCAGAAAGAAAGATGAAAAACTGTTAACTGTTGCTGACTATGCATGCTGACTACAACATGGTGAGACTGGACCGTTTGGAAAGATAATGATGGCCAGATGTGTCAGTGTTAATGAGACCGAACAGAGGGACATTTACTATTATCTATCACACCATTTCAGCCATATTGATTTCAGTGCACTAATGAATCATAGCTGTCTTAGCCATTTTACAGGTTTGAAGTGCTAAAATCGAGGGGATTTTTTTTTCTTTAAAAAGAGGCTTCAAGTGAAAATTGTGAGTCTATAATCTTCAACAGTGACTCCAGTTATTACACTTCCTTCTTTTTCAATCCTTTTTGAATCCAAACAATTGGTCCAAGCCAGTGCTGACTTGTTTTTGGCACCCAGAACCAGTATGCTCACATGGCTACAAATCAGTGTGGACTTAATGAGGTTATACTCAGGTGGATGTGTTGGTCTTTAAGAATTTGTTCAAGAAACACGAACACTCCTGCAAATTCTGGTGGGTGCTGCAAAGAATCAGAAGAGCTTTATATTAAAAATAAAAAATTTTTTTATCATGTTAATTATCATGTTAATTATTTTCTACATTACTTTTCTATCATGATGAGAGAAAGCTAATATATGACTGGATAGTAGGTGTTTAACTGGTTGGACTAACCAAAAACAGACAATAGTCATTTTATCAATGAAGAGAAAAGAGAAGAAACCTCTACCAACATTTATGGATTAGATTATATAAACCTTAACAGCCGATTTTATGCAAATCACAGTTCTCTAAGGTGCCACAAATTCTACCCAACAAGACATGTGATCATTCTGTGGGTTGTTAATTCATATGTTTGGGGGACCAACTAATTATTCAAAGACAGAAGCTGAGCTGCAGATGCAGCGTTGAGCAGCTTTAAGTTGCTCCATACAGTCATTACCACAACTTATTGCTGTGAGCCATAGGATTGGCTAAGGCTCTCAGTAGTTTTCCCTCTTCCCTTTTTGTGCTGTCACAGGCTATGATCTAAGAGAAAACAGGGCACCTCATTAACTGAGTATACCGTCGACCACTCAGGGTAACAATTGCAAACTGAGACTATCGGGCTTCATTTCGACAAGCAAGTAGACTGAAGTTATAGACCTGGAAGGAAAAAAAAGTCAAGATTTTATTAAGATTTTGTACTCATTACTCATAAAATGTGGCCCAGGCTTCAAAAAGTCCCACAAATCCTTGAGGTCAGAACAAGCTGAGAGGTTGCAGACGTCTGCAGGCGTCTTTGTGGAATAGAGGAAGTATAACAGTGGTTGAAGTCTGCCCTTGGCTGGTGTGAGCAATAACTTTATCAGGAAATTATAAGAAGCATTATAGAGATGCAAAAAGTTGGAAAAGACTATATAAGCATTTCTAAAGATCTCAGTCTTTAGAAATCCACAATAAGACCAAAAAAAAAGAAAGAAAAAAAAGTCAGGACTATTGGTGTTCTCCCTAGGAAGGGGGCATCCAGCAAAGATTTGACCAAAAGCACAATGCAGCAATCCTAAAAGAAACAAAAGAAACTCAATAATATAGTAATCACTTTAAGGGGGAAATCAAAATGGTATTAATAGAAGAAAATCACAAGTCACTGCTCTATGGGAGAAAAAAAAAGTTGTGAAAAAAGTTAATGCAGTCCTAAATTCAAGAGTTCACTTCTTTTTTTTCCTTAAGTGTCCAATGTAAGTAGTAATCAGATTGAGTTTGTCTATAACTGTAACTTAGATGAAGATCAGACTGCAATTTATAAGTAATCAATTCAGAAATCCTGGCAAATCCAAAGACTTTGCAAACTACTTCTTGTAACCAAAGTGAAGGGGCATATTCTCATTTTCCCATTGCACTTACATCTTGGCATAAATGTGTCTCTTTCTAAACATTACTAAGAGACATGGAAATGTAATCCTCATTGTGGCCCTTTAAATAACGCAATACAAAAACAGTCACATGTATATGTTCTCATTTAGTCTCTTTTGTATGTAGGACCAGACTTAGAACTGGAGTGTGATGGGAGATCTGCTTCATCTCAGACTGCTAGTTTTCCTGCCTACCATACTAATAAATCATTGTGTCTGCCCCTGTAGAGCAGCACTCCACAACCTCCCAAGGGTTCAATGGAAAACCACAGCCTCTTACTCCACACACAAATAGTCACCAGGCAGTCACACTAGAGCACTCCAATAAAAACGTTGGTTGATCTTTATTTCATTAGACCGCTTTAAATAAGCCCCCATCTTCACAGGGAATTAATTTGGACAAAATTAGAAATTGAATTTGAATATGTAGGAGAGGGGAAGCAGCCCTTGAGATATATACTGTCTTGTTTACAAAAAGGCGGCAGCAGTGGTGGTAGTCGTTGGGGTCCTCAAAGGAGCACAGCAGAGGCAGAATAAAACAAAGCAACTAATGCATCCATTGAACACCACAGCAACTTCCTAGCAAGGCAGATTTAATTCATTCAAATGAGTAAACCAAATTTAACTTTAGCTGCAGTGCTGAATTCTAAAACCATAATTTAGGACAGCTTTTTTTTTTTTTTTTTTTTGGGAGACCTGACTCACAATGTTCAAGAAGCATTTCGGCCAAACATTAAGAGACTTTCTGCAGTTTAGAACGAAACACTGCGCTCCTCTGTTGTTGCTCAGGCTGGGAGCAGAGGAGGGCGATGCTACAGACGGGGAAGGCAGACACCAGCCGAGCTGGACTATGCGTCCCTAATGAGAGGTGACAAGAAACACTCCCTGCCCCCACCTATCTCTATGCACACGCACGCACAAACACACCGGCACGGACACATACGCACCCTTTCAAACCTCTCACCTTACCTCAGTCATCTGGATCACTTTTATTAAAAAAAAAATAGATAAAAAAAAATCAGCCACTTACAGGGGTTTAAAAAACACAGACCACCAGCCTTCCACAGAACATACAAAAATTACTTGGTGCAAGAACAGGACCGATGTATTATTCAAATCACTGTCAGGGCTCTTTATTAATCATTTATGTGGATATCCTCATCACGGCTAGAGAAAATGGACGAGGTGGGTATATAGGTCTTCAGTCCTGTATGCAAACCCAAATTTCAGCAGCACATTTCTATTATTTCAGTCAGCCTTTCACAAGTCGTTTCCATAAACCTAAGCTCATCTGCCGGAACACACGCAACCAACGCCTGAAGTCAAAGTGGCAGCGGTAATTAAGCTAGAATGGACTTGACAAGATTTCACCAAATCAAAGATGATGTGGAGAATCACTCGGGCAGCGTGGCAGATGATTGAGAATTTTCTATTTTATTCCTTCTTGGTAATTTTATAACAGCTTACTAATCTAAAAAGGTGCACACGTCTTTGCTCAAACAGCTTCAGGAAACCTACGTGCTGTGTACTCTATTAGCCCAACTGTGAATCCTGTGAATGAAACTATGCCCACTTTTTGATGGATGTCTGTGTTGGGTTCAGTGGCTAAAGGCCCTAATCTTCTGGAAAAGAGCCAGTGTCACAGTCAGGTCTGAATCAAACACTGAAACACCTTCCTGTCTGCAATTACACAACAGTGTCACAGTGATCTTTATGCATTAAAGCTCTCGCACACAGGGCTCTTCAATTTAATGTTTCCAAAAGGTATTTTTTACTACTCCAATGCTGGTAAATGTATGAAGTCATTTCACAATGGGAATCACAGCAGGAACATAAAATTTATTTTTCTGATTCACATACTACAAAAAAGAAAGATGCTGGCCCTGGAGGATGAAAAGAAGTTTTGCTATCACAAAACCTGTTAAATGGCCTCTGGGGACAGTTGGCTATTACGTGTTTTGCTTACCAAGCTGTACAGAAGTACAGCTTTCAGTTACAGATGGTCTGACTCTTTTGATATTTGATACAATCAAGGGTGCTCTGAAAGGTCATAAAAAGCAATGCGGCAGTGAGTAGAAACCAGAACTCTCTCACACAGAGTGACCTCCATGGCACTGATGTGTCTGCACACATCCCACCGCAAGATACACAACTGGAACAGCCACCGAAGGCTGATGGAAAACAAAATAAAGTCCTCCATTTAAAATAATAGTCATATTTAATCTGAAATGATAACCGGAGAGGCAAAATTCAGAGGCAGAGCT
The DNA here is from genome assembly GCA_034780415.1 of Cichlasoma orientale. Taxonomy (NCBI): domain Eukaryota; kingdom Metazoa; phylum Chordata; class Actinopteri; order Cichliformes; family Cichlidae; genus Cichlasoma; species Cichlasoma orientale. Next base: position 1,438,119 of record JAVDPK010001032.1, on the reverse strand, counting down.
GACCGCTTACGTCGGCAATGTTTTTGCCAATCAGGTAAATCGGTATAACATTGCGCTGGGCCATTCAGCTGATTACAGACTCTGGCAGGAGAGCCACAGAAAATGAAAGAAAATCAGAACAGGCTAGAAAACAGACAACACAGTGAAATGACAGAAATGGAGAGAGGAAACAAAAGTCCCCACAATGATGACTCATGGTGAGCAGCCTCAGGATTAGCCTGTGTCAACTAACAATATGAACCGTAATGGTGCATATTTGACATTTTACAGAGTACGCTGTCAGCTGATTACATTTTGCTCTGGAGGCCATGAAAGGCCAAAATGGTAAATATAAACCACAGTTACCTCAGAGTTAATTTGTTTTCTTTTAGACCTTTTGATTGAATTCATGACGGCAACATATCTGACAAACACTGAATAGATGAATGTCATCCTGTAGGTGTGCTTGCAAATGAAAACTGAAGAGAACCGTCATGTCAATAAGGAGATGTTAAGTAGGCACACACTAATGACTGTGCAAACACAGCATGGTAGTCGATCTTCAGAGAATGAATGGCAACTCAGGAAACAATGAGTGCTTATTTTAAATGAGATGTCAATGCTCATTGTTGAGTTCTCCATCCAACTGGCCAGGGTAAACAGCATTCACGGCAGAGTATAGCTCATTCAATCACTCTGTGGCAAGTATTTGCAAGCTCACTGCCTTTCATGCCAGTCATGGACTTCTGTAACTCTGATAATTACATGTCATTATACAGCTCTGGAGCACTGACAGAAACACTTAACCTGGCAAAATGGTAAACATAAGCACTAAAGAGCACAGGGAAGGCACCTTTTTAAGTGAGGATCTGCAAAGACACAGGTTGCAGTTTAGAAAAAACAAACTGACTGCTGAGTCTAACCGCAATTTCAGTGAGATTACCACGGGATTATCACAGACTGCATATGGCTCCTCATCACTTACAGGGATGGCGATGCCAACAAACATCACATACGTTGTTAGGGGAAAAAAAAAACATTGCTACAGCAATACCAATCTTCTATTGGCTGGGTTAATGCACGATACCCACACAATGCAAAGCTGATATGTGCAAATTTACAACAATTACTGGCCTCTAAATCTATTACGGTCATGACATGACTAGTGGAAATTATTATAAGACTTAGCCACACGATAAATCTTCATCTTTGCATATCGACTGCAATTGCAGTTTAAGCTGTTCCTAAAGCTCAGTCTGTCAACTACTGTGTCACACAGATGCAATAATCAGCAACATGTAGGTTTTTCTGCAAAGTGAAAAATTCACATTTATCCTGAACTTTTCTACCAATCTAGCCACACACACAGACACAAAAAATAGGAGTTCACTTCTGCAGCCCGTGTGAAAATAAATCTAATTATTTGCAAAGGCTTTGTTAGCCTGCCGTTATCACGGAGCTATTGTTGCTCTCTGGGCTATCGTTGCTCAGCGGAAGCCTTGGTTAAAAGTGCCCGTAAGAGCAACCACACAAAAAAAGAAAGAAAAAGGGAAAGAACAGAAACAACCAAGCGGATTGTTTGTCTCGGCTTATAAAAATGGGAAGTAATGTCCAAATTGTTTGGCGACAGCCCAGCCAGAGGAGTCATATTCACCACAGCCCTGTAATTAGTAGCATATCCTAAGAGGCTAGGGTAAGCTATCTCTGCTGTGTCGCTTTGACTTCACCCCCTCGGAAATTTACTTTGAGCAAGATGCGATGCAACTGTTGAAAAGCGGACGTTCAAAGATATTTACCAGAAAGTGAGGAGCTTCGTAGGCATTATTTTTTCTTCGTTTCCCCTCGTAGTTTAGGCAGCACTCCGATCCAACTTGTCTCTGGCAGAGAGAGAGAGGGAGAGAGAAAAAAAAAATGCAGCTCAACACCTTCTTTTCCCAACTCTGCTCATTACGCACGGCTCGACGTCAACCTTTGGTCTCTGATGTGCAATAATTTCCACTTGCGTCGACTTTCCGGTGATTTTTCAGCATCTACCTCGACTAAAAACTACACCCGAACCGTTTTTAATCCCGGTTCGGTTCGGTATTTCCCCCTTAGTAGCACAACGCCTTGTTGGGTGGTTGTTATGGCCTATCCCAACGCTACTCGGTTCAAGCTAGCCGAAATAAGAAGGAAACTTCCGGTTATTTCAAAATAAATCCTCCGAATTTGAGAAATTTGCATTTTCTTTGTGCAGTAACAAATATAGCCAGTAAAAAATAAAAAGCATTTCACGTCCTGTGTTTCATATTCAAATTTTACACAAATTCTACAGGAACTGATGAAATACCCGTGAAATTTAAAAGGCACGTTTTGCTTGCGCCATGAAACACCTTAATTTTGAAAGCAAAGTCGGTCTTTCTTTAAATTTAGGTCAACTTAACGCTCTCATTGCTGTATGCCGACTGTTCAAGAGGCCCGTCAGTTCTCAAGGCAGATTGTGCAATATGCCATTTGCGAGCGCCCTCTAGCGATTAATTGGGGGCTGTAATCTGAAATGGGCTACGTACGTGTCAAGATCATATGGTCAAGACAGCACTCTCACTCTCCCTTTACGTATTATATACTTGATGACATTACCAGTAATTCTATTGCTGGCACTGAACAGGAGTGGCCCTCCAATCTCATTGTACATCCTGTATAATGACAATAAAGGAATTCTATTCTATTCTTTTCTATTCTATTCTATTCTATTCTAATACTGCAGAAGACTCAACAGCTATAAAGAAAAGTGGCATGCATGTTTTAGTATAATATTATATCAAATGAGACAGACTGCGCAACCCAGTACATGTTATATTGTCTATTAACCGTAGCCTCTTTCATTTAGAGGCAGACCTATGAGATTAAGTTATTATGATTCAGGCTGCACCACCAATTTGGGCCTTGAAGCTAACGGCTGTAACACATCTTTGCTACACATGCAGATTGTATGCAAATGATCTCATAACACAGTTTGATTTGGGATGCTATTCGTATTAAATGTCGATTATTATATTAACAAGTATGCTATTAGTAACGACTTTAGGAATAAAAGTTGGTTCTTTTCTTCATCTAGATCAAGTTCTTGTTGCATCCTGTTGAGGGCGACAGAATACTAATAATGCGAGCCGAAACCTTTTTGGTACACATATTCTAGCTTTAAAATAAATCATAAACAATAGACACTGAATTGGTTTTTACTTTTTGTTTAGTTGATTTTTTTCCCCCATAAACAGATTCTGTGAATTTCATGCATTAAAAGCCAAACTAACTCGTCATATTAACATAAATCTGGAATTACCCTGGATGGGGAATCTTAAAGGAAAACCCTTAAATGAAAAAGCCAAGCTGTACAGTCTGTCCTCCAGTCTATCAGATAGTAGGGGAAATCTGAGAGACTGAATCCGAGAACTGGATGGCCCTGTCTTTGTGTTGTCTTGTGAAGATTTTTTTTTAAAGGTTTTTGTAACAATTCCCAGTTTGGATTCGGGAGACAGACACCCTCTCTAGTCTTAAGATTAGGTTTAGATCTTTGCCTTTGATAAAGCTTATAGTTAGGGTGGGATCCCAGGACCCTAAACTGTCCCTTAGTTATGCTGCAATAGGCGCAGAATGCTGCTTAACTTCATGTAATACACTGAGCACTTGTTCTCCACTCACCTCTTTTCACTCTCCATGTGTTTATATACACTGCAGCATGTATCCCTTTCCTTTTTAAAAATCTCTTCACTCTTTCCTCTCACCCCCAACCCGTCACAGCAGATGGCTGCCCCTGCCTGAGCCTGCTTCTGCTGGAGGATTTTTCCTGTTAAAGGGGAGTTTTTCCTTCCCACTGTCCCAAAGTACTTGCTCATAGGGGATTGCTTGATTGTTTCGGTTTTCTCCAATACTGTAGGGTCTTTACCTTGCAGTATAAAGCACCTTGAGGTGACTATTGTTGTGAATTATTGCTATATTTGGTTATTGAATTATCAGTATTAGTTACATGGTTTGTCAAAGAGACATCAGTTACATATCATTATCTCAGTACTTTGTGTCATGTGTAGTTGAAGCTTGAAATCAAGTTTTGCAATCAATATTTCTCCCCTTTCAGTTCACTTTCATCTTTAGGGACACAACCAAGACCAAATTTGCTGTGATGAGAACTCATTCTGTATGTTTACATGAGTGTCTTTGGCCCATGGAAGTAACTCCTCCCAGGAAATGTGATGGGAATTAGATAAAAGTACAGGCTATCTGTCAGTATCTCACAGGATGTGAGGAGAAGTTTCCAGAGACACATTTTTCTTGTGTGAAAGAGATTTACTTAGAGCTGACTCAAGGAGGATGTCCTCGCTTTTTAGGAGACCGTCACTGACCAGGTTTCTGCTGATGAACAACAATAAGCAAAATCACGGGTCAACCATGTACAGCAAGCCACCCAAGGAAAAGATCGGGCCAGTGGTAGGACTGATTATCTTTGTTTGTACTTGCAAATGTACTTAAACATGCAGACTTTGCTGGATGTCTAAACTGTATAACATCCTGCAAGAGAAGCAGGAATTGTAGTAATATTTTGCCTGCACTGACTGAATGCTAAACCTCAAGTAATGCAATTTTAGGGACTATGCTGTCATAAAAATACAAACAATACAAAAAAACGTCAGTTTTGGGAAGTCAGTGTCTATGATTGTTCAAATGGCCCTAATGTGAAGAATTCAAGCGAACTGCATTCCCCAGCCTGCAGAGTGGAAGAGATGTTTTATTCATTTGTTATTTATAAGTAAGTGCGACGCTCTGGCCTCTGTAAAGGGATCCTATGATGGAACTGCAGCATGCCACTATGAATCTGTTAATATGTCCTAAGGGACGTCCATAGGGCCTTTTACAAAGCTCATCCCAGGTTAGGAATACCAGAGTGGAGAGGTACAGAGGGGATATCATGGTAGGAAGATTGGGGATGGGATGAAGTTATATCACCCATTGAGTCACTGAGAGTGGGACCCTCTGTTGTGTTCACGGGTCTTTAGCCCTCTCCGTTCAACTTAGCTGATGACATAAGATGTTTGAGAGCTGTGCCTTAAAATGTGCATTAAATCTCATCTTTCATGTAATTGATTATATTCTGTGAATGAAACATTTATACATATATTTTCTTGGACTTTGTTACAGCAGTCTATGTTTGCATTGTGTGTGTTTGCTGTGACTCTCCTGGCCCCGGCTGGTTGGATCATGCATCACATCCCAGAGTATCGACAGCAGTTACCTCGACATGACTGATTTCTGCAGGAGCCTTGCATTCGGACACCAAAGCAATGTCATTGTGTGAAGTTTTCTCCAGTGTGCAAAATGTCATGAAGACAAATAAAACCTCTGATAAATCTGAAGTGCGACCAAGCTTTTGTCCCTTATAAAGAGTTACATGTGATAACTGTTGTGTGTTTCATTTCTGAGATATGGCAAGGGTCATTTTATTGACTGTTTTGAGGGTGGTGCTTGAAAAATTACAAAATTTGTGCTTTAACACGCTTTGAGCGTGCGGTCTCTCATCAGTCAGGAGTACAGAGACATTAAATTCTTGGCAGAAACTATGATGGAAGTCAGCGCCTCAGACCCTAGAGTCTCTTTATCTTTCAGTCCTGCCTCTAGTAGAAGATGTAACACTTAACTGAGAAATGCTGCATTTAGGCACAGGATTAAATATTCCCATGCATGCACATTTATTGATTGAAAGTGTTATTTAATAACAATTTACTCTTTAAATCTCTCAGTTGATAGTGGAGAGTAATATTAATGTTAAATACAAACTAAATACAGAACAGTATGACAAATATTAGGACATAGTGCCCATCAACTGTATTTATATAAAAGAAGAAGGATGGCGTGACAACCATCTGTTGCATGTTTAGCATTTCATGCATTACAAATACAGACATGTAAAGCATTACCGAGGCAAATGCGCGGAGATGCTCAGCATTTCCCTCCTATAATCAGCTCAAAGAGCGCTGATAGGGTTGTCGGAATTCTTGAATGACAATTTGTCAAAGCCGGATCAGTCCATTTGAAAAGGTATGGTGTGTCAAATATATGTCACCACCCCTCTTTGCAACGACAGAGCAAAATCCCCCAAAATATATATAGAAAAAAAGACTCACAAAACAAGTCCTCCCTTCATTTCCGTTCAAAGATCACGAAAACGACCGAAGCACCGTTAAAAGCCACGGCGCGTAAACCCGTCGTGCGAAGTGGTACAATCAAGACGAGCCTGGGCTGCAAGGGGCCATAGTCACTTTTTCACGAATGAGGGAAACACAACGCCGGGAAGGGAAAAACCTACCAAAACAATTGACAGTCTGGGTTTTATGTTTCCCCAAGTGTCTGCGAAATGTCTACGAAGGCAGAGCAGTGTAAGTACTGTGTCTATCTGTGTCTGTGTGTGTTTCTGTTTTGACATGAGGAGGGTGGGTTGGAAACTGATTTTTGGTTTAACCAAGAAAGCGAACAAGGGGAGCTGTCCTTGGTGATGAAACCGCGGTTGCCAAGGCAGGTTGCAACACGTCCTCTCACTGCAGAGGATGGCTGGAGGTCTCGGTGCGCACAGAGAGCCACTGAATCACCCTCTATTTCTCTCTGCATGCTGAAGGAACAATTTCATGGCTGGATCGCACAATGATCGGGTTATTTATTTATTTATTTTTCTGATTGACGTGGCTGGCTGAGGTGCGTGGGAAAAGCGAGGTGTAATGCTGGTCTCAAGGTCGACCTGACAGGCTACTGAACAATATGGTGGCTTTATACTGATCAATCATGGGGTCTGATAACACTCTATTGACGTCTGTTGTTAATTCCACTTCACTGCTTTTGAAACAGGTGGAAAGCAGCCACCGTCTTCACATTCGTTACCGTAAACAACAGATAAAACACGGGGTCAAACTCAGTGTTAGGGGTTCCCATCCCCATCAGTTGGATAAAAGTTGGGTGTTGGTCCTGTTGTTTGGTAACCTAACATGAACAGAAAAAGATGAACATGCTGCTGTGATTAACAGCTAGTGAATGATTAACATTTACTAAGGTGTTTTTTGAAGCAAAATGTTTAAAAATCAATACATTTTCACTCAGGATGCTTAATTTTATGATGAACGATTCATGCTGTGCTACAGTATTTACACAGGCTTTGAGCAGACATCCTCTGAGCCTGCAGCTGTTATTTTTATTTTGGGGTTTGTCATTTACAGGTCAGGGAGGAAGCTAAACATTACTGGCCAAAGTCACAGAAAAATGGGTCAGCAATCACCCACTTCAACATATTTTAAGTCCTAACAACAAACAGCACAGTCATATCTGAACCTACAGAGGTTGCTTCAATATGGAGCAGCCAGCTGGGCTCATTACAGAAATGCTCTTCTGTGTTACTTCTTGAGCCCCCTTTCATGTTCACTATGACCACATTTTCCCAGCTTGTCTTGGGACTTGAACTGGCAACCTTTCGTGCATGAGCTTGTTTCTGTAAGCAGTAGGTCGCTGCCTCCTCTAGGGCTTCCTGTGACCTGCTACTATACCAAAAAGATCGCCCGGTGAAGGGCAGAGAACCATGGGAAAACAGACTGTTTGTTTAATTAATAACTGAAGGATCCATGTTAAATACTGCCCAACAGCTTATGTGGATCTTATGCAAGCAACAGCAGAAACATGCTTGTTCACTTATGTGTCATGTGTCTTTGCTGCCGTGCGTCATATCTCACTAGTGTTGATTTGCTTGTTGCTCTGCTCTTTATTTTGTCCAGTTGCCTCTAAGATACGATACTTGCAAGAGTATCACAACCGTGTGCAACACAATATTTACCCCGTGCCCTCCGGAACAGACATTGCAAACACACTGAAATACTTTTCCCAAACCCTGCTCAGGTAAGTAAACTGCTCTGGAGCCACCAGGTGAAGTAACAGACTGTAGAATGTTTGATATTTAGCTTCCTTCATGAACAGATGAGATTAATTACAGTAGGCTGCTCTGACACACTTTCTGAAAGGGATGACAGTGACACCATTCAGTGTCTCATATTAATTTATGATGGCAGCAGGAATTTAGAGAAGTGGCCAACATGTCAGATATTGCCTTGGCTGTTCTGCTTTGGAATATATGGACTGTAGCAGATTTCCTGTGTAGTTATGGCGTTGTTTTAAAGCAGAGATCGGCGGCTCAGTGATGTTTATTGATTCAGTGGTCGGTTGTTAAATGAGCGCTTCCCTGGGGTGGTTTGCTCTGTCCTTCCCAGAGGGACTGGCGGAGTTCAGCTCCTCCGGCTATGCAGTTGCAGGGTCAGCCTGCTCTCTTGGGTGCTGTGAAAGGAACAGCATGTTATTTCCTCTTCCAGCATAGGTCAAGTAGGCAGCCATTTTGGACACGTCTTCCTCTTTTTTTTTCCTCTCCAGTTGGAGCTTCATTTTTATAAACGTGCTCTGCAGAGATGGGATGTTTCTTGTGGTTTTAGTATTACTACCTGCTGGCTTCAATGAAAACAGCGGCACTGTCTTTTTTTATTAGCTAATTTATAAAAAAGGGTGGGATTACTGGAGGCTGCACTTGTGTGCCTCACTTCTATCATTATTATCAGCTTAGGGTGCAGTCTATTTGGGATTGGCAGCTGGCCTCAATTCTACACAATTCCTAAGCCCCCCGTAGGGATTATTCCTCTGCTGTGGTGCTCACAGTGTATCCTGGACACTTCATACTTTGTTGAAGGGCTGTCCTGCACCAGTAGTCACTGGGCTCCTTTAAACATAGCCTCTCAGGGCACAGATTGAGAGTGACAGGGGTGGCAACTCTGGGAATCGGCATTAACTCAAGTGACGATTATGTCTCTGCGGGGCAGTATCATGCGAGTGAGAAAAGAGTCACTCAGTATGATTCCACTGTTAACGGTTCTTTGATATTTTCCCGAAGCACAGTCTCTTAGCCTCAGATATGCAGAACTAAATCACTCTGCCCACCATTAGAGGAGTCTGGATTCCTCAGAGGGGACTCCAGGATTATCCATACACCTGTGCCTTCTGAAGCCTGGGGTGAAGAAATAGAAGAAAAATCAAAAGGGAGAGAGAGTGGGAAAGTGGGAGTAGCGAGCCTTGAGAAGTGAAGCAGGCATGTGTCATCTCCGTGGAAAAGGAATGAATAGCCAAAGGAGGAGGTTGTTGATTCATACACCAATTTTAGGTCAGCTAGAGGGTTACATTATCTATTTACCAGCAATTTTATTCGCTTTCTTGAAGATGAGGCACAGCTTTGTCAGACTGATCACTCTGTATCAGTGACTTGCTGTATAGCCATTATTTTACATGCAGAACAGTTTTTTATTGTTGTTTTTACTTCACACACCTATTAAGATGTTAATGCAGGAAATATGTGCTATGAATAACTGATACACACATATAGTCCATGATTTTGTAATGACAGTGCAGGGTTTGACAGTAAATGTATGTCATGTGTCTGTATCAGTGCATTTCTACATGTGTTTTATGTGTTGTTTGTAATTTTTCTTGTGTTGTTTGTATGTATGTGTGCACATATGAGTGTGTCTTTGCGTGTGTCTGTTCAGTGTATGCGTGTGAGTGTGTCCGATGTTTTTGTCTATGTTCATTGTTCAAATTAATGATGTTTTCTATATGAAATATGGGCAGTGAAAAAGTCATACTCTGAGATACAGTCTGTTTGTTGTCTATAAGTCCTGTTTGAGTTTATGCTGTATAATAACACAGCTTTGATTATATAGTTTAACGAATCTACGCTGACTTAAATCCTACAGAGTATAACTTTGAGGGGATCAGTCACATAATGGTATGTTATGCTGCTGAAATTATACCTCTTATGCCATGTTAAAAAATCTGAAAGAAATCCCCTTTCTCACTTGCCATGTAACTCCAAATGCTGTAACTCTACTTTTTGTGCGACCTTTCAAAAAAAAAAAGAAAAAAAAAGAAAAAAAAGAAAAGAAACAATACATCAGCATTTATAATCTGGGCTCTCATGGTAAATCCCAGTCATTTGCCTGATAGATCAGCTTAGCTCTTTAATAATGTGCAGTAAAAAAAGAGCAATGCTCTCTGGCCCTCCCCCTCCTCCCTCCTCCACCCTAGACGCTCCACACTCAACCCAACTAGTTTTTGCCTTTGTTCTTCTTTTTTTTTTTTTTTTTCCTCTTTTAAAATTGAATATGTCCACCACCTTCCCCAGGGGACAGCAAACACAATTGTCCATCCTGCATTAGCTCACAAACATAATGCTACCAGTCATCTCCCCCGATACAACCTATTCCTTTGTCATTATAGTTTCTCCTCTACTGTAGATTAGTTGTTACATTTATTTTAGAAACCTGAATCCATATGCCTGTTGGATCTCATTATTTCTCCTGATGATACTGGTACAGTATCATAACGTATGCATACAGACATTATTTCTCTGGTGCAATAAACATGTGCTGTGACCTAAGAGCACTTGATCTAACCTCACACACATGTTTATTACTGGCTGAAGCATGTTTCAAAAGTGTCACCTCTGTATTTTCCCGAACCAATTTGGTGTCACTCCCATCCTTGACAGCCCCACTAAAGACAAGGAAATTTCATTTGAAAAATATACTCTATGGCTCATTGGCCTTTTTGCATGGTAGCCACTGACCTTGCTGATTGGAAGCTGGCAGCCATCGAGGGACAGTCATTTGAGCTGTCCCTTTTTGGAGAAGTATGGGGTTGCCACTGAAAACATGCCATTTTTTATATTTTTGCTCCTTGTCACCAGATACGCATGAGATGCAGTGATCATTGCAGTTTGTGCTCATGTTTTTTTTGTTTTGTTTTCCAAGTGCAAATGTAGACAAAACAAGATAAATTCAATTAAAGTCACACGGAACAGACAACGCAGGGAAAAATTGCCCGTGCCTGCAGTTATACAGTCAAATAGTGAGACACTGCATCCTATGTGGGGTTTATCTGGGTTTGTTTTTTTCTATTTACGCTGTCTCTGTAGTGCCATTTCAATGTAATGTGCTGTTTTTTTGTGTCTTTGTTGTCTCTTTTTTTCCCTTGTTCCCCTCTCCTACCTTCCCTCCCCTCCCCTCCCGCCCCGGAGCAGCATTCTGTCCCGCACAGGCAGGAAGGAGAACCAGGAAGCTTCCAATTTGGCCGTGCCCATGACCATGTGTCTTTTTCCTGTGCCATTCCCACTCACCCCATCTCTAAGACCACAAGTCAGTTCCATCAACCCTACAGTTACTCGCTCCCTCCTTTACAGCGTTCTGCGCGATGCCCCGTCAGACCGCGGGGGGCAGGGGCAGCAGAGTCGGGACGCTCAGCTCTCAGAGTACCCCTCTCTGGACTATCAGGGCCTCTATGTGACCCTCGTGACCCTGCTTGACCTGGTGCCCCTGCTGCAGCACGGTCAGCATGGTGAGTCAAGGCCCAGTGCACCACTGTTTGTCATCATCATCCCCGAACCGTCTGGCCTGCATGAAGCCACTGCTGCTTTTTTGGCCTCTTTTGTAACGGGAGGAGAGAAGTCCCGCTGAGGATCTTGAGGGATGCATGGGGTGATTGGGAGCACGCTGGATCCTGTCAACTTAATCGTTCATAAGCCATTGGATACACCAGACATAGGCCTTCTCTTCTGTGTATCATACTTGACTGCATGTTTGTTATGCAAAGTGGGAGAAATGTTTTACTTATGTTGTCATGTGCAAATGTATAAGTTGAAACACACATAGGCGAATGTCATGTTGTAACACATCCAGAATACATCTGAGAATGATTTTTATATCCACACGGTTTTTCATAGGCAAGGCTGCATCACAGCCAGTGCTCTTATTTTCATGAATATTTGACCATTGTTAAAAAAATAAAAAAACAACCCTCAAATGCATTAAAAACCCATCTGCTTGACTAGATTTCGCTACTTTTCCTGAGGGTAAACTTTACTTCAGTGGCTTTTAAAGAACGCTCACTGTGCCCAACAGAAGCTCACATTCCAAATGCTCTGTTTTTTTTTTCAGTTTTACTATCAAGTGACTGAAATTTCATGGAACTTTGACATCTGTGGCTGCATACAGTATCTTAATACTGTATGTACAGTTGATTGAAGGAGTGTCTGTGTATCTCTCTTTGTCTTTTTGCCTTTTCCCTTTCTTATCAGATCTGGGACAGTCCATTTTTTACACGACAACTTGCCTCCTGCCTTTTCTGAGTGATGATATTCTCAGCACTTTGCCCTATACTATGATCTCCACTTTAGCCACATTTCCCCCTTTCCTCCACAAAGACATCATTGAGTACCTGAGCACCTCTTTCCTTCCCATGGCTATATGTGAGTATGACTCATCATAACACTGTCATAATGAAAGTGCTAAACGATATGTCCAGAAAGAAAAGTAAAACTTTTATGGCTTGCAGCTATTTTCACTGCAGTAAACAGAGCTAAGAAATGATTATGATTCTTTCTCTTCTTTGCTTGTGCACAGTGGGCTCCAGTAGGAAGGAGGGGGGAGTTCCAGCCTATGTCAATTTGTCTGCCTCATCTATGCTCATGATAGCAATGCAGTACACATCAAATCCAGGTAAGCTGTTCAGAGCATTAAGATATTCACATACAACTGTAGTAGCTGCTCTCCAGTTAATCTGGTCTCTGCTTTTCCCCCCCTAGTTTATCACTGTCAGTTGCTGGAGTGTCTAATGAAGTACAAACAGGAAGTGTGGAAGGTATTTCCCCTTTAGATACATAATGCAGATATGAGGCCTCCTGTGTAAAGCACAGGTGAATGTATTATTTTTATCTGGAAAAATATGATATTTACTTTTTTCCATTTGTGCTAAGTATGAAGCGAACAAGCAGACTGTTCATCTAGCAAGAAGACTAGTGGAGTTCTTTTACTTTGTTAACTTAACAATGCTTAGCTTCATATTTAACAAACATACCTGGGAATGGTATTAATAATGGCATTAATTGCATGAATCCTTTTTTTAAATAAATTATTTTGAATATAAAAGCAACATGTGGTCAGAATATAACTAATGTAAAAGTAATAACTTACTTTGAATTTCTGGAGAAATTGCTGTGTGATTGTTGCTGCTACCACTCTTTGTCTTTTACTTGCTGCTAAATACGTTGGCTGCTGGTTACTGTTTACTAAATCTCTGTATTTGATTTTTCATGTACTGCCTGTCAGTAAAAAACATACTTTACACTCAGTGTTCAAATGTACCCAAATATCACAGCACTTTTATGCACATTTGATGTTTATCTTGTATGCAGGACCTGCTTTATGTCATATCCTATGGCCCATCCCAAGTCAAACCTCCAGCTGTGCAGATGCTGTTTCATTACTGGCCGAACCTGAAGCCCCCAGGGGCCATCAGTGAATACAGAGGCCTGCAGTACACCGGTCAGAGTCTCTTCATGCCATGTCTCTTGCTTTATCTGCCTTTAAACTAATCAAAGGTTTAACCTGCCAACTCTTTTCTCTCTCTCTTCCATTTCGTCGTCCAGCCTGGAATCCCATCCACTGTCAGCATATTGAGTGCCACAATGCCATCAATAAACCTGCTGTCAAGGTGACTGCAATCTTAACAAACAAAAAAAACAACCCTTAAATATAATTTTTCCCCCTCTTTACTACATTTATGGTTATGGGATGCATAAATAGGTAGATCCTGGATTCTTCCCCTGGAGAGGGGAATGCATAGCGGAGTGTCTTAGATGGCCTTGCTGAGATTGCCATGTCTGATTCTAACAGTTACTGCTGCTCTGCTTTGTCAGGTCTGTCTGCCTTTACTCAGCTGTGCACAAAACTGACAAACAGAGTAGGAACAGGCACACAGAAAGGGGCTGGGTTTCAATTACCAGGAGCAAGGAAGGGGGTGAGGGGGGGTGGGGGTGGGGTCTTTAATTGAAAGTGGTGACCCCATGCAGCCCTCGAGGATAGGGTGGCATCGAGTGAGCACAATAAATTACAGTGCACCATCTGAACATTGAGGCCATAAGCACAGGGCCAGGCACAGGTTGCAAGAGAGCGGAGCAGCATATGCACGCAGCCATCCACACAGAGACATGGGGACACGGGTAAATGTGTCGCGTGATTTGTTGGGTGAAAGCATGATATACTGCGCCTTGATATGTGAGAGGGACACATGGAAAACGTTGCCTTCGGTAAATGAAGTGTGTAATATTCCAAGGACCTGCACAAAATTATTTGCGTTAATAAAAGCTAGAGCTGGTTGAACTTTTATGGTGATTTGTGGCTCTATGAAACATTACTACACCATGTTAAAATATCTTTGTGTTGTGCTTATAAATGTCAAAATGCACCCACTGGCCACTTCATTAGGTATACCTGCTAACAGCCACGCAGCATCTCAGTGGGGGCTTCAGCTGAAGTTCAAACCAAGCATCAGAATGGAGGAGAAAGGATTTGAGTGACTTTAATGTAAGATGGGTGTTCATGTCAGGCAGGCTGGTCTAAATATTTCAGAAATTGCGGATCTGCTGGGATTTTCCCACACAACCATCTCTAGGGTTTACAGAAAAGAGAGAATATGCAGTGAGTGGCAGTTCTCTGAGTGAAAATGCCCCGTTGATGTTAGCGGTCAGTGGAGAGCGGCTACAGTCAGTGGAGATGGGCTACAGTAGCAGAGGACCACACCGGGTGCCGCTCTTATCAGCTAACAACAGGAAACTGAGACAACAATTTACCTAATTGGACAAAAGAAGATGCCTGATTTGATGAGTCTTGATTTCTGCTGCTACATTTGGATGGTAGGATCAGAATTGGGCATAAACAGCCTGAAAGCATGGATCCATCCTGCCTTACATCAACACATCAGGCTTCTGCTAGTGGTGATATTTTCTTGGCACACTTTGGGCCCCTTAGTATCAACTGAGCATCTTTTATATGCCACAGGCTACTTGAGTATTGTTACTGACCATGTCCATCCTTTCATGACTACACTGTACCCATCTTGTGATGGCTGCTTTCAGCAAGATAAGATGCAATGTCACAAAGCTCAAATCATCTCAACCGGGGTTGAACATGATGACGAGTTCACTGTATTATAATAGCCTCCGCATTCAGCAGATCTCAATCCAATAGAGCATTTTTTCCAGCACCTTGTTGAATCTATGCCCCAAAAGAATTAAAGGCAGTTCTGAAGGCAACAGGGCTCCACTCTGGTACTAGCGAGGTGTACCTAACAAAGTGGCCGGTGAGCGTAAATTACACCAGTAGTGTTATATTACTTGACTTTTTGAAATGTAAAAACCTCATTAAGTTTCAGACAGTCCTCTTGTTTGCAAATAAAACAATAAAAAAAATAATATGTTCATTTTTAAAATATCACATTCATTATCTCACCCTACCTGTATTACTTTTGCAGATGTGTATAGATCCTACTCTTTCTGTGGCCCTGGGAGACAAGCCCCCTCCTCTTTACATATGTGAAGAGTGCAGCCAGAGAATAGCAGGGTATGCATCTGTTTCACCTCTTTTCTCCATCCCCCAATCCTCCCCCTCCTTCAGTGGGATGCTGTTGCAAACATCACCTACCGCCTCCCTCATTATTCCTCTCTTTAACCCAGGGGAAAGACATTGGCATGGTTACGTAATTCCCTTGCGCCAATAATGAGATCATCATCATCATCACAAAACAGCACATCCACTTGTTTCTCATTTTTCCAGTGTGGAGACTATTATAATTTCATAGCTTTGCAGTTTTCTTTGCTATTGAGAAAATATTTTTATGTTGCAGCTCCGTAAAAGAAGCTGATACTGATGTGTGTACACTGGCTAGAATGACTATATTTAAGCCATATACATAAATCATGCATTGTTAAATATTTTCTTGACCTTTCCAGAGATCACGCTGAATGGCTTGTTGATGTACTCCTGCCCCAAGGTGAGCATTTACAACCAAAAAGGTGCTGAGTAAAGATATAATATTACATGCAGTGTATTGAATAATTTATTAGATGCTATGAGTTGTGACCTAAGCTGCATACTCTCTATTGAGGGGCTATTTTGCAGTGAAAATGTGACTAATTTTGACGACATATTTATGTTGTCTGCAAACAGTTTTTGCAGTAATATTTATTTTCCTTGCAGCAGAGATATCTGCCATTTGTCAAAAGAAGGTAAGATGTTTACACTGCAGCACATTAGTGACACTGTGCACTCTCATTCATTGCCATTACTTATTAACCTGACTTCTTCAGAATAATAAAAGTCTACATTAAATAGTACGCTGGTAAAACATACGGCCTTCGTTTAAAAGAAGCTGCTGGGGCCTGATGTTTGTTTGATGTTGCTGAGTGCTTCCTGCTGGTTTCCTGGGAGACACTGGGAGAATTGAGTGCGCGATGATGATGTCAGGTATTCCCGTCAGGTCAGCGGCCGCCTCGCTTTGTCCTGTGAAACAGCTGGTCCCCGCCATGGTTTGTTCAGCAGTTTATGATCCGCCACCTCCCTTTCTGAGCAGCCTTTGTTCCAATCATTCGCCCACCTGGATTTACACTAGCTCTTTCAATGTTAGCTGAGGTATATCACTAATAAGTGAGACATTGCTTTTCACTTGATAGTAGCTACTTGTGGGTACACCATGTAAACCATGTAAAAACAACCTTATATATATTATCAGAGTGGTCTTTCTTTGCTGTTGAAAGCAACATGGGTGAATAAGAGCACTCCCCATCAGAGGCCAGATATGTTAATTTGATAGGGAGCAATTCATGCCTCTAATGGCACAAGATTAGAGACTGATCAGATTAGGGTGGTTCTCTAGTGCCCATGCTTTTTATTTTTAGAAACCCGAGACACCGTGGGGACACATAAAGACTTGTTCTGTCGCTGCAGATGTGGACAGATCCACATCTCTTTGAAGAGGGTGATATTCATTGTCAGAGCTGTCTTTACGGCCTGAAAGATGTTTATTTTTAGAGGATTGTAATCAGGCGTTATTGGAAGTATTTCAGTTGGCTGCCTACCAGAATAGAAACACACTGATTTCTCCTCCTCTGCTCTTCCTCCTCCTCCTCTCCCTTGTTCCCTGGCTTCAAACTGTAGAACTGTAGCTCTCATGTTAGAAGGGCCGTGGTCACCTGCTTTTCAGCTGGCTGCTGTGGGCGTCATGGCAACCGGCCTGTCCGCTACTGCAAGCGTTGCCATGTCAACCACCACAGCAGCGAGGTGGGGGCTGCGGCGGAGACCCATCTGTACCAGACCTCGCCCCCTCCTATCAACACCCGCGAGTGCGGCGCGGAGGAGCTAGTGTGCACTGTGGAAGCTGTTATCAGGTATATGCTCACCGTTACAGAGCATATGCTCGTGATTCTTTGAAGCACACTTCAGCACAAATATACAGGCAGCAGTGCTGCTTCAGTCCTCTGCTCTTTCTCCTTCAGTATATCTCACATATGACCTTCTCTCTGTAACTCCTTATATCTCTCCCGTCCTCTGTGTACATCCAGCCTTCTGAAAGAGGCAGAAATTCACGCAGAGCAGCGTGAGTTCGAGCTGAATCGGCGTCGTCAGATGGGCCTGTCTGCCTCCCACCACTCTCTGGACAACATCGAGTTTGATAACAAGGAGGACGACCAGCACGACCAGCGCCTTCTCAGTCAGTTTGGCATCTGGTTCCTGGTGTGTAATCACAGGCTGTCGCTATATCTGTCAGTAACAGGCAGCGGCCACAAAGCATGTGTATGGTACACTGGCTCTTCTCACTTCACTTCTCATTTGAATTCCAAGTTTCTTTGTTCACATCTGCAGGTAAGTCTGTGCACACCCAATGAAAACACGCCCACAGAGAGTCTGGCTCGGCTGGTCAGCATGGTCTTCCAGTGGTTTCATTCCACTGCCTACATGATGGACGACGAAGTTGGAAGCCTGGTGGAAAAGCTGAAGCCCCAGTTTGTCACAAAGTGGCTAAAGACAGTTTGTGAAGTACGCTTTGATGTCATGGTCATGTGCCTCCTGCCCAAACCTGTAGAATTTGCAAGGGTAATGTATTACACTGTCATCATAACAGCATTTTAATACCTTACATGAAGGAGAGATTTCACTGAGGTGATCTAAGCCAGACTATGCACACTTTTTTCTCAGGTGGGTGGTTACTGGGACAAGTCATGTAGCACAGTGACACAGCTGAAAGAGGGTCTGAACCGCATCCTGTGTCTAATACCTTACAACGTCATCAGTCAACCACTGTGGGAGTGCTTTATGCCTGAGTGGCTGGAGGCAATCCGCACCGAGGTGCCCGACAACCAGCTCAAAGAGTTCAGGGAAGTGCTCAGGTATATCCATCTCCTTCAACTGTTCATTGCATATATATTGCATGCCTTACAATTGTGTGATTTTCTGAAACTATATAGTATGCATTAAAGAGACATCTATGGAAGAAGACATAAACCACAGGCAGTATAATGCAGTAAAATTGGAGCACAAGAAAACAGCACTGAAAATATCACAAGTTAACATCACTGATTGTGTAACAGTGTCAAAGGATCGCTACATAAATGAATTTATATGAAGCTGCTATTATTCTGTTTACAGCAAGATGTTTGATATTGAGCTGTGCCCACTTCCCTTCTCTATGGAGGAAATGTTTGGCTTCATCAGCTGCAGATTCTCTGGCTACCCCGCGTCTGTGCAAGAGCAGGCTCTGCTGTGGCTACATGTAAGCGTGCACACACAAGCGCACACAAACACGCTGTCCTGTGTCAAGTTCTCATCCTGCCGTTCTGTCCACGGTGCGTGTGAATTGTACAGGTTGTCGTAGAGTGCGAGAGTCTGGGCAGGGGCCCTGCTGAATATGGATCTGGGTCACAGAATGAGACGGATAGAGATGGGAGGGATTTTGCCTTTCATCCCATATGCACTCACAGCTTGCTGCCCTGTATACATGGATCAATTTCAAGTTTTCTGTCACAACTGTGATCAAGAGATTGCATTAATTTAGCCTCAGTAAATAGGTCACATTCACAACAAGTAGAGAAGTTGAGCCCAGTTTGATGTTTTCTCTGCTTGCGATGTGATAAAGTCGCACAGGTAACACAGGTTTATATTACATTAGTGCCACTTCACTCAAATCCTCAAATACATAATTTTCTGCCTCACATGTAGCTTTTATATTATTAGCCAGAGGTTTTGACACAGCCCAGCAATCCAAAAAAAAAAGACCTTTCCTTAATTTTTAAATAAAATTATTAAAAAAACCTATGGAAAGGTCTATAAATTTTATAATGCACAAGTGTGTTTTTTTAAAGCATGATTAAAATGTAATAATCATGTGTGTTGATACCCAACCCCAACACAAGCCTATGATGATTTAGACCACACAAGTAGTTAGCATGAACCAATTCAAATTTTTGTGTGTCTTATTGGGGCTCAGGTGCTGTCAGAGCTGGACATTGTGGTGCCTCTTCAGCTGCTGATTGGGATGTTCTCCGATGGAGTGAACTCTTTGAAGGAACTGGCCAATCAGAGAAAGGCACGGGCTTCAGATCTGACTGGCAACTCTGGAGCTCGCAGGGTGAGGAGGACTGCTGAAAATACTCCCAAGGATAAGACAAAAGAGTTCAATGCCCATTTTCGGCCTTTTGTTGCCATTGCTTTTAATGGCTGTTGACAGTAATGCGGCTCGAAACCCATCACCGCGCTGTTCTCAAATCATCAGCTGAATAGCCGTTATCAGTGCTCTGCCTGTCTATCTATTTGTCTTTGTACACATTTCTATTCTTCTTGGTTCTCTTTTCTACTGTTCATTTGGGATAGACTGTATGTTACCATGGCAACCGTCAATATCTAAATATAGCTCTCTTCAAGGGATTAATTGAACTTGGCTGCAATATAAATTTGTGTTCGAAGAAATCCACACATCCACACAGATCGCACCAGATTAGCTGATGACACGCACGGCTGATGTTGCAGTATTGTTTTACGTGCAGTTTTCGGGGATATAGACGTGCTTTGCTGTCATTCCTTGCTTTTGTCAGGATGGTGTTTTCCATTTTAAAAGACAGGCACAAGCAGCTTGATAACATTTGTGATTTGAAGGCAGGGGCTCAGCGGTGGCTTGCTGCGGCCCTAGTTAAAGAGAGAGCGGGTCAGGCTGCTGGAGGCAACATGTGCAGGGAGCATGAGCTGGTATTTCTGAGTCACAAGGAGACAGAGAATTTGTTCTGTTCAGCAGAATACGCTAGGAGTCAGTTTACGAGGTTTCAGGATGCCATTGTGCGAGAGATTAAGTGTTCAATCTGGCAGATTTTATATGCTATGTGAGTTTCATTAGTGAATGGGTCCCAGTTGTGCCGATGAGGCATTAAAAGAGGAGAGTTGGAGCACCACACTCTGGCAGAAACACATAAACACACACAAAGAGTGGGCTGACAACAGGAAATGTGAGGAAGAGAGAAATAAACATAGAGACAGTAGGAATTTAGAATATTTTGAGATATACTGTTAAATATTAGTTAGCACTGGCTTCATTATTGCTATAAATCTTTTGTTTACACTTCTGCCTGTGGTGCTCTTCATTAATGTAACATATCATGAAAAAGGGTTAAATTTGTGAAATTCCTGCGTGATATACATTAACAAAAACCAGCGTATAACTGCGTGTGACATTTTCACGTGACCCTAACAGCTGAAGTGAAACACATACTTTGTAGTTTAATGAATATTCTCTTTTCTTACAGGTGAGTGTGGTGTCAGATCCAGGACGTCGCGGACAGCACAACACTCTCAGCCCTTTCCCCAGCCCCTTCAGGAGCCCGTTCCGCAGCCCTCTTCGTTGCAGCCCTTTTAAAAATCTGGGTCACGCCACCGGTCACTGCGCCCTGGACCTGGACTGTGACGATGATGACATGAACCTTGGCTGTTTCATTCTGATGTTTGACCTCATCTTAAAACAGGTGACCAACTTCCTCGTGAAAAACTGTGAAAGCATGTTTTTTAATTGTGTTTATTGGGGCTAAGGGTCCGTCTCCGATGCTCTGTTGTGCCCTCTTGGTGCGCCATCATATTGTTTCTCTTCAGTTCTTAATATTTTTCACTGTTCTTGCAGGATAGCCATTTTCACATCAGACAGTATAGATTAAAGTCTTCTCGGTCATGCATATAGAAAAAAGTGACATATACACACTATACAACGATAATAATACTCACTGGTGGGATCTTGAGATTTGTGTGCCATGCTCTAATTTTTGTTCCTCTATTTTTATGGTCGTCTCCCTCCCACTGTCCCAGATGGAGCTCCAGGATGACGGTGTGATGCTGGGTCTAGACAGCAGCCTGGGGAAGGATATCGTGGGCATCATCAACAATGTCTTCCAGGCCCCGTGGGGGGGCTCACACACCTGCCAGAAGGATGAGAAGGCCCTAGAGTGCAGCCTGTGCCAATCCAGCATCCTGTGCTACCAGCTGGGCTGTGAGCTCCTGGAGAGGCTGACCCCCCGGGAAGAGATACGCCTGGTGGTGAGACACACAGCATGCATTTTTATGCATCAAATATGAATTAACCTTGTGCATTAGGCAGGCAGAGCTTTGAAATGAATGCATGTAACCCCCATGTCCCAAACCACAGTGCAAAAAACACCACAGTGTGTCAGGTTGAACTACCGTTGTTTTGGATTACACACAGCGTAAAGTATGTGCCTTTCGCGCATTCCTCCGCAGGAACCCACGGATAATTTGGAGGAAACCCTGCTCATGCCTCCACCCGATTTTTCCATCGGGGTGGAGACTGAAAACGAGGAAGGAGACAATCCAAGTGGCACCCACACTGACAACCCCAGCAGCCAGTCTCCTGATCATGCATGTGTGTATCAGTTCTGTACTCAATGTTTAAATAAATAAATACCTGCCAGATGACTATCAGTGATGAACAGAGCGGGACGAGCTATTTCCTCCTTTTTCAGTCTTTTTTCTGCAGTACAGAGTAAATTGAAACTTCAGTTGTTTGTAACTGTTCTCTTTCTTCCAGCAATGAAGACCAACTCTGAAAAAAAGTTCTCCTACCAGCAGCTCCCCGTGTCTTTGAAGCTTATATACACCATTCTGCAGGTGCTTGGTCCGAATAACTTCATATTAAAACCGAGACTAGAGGCATTGAAAAATGTTTCCTGTGATTCATATGAGTGTACATGTGGTACATTTCTCTTCTGTATTTTCAGGAAATGTCCAAGTTTGAGGAGCCTGATATTTTGTTCAACATGCTGAACTGCCTGAAGATCCTGTGTCTCCATGGAGAGTGTTTATACCTCGCCCGTAAGGATCACCCGCAGTTTCTGGCCTACATCCAGGAGAAGATGCTCATCCCTTGGTGTGTTCAATAAACACTCTTCATAAAAGATGCAGGGGAAACTGAACCTGTTCATGGACGCATTTGCTTGCAGCTTTTGATTATGCTTACTCCTGGACTGCCATTTGTGCTTATGTCTGTTCCTTTTTTCAGCCTGTGGTCGATGCTGAAATCAGAGTTTTGCCAGCTGGCTTCGTTGGCTGTGCCCCAGCTTCTCCATGCCCTCTCTTTGTCAAACGGGGCAGACATCTTTTGGAACCTCGTCAACACAAACTTCAACAGCAAAGACTGGAAAATACGATTTGAAGCTGGTGAGCGATAACGTGACAGTTTAAATTTCACGCTGGATGACTTCTTAGGATGGTCATACACAGTATGTGTCTTCGTATGCAGATATGCTCACCAACAATTTATTTTTTTGGCTTTATGGTTTATCTTTGTGGTTGTGATTGTAAACGAATAAGAGGAGGTTCTGCTTATATAATAGGCTTCCCAAACCACTGCCTGCCCACATCTTCCCTATGTGTTGCCATGGTTACCTTGGTACAGGCAGCAAAGGGGAATTGTGAGATTAATGAGGTTTTTTTTTTTCCACCTTTGGTGATTGACAAAGAGGAGCTATTTGGTCTATCCGTGCAGTCAAATAATGCATCACAATGTCAGCTTGCAATGCTGTTGATCTGTGTCGTGATCATGAGCACTTATAATGTTATTATACTCATTTAGTAGGGTAGAAATATTGGTATAAATCTCCAAATGCATATAAATGTATTCCTAAATGAAGTCAACTAGTGTGCCGACTCTCACTGCACAGTCCCACACTCGCCCACACCGACACCTAGCAGTCAACACCAGAGTGGCTGAGAGCTTATGGATAAAAGAGTACAGCATCTATTTTTAGCTTTTAATCTGAGTCATGACAAGTAAATCACTTTATTGAAAGCATCTTCTTTGCTTAAAAAAAAAAAATCCTAATTGTTTCACTATTATGCAAAGACAAGTATTTTGAACTAGCTAGTAGCTAAATCATACATTAACTCATCTTCTTCCATGACCTCATAGCTGATTCTGTTTATTAAATCACGGTAATTATATCAGGACATCTAGCAGCTCAGTTGCTCTGTCTTCATCTGCAGTAGTAACTCATCTTCTCTCTATTCTCACGAAATCCTCGCAGTCGAGAAGGTGGCAGTGCTGTGCCGTTTCCTGGACATTGGTGCAGTGACCAAAAACCACTTGCTGAAGTATGCTTTGGCTCACGCTTTCTGCTGCTTCCTGGCCTCTGTGGAGGACGTCAACCCAGCTGTGGCCACCAGGGCCAGACTGCTACTGGACACAATCAAGAGGCCATCCCTGCAGGTAATCCGCTCTCGTGTCTGATAAGTTTTAAGCAACAAAATTTCTGTTTAGGAAATTATTGGAATTATTTTTAAATTAATAGGGAGTTTTTGCACAATGGAGGACAAACACTAAGACAGGATATCTTAGTGTTTGTTTAATTTTAGTTCAGTATTTTATATATATATATATGTATATTCAAAACTGACACATTAACACATTAACTGGAGAAATACTCATATGTTCATATTTATCCTGCATGTCTGTTTGTGCGTGTTGTGCATTTTCAGGGCTTATGCCTGTGCCTGGATTTCCAATTTGACACTGTGGTGAGAGATCGCCCCATTATTCTCAGTAAACTCCTACTACTGCACTTTCTGAAGAAAGATATTCCCGCACTTAGCTGGGAGTTTTTTGTCAACCGTTTTGAAACATTATCTCTGGAGGCTCAGCTGCACCTGGACTGCAACAAAGAGTTTCCCTTCCCTACTAGTATGTATCTGCCATGTCCCCATTCAGATTTTTTTTTTTACACCTGGAAGAGAAGATGTATAACTTACCAGGGCTTCAAATAACTTTCGCAATCCTCGTTTTTTTTGACAGCCATTACAGCTGTACGCACCAATGTAGCCAACCTTAGTGATGCAGCAATGTGGAAGATACGGCGGGCCCGTTTCGCCAGGAATCGCCAAAAGAGTGTGCGTTCCCTACGTGACAGTGTGAAAGGAGGCCCGGAGGCCCAGTCTAAAAGAGCGTTTTCACTCCCCGAGTCACTGAGCAACCGACTACGTGAGTAGCAGAAATCAGCTGTCAGTTTTTATTCCTAACCTGTGCCAAAAAAGTCTGTTGTCAAAAAGAGTTTGCAAATAGCGTTTGAGACTTTTTAAAGTGCTTCCTCTGAGATCATATGACATAAAAGTCCATCAAAGTCTCTTAAAATCAACTCTGTGTTTGGTAAATGATCTGCCGTTTCGTTGCCAATTTCAAATTCCTTGTGGGCAAAAAAGAAGCCTTTACTATTTGCAAATACTGTCTGACCAAAGTCCTGCCCCATTTTCCTAATGTTTCTCCCTCACTTACATGTTCCCAACGTTCATTTCACTTAAATGTTTTATCTGTGGTTCTCCACAGAAGGCTGTCTGAGTTTCTGAGTTTCTGGGATGTGAAACTCGCGCTGGCTTCAAATACAATGGGTTTATCTGGCCGTTAATCTTGGATTCATACTTCCTTTGTGCGCACATGCGTCGGATGATTATGAAACTCAGACATGTTTCCTGTGCTATCTCCCCTGTACACTGTCTTAAATTATGCTCTTCATATGTGGTTTTTAGCTCTAAGGCTTACGAGGCAAGAGCTCTCTGCCCCGACACTGGGAGATATGATAGAGAAAGTCCTGCCAGGTAAATAACATTCCAAATCTTCATAGTCACATCATATTGGAGAAAAAGTACAGTGAGCTTATCACAAAAACAGACTATGTGAAAATATGAACTATACAGCACTGTGGAAAAGTCTTGACCCACCCCTCATTTCTTTATATTTTGTTTCCAATGAGATGGACTTTAGATAATTTTTAAAGTGCTCTTAAGCAGCAGTACTCCAGGCTTTCAAAGTTTTTCCTTGGACCTTGGCTGATTTTTCAGTCCAGTCTTTGTACCTGATCATTTTCAGAGGAATGCTTTTTTTGTTTGTTAAGCCCTTTAACACTGACCTATGAATCATTCAAGCATAAAAAAAAAATGCAACTAACTCAAGTTATGACCCAGTGTTGTATCTACACATAACAGACAAAGAACCCATTTTAAATTGTATCTTTGAGCACCAGCAGATGGAAAGTATTTGAAAGTCACATCCTTAAGAAAAAAACCAGCAAAGACCTGACACAGGACCTGAGAGATGCATCTGGACCTTCAGTCAATTCATCTACTGTTCACCGAACCAAATTAGACATGAACTGGACTGATAATCAGGGGCACCAGGTCTTATGGAGTGATGAATCCAAATCTTTTTGGCTCAAATCTTTGGCCATATGTATGTTGGTCAGGACAGTGAGTGTCTACAGCCATCTGTAAAGCATGATGGAGGCTCTGTCATGGTTTGGGCTGCAAGTGGTGTTGGGGATCTTGCCAAAATTGATGGAATTATGAATGGAGAAAAGTACAGTCAGATTTTGATCCACCTGGAAAGCATTCAGTTGGCATGTTTGATTTTTTTCAGCATGACAATGATCCCAAATACTCTGCCAGTGCAGTAAAAGCATACCTGGATAGAAAAACACACAATGGAACACTATCAGTGATGGATCGGCCGCCCCCGAGCTCAGACCTCAGCGTTAATGAAGCAGTGTGGCATCACCTTGACAGAGAACGGAACAAAAGTCAGCCAACATCCAAAGAAGAGCTTTGAGTGTCTTTCAAGAAGCCTGGAGAACGATTCCTGAAGACTACTTAAAGGAATTACAAGAAAGCTGCCTCAGAGAGTTCAGGCTGTGCTGAAGAATAAATGTGCTCATACCAAATATTGACTTTCAATCTTGTTAGAATTGTACAAACTGTTTTTGCTTTTTATACTGTATTTCCATGTATGTTTGCACATGTTGCAATAAATTACTACTTTCCCAGCAAAATATAAAGAAATGAAGGGTGTCTCAAGACTTTGCACAGTACTGTAGATACCAAAAATAATGTTTGTTCTCTAGTGACAGTCATTGTTTTTTCATCTGCCTTCTGGCCTAAAGCAATTCTGACACAGGAAAGAACAGTTAGACAGTCTGTTGTGTGTTTACCTCATTTACACATTCCATGAACACACTGCAGTGATGTATGCATACAGCATGATGATGGCTCCAGCTCTGTGGGCAGAGAAGTGGACAGGATGAGCTGACACCCCCCCCCCCCACCTCTGTGCTGTTATCCTCCCTGCTACTGCACCCCTGCCCTCTCCCCATCTTATGCCCCCCCCTGTCTGCAGCACGTTTTCTCCCGCACTTTAACCCTGACGCTTCAGCCCCTCTTGCAGGCCAGACCCCTTCTCCCGAGGACGACACCATCATCAGAGACCTGCTCCCCGAGAACGCTGGCGTCGATCACCAGACGGTTCACCAGCTGATCATGGTCCTCATGAAATTCATGGCTAAAGACCAAAGCAGCGCTGAGGCAGATATTGGCAGTGCCAAGGCTTTCAACACAGTGAAGCGTCATCTGTATGTGCTGCTGGGCTATGATCAACAGGAAGGCTGTTTCATGATCGCACCTCAGAAGATGCGCACCTCTACCTGCTTCAATGCCTTCATTGCTGGCATTGCACAAGTGACTGACATATAATCTGTTTTCACATTTTTCTGAATACATGCTTGTACTTGCATGTTTGGTGTATTGTGAGAGAGTTTACCTGTACATCATACCTGCTAGTGAATTTAACTGGTGTTTGCTCACAGGTACTGGACTACAACATTAGTTTGGGAAAGCAGCTGCTCCCCCTTGTGGTCCAGGTGTTGAAGTACTGCACATGTCCCCAGCTGAGGCACTATTTTCAGCAGCCTCCTCGTTGCTCCCTGTGGGCCCTGAAACCACACATTCGGCAGATGTGGCTCAAAGCACTGCTAGTTATCCTTTACAAGGTACTTTCTTTTTATTGCATGGGTAGTTGTACATGCAGTCTGGCAGATAATGTCAACTAACCTCTAAAATATTTCTTTTTTTTTTTGTGACATATTTTCTTCAATCTTATAAATGACTGCCATGCAAAGTGAACTTGCACATTTTCTATGCACTTTAGTACCCTTACAGAGATATGGATGGCAGTAAAGTGGTCCTCCATTTGATCCACATCACCATCAACACGCTGAATGCACAGTATCACAGCTGTCGCCCCCATGCTACAGCAGGACCACTCTACAGTGACAACTCCAACATAAGCCGCTATAGTGAGAAAGAAAAAGGTGAGAAAAGTAACAAATGTTGTTTACCTCAGCAGCAGGCTTCTGTAATGCTTAGACTATCTTACTGTAGTATATTTCATAGATCTTAAAGCTACAGAAGGATGGAGGCGACATCTTATTTAGTCAGGTTTAGGCTTTTTAGTGCTACATAAATGCAGTTCTCATGTACATTTTACATATTTTTCCTCAATATTAGAAGAGGACAGTGTATTTGATGAGTCAGATGTCCACGACACGCCGACTGGTGCTGCTAACAAGGAGTCACAGACCTTCTTTGCTCGCCTGAAGAGGATTGGTGGCAGCAAATCTGTGAAATACCAGCCGGTAGAGCTGAATGCCAAGAGAAGTAAGAGGCAGAGGCTTTCTGGTCAAGTGCTGTATATGTTAAACATATCGATTCAATCTTTTTCAGCTGTTTTATTTGTGTGATTTTTGTGGCTTGTTACTTTAACTGCAATAAATCTAATTTTTCTTCTGTGTATCAGGTGAAATTGAGCTGTCAGAGTACCGTGAAGCTAGCGCCCTTCAGGACAGCATCCTGCACTGTGTGAGGGAGGAGAGCACCAGGAAGAAGAGGCTGCAGGCCATCCACAAGCAGAAGTCTTTGGATATTTCCAACACGGACTCCATTCTCTTCAGTCTGGATGAACATCGGCGTAAGTCCTGCATTGATCGTTGTGACCTGCAGCCACCCCCCGTGGTCCTGCCCCCATCCTCCAATATGCCCCACAACAGGCATTATGGGAAAGGATCCTCTAATGGCTCTTCATTTCGGGTTGATCCTGTAGACCGACGGGGCTCTCGAGGCGGCCAGTCTGACATCTCTAAGCCTGTCATACCAGAAGTCCGCCTCAGCTGCATGGAGACCTTTGAGGACAAAGCAGATCAGGGCTCTTTGGAGGGATCAGCTCAGGGGAAGGAGGATCAAGACCTGATTGACCTCTCCTCTGACTGCACCTCAATTCCAGAAAAACACTCACTGCTGTCCATGTCTGACAGCGACTCCTTGGTCTTTGAACCCCTACCACCTCTGAGGATTGTGGAGAGTGATGAGGAGTTTGATCTAAACACCATCATAGGCTCCAAGTTTAGCGGGAGTCCAAAAGTCTCAGCTTCTCCTGCAAGCAGCAACACTTTGCGACTGTCCCCTGTTGTTCAGGTGAGTGTGGAGGACTGCTCCACTGACAAAAAGACCCTGGACCTTGTGGTGGGAGAGGGGTGCTCGCAGCAAACATTTGAAGAAAAGAAGCCTAACCGTGTGCCCTACAGCACCTCTCTGGATCTCCCTGACCGATCAGAGAATGCCTCCCACGAAAGTCCCATGACCCTAAAGCAGAAGAGAGACCTGCTAAGAAAGTCCCCACATGTCCCAGTCACCTCGCTAGATGACACGTCTGTGACCCCTGAAGAAATGAGGACCCTTTTGGGACCCAGCACAAGCCCATCTGGCAGGACTATCTTCCTCGACATCCCAGAAGACAAAGCAGAGCCGCCTTCCTCACCAGAGAAAAGCAAGAGTAACAGCAACGACGAAGAAGGGGACGGAGATGATGAAGAAGAGGACGACATGGGCGACGAAGCGGACAGCGACCCCAAACCCGACAACGCCGACGAGAATGACGAAGCTGAGTTTAAAATCCAGATTGTTCCCCGGCAACGTAAACAGAGGAAGATAGCTGTGAGCGCCATCCAGAGGGAGTACCTGGACATCTCGTTCAACACGTTCGACAAGCTGGGTGGTGAGCAGACCACAGAAACAGGTAAGGAGGAAGGATACATAAACACAAATAAGAAGCTTAGAAACCAAAGTGGTCCTTATTTACAGCAGTTATCTGGGTGCATTAGATTTACCAGCATCTTGGTGTTGATTTCAAACATTTTTTCAAAGAAAATCTTGTAAAGGTTTTTACAAGTGTGGTCAAAAGTGAATATTTTAACAGATCGATCCAGAATAAATTCCTCTAATCTCAGAGCACTATCACCCATTTACTACAAATATTTTCTACTTTAAGGCAGAGAAAGACTTTCCTGAGGTGTTGTCACAGTTTATTTTTATTCTGCTGACTCTCACATCAGCTGTTTCTTGGTGCTTGACGTAAGCCTGCTGAGATGCTGCCTTTAGTTAATATACCAACAGTTTAGCAAAACAGCTCGTGACCGTGCACACTGCTTACAACTCTTAACTGTATTTTACCTTAATTCTATTCATCTTTTTATTTCACTATTATTTATCTCTCTGGAAGTCTTTATTGCTGTTTTAAATGAGCCATTTTCTTGCATTTCTTTCTTTATGAAATGCTTATTTTTTATCATCAGAGTAAAAATGATCACACCATTACCATTATCAGTGACCGCGCTAAAACAACCCCGCTAACCACTCCAGCCTGGCATTGTCTTGCTCTTTGTTGGTTTTTTTTTTGTGTTTTGTGTACTTTTCCCTTTACACAAACACTTCAACAGAAGACAGAGGCAGAATTTTATTGTATTTTTATTGCCCGTATGGCACTGAATTGTGCCACTAGTGAGGTTATACATTTGTTTATTGTTTTGCTGATTATTATTAGATTACTACTGGTATATATTCTGATGCCAATGCCCCGCCCATCATTCATGCACATTGCCTCGCAGATCACAAAGTTATGTCTACTTTGGAAAAGCCACGAGAATCTGCCTCAGCACCAACTCTCGAAGCTGCTATACCTGAAACAAGTCATCGCTCTTCAGTATCAAGTACGAGCCAAGCACTTACTCCATAATCTTTTTACCAAATTCAGTCAAATATTTTTTTTTGTGTATTACTAGTTTGCTATCTAATATACTATAAACTATCATTTATATATTTCTCTCTTTACAGATTCACAGAATAAATATCATTGGGCATCTTATTCAAATCTCTAAGAACATTTAATGTTTTATGCCTTAATTTCTATCTCGTTTCACTCTAAACTGTTGCAATAATGGTTTAGTTCATCAGGACTGTCTCCTTCGGTTACACATGGCCTACACGCAACTGTTATTGGTACAGCTGAAATGAGTTAAACCCAGGTACTGTTTTCTTTGTGTGACCTCTAGCTCAGTACCGGCAGGTGAAACGAGGCTCTCTGGGAGCTTTAACCATGAGCCAGCTTATGAAGAGACAGCTGGAGCATCAGTCCAGCGCACCTCACAACATCTGCACCTGGGAGACGGGTCAGTAACAGAGTTTTTTTTTTCTGTTATGGCTTTTTGAGGAGACGCTGTGACATAGCGACACATGCAAGAACACCAGACCCTGATGACAATTAACTGAGATCAAAAGAAAAAGATAGTAATATAGCCTCTAAGATATGAGCATGAATGCTTTCGTATTTAGTTCTTCTATAAGTTTGAAAAACTTAGAAGGAAATTTAAATCAAATTCATTGAATTGAATTTACATCTTTTTTTACTGAACTCATTTTAGTAACTTATATTAGTTTAGCAATGATCTAAGAATGATATTTTTAAAGTGCCATAAAAATCCTCTTATGCAGGTGCCACATTTCCCACATTATTACATTGGCACCCTCAAGAGGCGGGGTACAGCCTGGTACAGCCTGGACAGGCCGCCAGTCTGCCGCAGGGCTGTAGTTGTGTTATTATTGCCCTAATTGTTATTTTATGACTGATATTTTTCCTTGGTAGGTCCTACGAAGACCAGTCTCCTCTCAGCACCAAGCACAGTCAGCATGTTTGTCCCTGCGCCCGAGGAGTTCATTGATGAGCAGCCGACCACGATGTCTGACCGGTGAATTAATCACTCCGTAGCTGCATCTATCATGTCACATTAAATACACTGTTACACAGGGTGCAATTTGGCAGGGAGACGGGGCCTACATATCCCTGCCTTTGTTAAACTTTACAAGGATAAAACATAGTGTAACAAAGGCATTACACCCAGCAGCTGCAACGGGCCAATAGAGAGGAACAGCCTCACTCCTGCGTGGAAAGATTGGCCTTAATCCGACCATCGTTCACCGCATCATTCACAGTTAGAGCTTGGACTCCATGAGGCTGTAAAACACATTACAGAGACGAGTCATTTTGTATTTATTGAGTCTCAAACTTTCTGCTGTTGATCTCAGTAAATGCCTCCTTCCCTGTCTGGATGTTTACAGATGTGGGTAAAAGAAGGACAATGTGCTGAAGATGACTCCACAGGAAAGCAGAAAAATTAATCTTTAAAGCAGACTGTTTTCTTGAGAAAACAGTGGATTATTTAATGATTTTTTCTTTAAACTGGCAGTATTTTGTGCTCTTGCATTTTGACATTATTTCATATTGAAGTTAAATAGTGCAGCTGGTCAAATAGCGATAAGTGGAAGGAGGATTTAATTCAGGTATATTAATCCATTTGTATTATTTGGCTGTGATTTTCTGAAGAGGAAAGCACAAGACTTGCAATATTGTGTATATTATTTTTTCATTTCGTTAAAAGCTCCGGCTGTGAGCGCTGTTCAAACAGTTTGTGAGGTGCAGCCAGTCAGGAGAAAGCGGGCTTAAAGGAAGGAGAGTTAAAATTGCTTGTGGATGAACTGAGGGGCTGTGATAGTAAATGAACTGTAAATAATGCAAATGTTTTCTAGTGGAGTCTGGAGCTTGAAATGAGCCTGATGGATCGGCTCTAATGCTAAATCTACCCCGGTGTATTTCTATGTGATGTTTCAGGTGTCGGGACTGTGCAGCTGTTCTGGAAGAATATGACGAGGAGACCCTCAGCCTTGCTGTGGTAGTTCTCTCCATGTTCATTCACCTGAGCCCAGATTTGGCTGCTCCTATGCTTCTCGACATCATGCAGTCTGTGGGCAGGTACAACAGCTCCAGTAACCGTCCCTGCAATCTCCATCCACACAGCACTTCACCATTAAATGAAGTTTCATAACTCACTCTTAGAGCTCATGCATAATTCATCCCCGAGTCCTAATCCGCTGCTTTGACTTCTCTCAGGTTGGCATCTAGTGGCAATTTTTCTGGACAAGCCGAGAGGTATGAGACATAAAAGCCGTAACACCAGTGTGTTCAGATGTTCGCTGCGCTTATAGATGAATTTAATAATATATGGGAAGTGTGACCGCCCTTCCAACACAGCCATTCTCCCTGTGATGTCTTGCAGTATGTTGATCCCCGGGAATGTAGCAGGTGTAGCCAAGCAGTTCCTACGCTGCGTGTTTCACCAGCTGGCCCCTAACGGCATCCTACCCCAGCTCTTCCAGAGTAACATAAAAGGTCTGTTTAAAAACCTCAAAATGTGCATTTCTATAGGGATTCACTTTGAACTTGTTATAGCAGGAATAATTTTGTAAGCTATAGGAGCTGCGATACAGTCTAACATCATAAGTTCCCATTGTACAAACTGTTACCCTCTTTTTTTTTAACAGATGGAAGTTTTCTGAGAACGCTTGCATCCTCGCTGATAGATTTCAATGAGCTGAGCTCTGTCGCTGCTCTCAATATGCTCCTCGAGGTGGGATTTTTCTTCCCTTTTGTGTGTTGAGCCGTTGAACCAGCAGGAGGAGCTCTTGTCAAAGCAAAAGATTTTGTGTCTCCGGCTGCATGTGCAGCATAGGGCCATCTTAAACAGCACATCACCAGGGCATTTCAAGAAACCCGCTTTGATCTGCACACCTTTACGAGTTTATTGCTTTTGCAGCTAAATAAAGCGTGCAGCTAAGAACCTATTGGTGCATGGGCTCAACCAAGCATTCATCTGTACTTCAGTGTCCTAAATCCCCTGCTCTCATCATGAGTATTGTGACTGATCAGGAGTGAAATAATGGAAATGTCTTCACTTATAGAATTTCATTATATAACCCTTTTATGGTTTATGGCTCCCTGCACTCCAGGGCTTGAACAACAAAAAGAGTCTTCCAGCAGGGGGCACAATGCTGCACTGCCTGGACAACATTGCCTCCTTCATGGAGGCTCTCCCCATGGACTCTCCTAGCAACCTGTGGACAACCATCTGCAACCAGTTCCAGACCTTCCTCACAAAACTGCCTTCTGTGCTTCCTCTGAAGGTAGATATCAACTCTTCCGTGCACTTAGTCATGGTCTGATATGCTTTAATGTGATTATGGTCTGAGGAAAAAGCATCTAGTGGTGCCCTTGTCGGGCTCAATAGGACAGAGTCTTAAAATTGTAATTGATTTCACTCTGACGCTTTTACCTTCGAGGTCAAATTAGTGTGTAATCGGTATATCTCTTGCATTGCACCATGCAATCATTTGCAACCTTAAAAAGCATGGGGGATAGGTCAACTTATTTTGTGATATGCGTCTCATTAGTGTCCCATGGATTCCAGTTTAAGGATTATCATTTGCCTGCTGAAAATCCCAACAATAAATGCAACTCGGGTAAGTTCAAAGCAGAACATCAGTTTCTCCACCTTCTGTCCTTTAATAACTAACCTTGCCTCCTCTTCCTCCCTCTTACAGAGTCTCCTGGAGCCCTTTTCCAAGCTGCTGAGCTTTGTCATCCAGTATGGCACATTCAGTCTCTCCTACCTTGTAGAGCTATGCGGACTTTGTTATAAAGCCTTCAATAAGGTACTTTTGCGTGTCTGCAGCATGTATGAAGTCTTGAAAGAGTTAAACCCTTCAAACTAATCTGCAGTTTTAATATTTGAGCTCCTGTTTGCTGGCCTCTCAGTCATCCTTGCTACACCTACTTCCCCAACTCTCCAGTCAGCCAGAAATATGGCCGTGTGAGTCACAGATGATTAAGTAGGCAATCAGCCAGTATTGATTAACATGATTAGTTGGTGTGCTAGGGCCGAGAATATATGGTGTGTTTCTCAGTGGCTACCTCAGACGGCGATGGAGCCAGAGCTGTCTGCACTGTTCAGCCAGATGGATCCTCAGTCCTCCACCACTGTCAGCGCTGCATGGTTTATACCTCTTGTGGTATTGATTTTTTTTTTTTATAGCCGCTTTAATTCTTGACCTTATAATATCCACATTTCGAAATTCAGAGTTGCTCTGAATGATTGCTTGTGGAGCTTGCCCTGTGCAGTTTTTTATGGCAAGGTGAGGCGTCTGCGAAG
The DNA here is from genome assembly GCA_034780415.1 of Cichlasoma orientale. NCBI lineage: Eukaryota > Metazoa > Chordata > Actinopteri > Cichliformes > Cichlidae > Cichlasoma > Cichlasoma orientale. Next base: position 1,403,477 of record JAVDPK010001032.1, on the reverse strand, counting down.
AGCTATTTTTCCAGCCGGTTCGGTTAGTTTTGGAGGTCAGGTGTTAAGGAGACACAGTTGGGCTCTCTGGACCTACTAAAGCTGGTCACACCATGCACCATTTGTCTCCGCTGCATTGCACTATATGTGGCTGAGCTGTCTAGCAGCCTTTTAATTTGCTATTTGCCAAACTTACATGCTCCATTAAGTTTTAATCACAAGAGTGCTGCATACAGGTACGTGCATTAACAAGCCCCACAGTGAGAAATGTCAGAAGCAGCTCTGCATTCTGCATGAGCACAAGATCATGTGGCTGCTCCTAACATAAGCAAACATGACTGCAAAGAGGAAGCGAGAGACAAACTGGAAGTCAGAAGATGACAGTGTGGTTTGTAAACAGGCAGCTGGGCTTTGTGTGGAAGGGATGAACAAAGAGAGCAGCCTGTCCTCAGGGAAGGGAGAAGGCAGCCTGACAGCCTCATCTGAGCTGCCTGGGACTCTGGGAGGAGAGATCTGGACTGGCCTAAATCTACTCCTCAGCTTTCACTATTCTCTGTCTCCCCAGCTTCCCTCCCTCCCCTCTCGCTGCCTGTCCTTCCCCCTCTATTCAAGCTACAGAGTTTATGCTCTCCGCACAGCATGAGTAAGGGAGAGTGATAATAGAAAAAGGCAGTCTTGCTGCATCAGTACATTTACTCCACTCTCTATCTTCTCGCATCCAGGAGAGAGATAAGTTCTACATGTCCCGCATTGTGGTGTTAGAGCTCCTGCAGGCTCTCAAGTTCAAGTCTCCACTGCCTGACACAAACTTGTTACTCCTGGTTCAGGTAAAAAAAAATAAAAATCTCTCTCATCCATCTTGGTTTACAAGGACCAGTAAATCACAGTGTTTCAACCTGACTGCAATTCTAAAACTCACTGTGGATTTTGCCAGTTTGTATGTGCAGATATCGGCACACGGCTAGCGGAATCCACCATCATCCAAAAGCACATGATCTCAACGCTGCCGGGGGTGAGACTTAAATCGCTGTGTGCTACAATCTTATTAAAATCTGCCTCACAAAACAGCAGGAAGTATAGATAGGCTCCACTGTGATTCCTTCTAAAGGGTAAACTGCTGTTTCTTTCTACAGTGCACGACGGCAGCAATGGAATGCATGCGACAATATATAAGCGAGCTCTTGGACTTCATTGCCGATATGCACACACTAACCAAACTTAAAGTAAGTCTTGTTCTTTGTGTGAGGGCCACAGGTTGCATTTGCCTCATATGTAGAAGTTTTTCATTCTTATCTTTTCTTTGCTCCCAATCTGCTCTTCAGAGCCATATGAAGGCTTGTTGTCAGCCACTGCACGAGGACACTTTCGGGGGCAACCTGAAAGTGGGCTTGGCACAAGTCGCAGCCATGGAGATCAGCAAAGGCAATCACCGCGATAACAAAGCTGTGGTGCGTTATCTTCCCTGGCTTTATCATCCGCCATCCACCATGCAACAAGGGTAAGAATGACAAGACTAAGAGGAGGACTGAGTTCATTATAAAAATTAATGGTGAAATATTTGGATAGACTGTATTGCGAGTTGATTTGTTAAACTCATTTGAATGCCTTTCTTTCTCTGCAGGCCAAAAGAATTCATTGAATGCGTGTCCCATATTCGTCAGCTGTCCTGGCTTCTTTTGGGCTCCCTGACACACTGCGCCCTGCACCAGGGCTCCACCTCCTGCATGCCCATCCCTCTCGACGCTGGCTCCCACATTGCAGATCATCTTATCGTCATCCTGATTGGCTTCCCAGAACAGTCGAAGGTCTGGCACACGCAAATCTCTTCAAATGATCATACTTATGTTTTTTTGCTGATGTGATCTGTAGCACCCACAATGGCCTTTTCAGTTTTGGTCTTGGTCTTTGTCCTTAGACGTCGGTGCTGCACATGTGCTCCCTGTTCCACGCCTTCATGTTCGCCCAGTTGTGGACCATCTACTGCGAGCAGGCAGCCGCTGCTCCGTCCCTGCAGAACCAGAACCATACAGAGTTTTCCTCCAGTGCCATCCTCACCGGCCTCGAGTTCTGGAGTCGGGTTACACCCAGCATCCTGCAGCTTATGGCCCACAATAAAGTCGTAAGTGCTGTGCCATATGCTTTGCAAACATTTACCTGAGATAGGCAGGACTGTGGCTGTGGAAGAATGGAGGGGGGCTTGTTCATAAACAGAATGTGATTTTTTTTCCTTTTAATATTATGAGTAAACGTTTAATTTTTCACACAAAAATAAGTATATTTCATATTTTTCTCTCAGATGGTAGAGATGGTGTGTCTTCATGTCATTAGTTTGATGGAAGCTCTGCAAGAATGCAACTCAACCATCTTTGTCAAGGTCTGCTCTAACTCCAGCATCGTTCCATATAGACAGTACTGTATATTGCCTCCATAATATGTAGCATAATACTTATTCATCCATCTCCATTTTTTCTTTAGTTAATTCCTATGTGGTTACCCATGATTCAGTCAAATCTTAAGGTAAGGCTTTTTAAAAGGCTGTCTCATTATGAAGATCAATGATAATTACAATTAACTACTGATGATTTCGAACTGACACATTGTCATTATGTCTTCTTTCCACTGTAAGCATCTGTCTGCAGGCCTGCAGTTGCGTCTTCAGGCCATCCAGAACAGGGTGAACCACCAGTGTCTGCAGGGCCAGACGTCTGGAGCCCCTCCATTCGCCCTGCGCAAATGGCTGCAGTGCACCCAATTCAAGATGGCTCAGGTGGAAATCCAGTCATCTGAGGCTGCCTCACAGTTTTACCCTATGTGACCTGCTCTGTGGTCAGCTCTGCCTCACCTGGGTCCTTAGGCCTGCATGCATCTACTCTGGCTGAATGTGATTTAAAAAAAAAAAAAAAAGGACTCTTACATAAACTGGATGCTGTGTGTGGGATTTGTTTGAAATGAATCATTTTCAGAACCTTTAGTATATGTACAGTAAATCTATACTATTTTAAAATACTAGCACTGGAACTGGACTGTGTAGAAGAACTGTGTCAGGTGCCCAATGTGTTGCATTCAACAGATTTGAAGAGTCAGATGACTGTAGAGGACTTTACACAGACCCGTGTTAGTAACAGCACGGGTCCGAAAACAAATGCTTGTTTAATCTTAGATATGTTCACTCTGTGACATTCATATCCTATCACTTTTTAAGTTGCTTGGTTGCAAGCTGAATAATAAAAGTACAAGTTTTTCTAAACATTGAGACGCTTTGACATTTCAAATGAATTGCCGACCCTTTAAAAATTCAAATATGACATTTTCTGCCCTTTGATGTCTTGACTGATGGGGAAAATGCCCAGCTTACTATAATGTGGATGGTAGAGTGATAAGATCAGCTCTGCTGGCTTCTCCTCTGAGTGAGAAAACCTCAGGTGTCTACGGGAAAACGACATGACATGCATTACCCAGCTCCCGGCTGAGATCCTTGTCAGACTGTCAGTCATGCTGCCTTTTGCCATCACAGCTCAGATCGATCAGAGGCCAATCCGAGTTGCGGCAGCAGCTTTGTAACTCGATAACATGGAGCCAGACATTGGAGGTAAACAAGACTATTTCGGTTTTACCCCCCTCACCCTACCCCCAAAGTGGAAAGCCACCCCCCCTCCTACTCCAGCCTTCCCTTCATTGGCAGCAGCGAAACAGATAGGCCCATGCATATACCAAGCAAACACAATTACCTTTGGCTTAATGTGGTTTGTTGTGATTAGGGATTATTGTGAGGTCTAACTGTATTACCACGAAGCTCTTGTCTGAGAATAACAGATGACATGACAGCAGGCCCCGAAAACTGAACAGCACATTAATCTTTGTTTTGATCTTCTCTGCTGCAAGGATTTCATTATCAAGCTTTAGCATGAATTAGATCTGATGATATAAATGTATTCCGTAAGGAGAAATTAGCTTATTGGACAAAAATAAGTCACATTTGATCTGCACATAAATTCTTTAAAATATTACTTTTTAAGTCGCAGCTGGTATTGAAAGACCCATGTTGAGAGGTGTCTGCTAAATGAGTCACTAGTATAATGATATCACACAATGTGACTAATGAACACACACTTACGCACACACACACACACTCCCTGGTGACCTCAAGCTAGCTGAATCAGGCTGCAGTGCCCCTTTTCATCAACCTCTAGTCATGGCTCATCAAAGAGCCGCTCTCCTGCTGTGCCTCTATGTGTGACAGTGCGTATTGCAGGGATGCTGGCTACAGGTGTGTACGTGCATGTGTCCCTGCATGTGCATAGCTGTGTGTGTGTGTTTAATCAAGTCCCCCTTGCTCTGGGGTTGCATCTGTCAGCCAATGCCACCGTTGTGATCGTTTGAACTTGCAGCCCTTTCTGAAAGAACCTTTCTCATTAGCAGCAGCTTATGTAATCAGTGTCCCACAGGTATCCAGCACTTTCCCCACCCCTGCCTACTCGCCTGCCTGCTGCCTCCTGCAGGACCATATGGGAGTGCTGACCTGATGAGTAGGCAGCTGGAGGTGCTGAGGGTAATTAACACTGACCAAAGGCCTGGCGGGCAGAGAGTGTGTGTGAGTGGGTCCTCAAAGATTGTGAAGGTCAGCTTTAAAAAGGACTGTGCAAGCTCTCTCGCACAACCATGCACCAGCACAATGCATCGCCAGGTGTGTGCACTGGTGACATTTCATGATTAAAGAGCAGAGGTGTAGAAGCACCAGATAAAACTCAGTAGTGCGCTCCTAAAAAACAATGCTTAAGAAACAGATAAGAAACCCGCACTTAAAACAATTTTTAAGAGTGCGGGCTTTAAAAAAATAAAATCAGTGTACCAGCACCTTTTTGCTGTAAGGAAAGCCTCTGAAAACTTGTTGAGACAGTGACAATCCCTGGTACCCCGCCTAGTGCTGTCACTTTGGTTTTATTACAGTGAAATCCACAGCGCCCTGGCTGGACAATGCATGAATGTTTAAATTGCTCTGAGTGTCCATTTGCATTACCGTCAAGTGGCACATCCAAAGCAGGGAAGGCAGAGAACTCGATGGTCCCTCATTCACATTATAATTCATTGACATTCCTCTTGAGTGCTCTTGTGCAGCACAGGTTTAACCCCCCTTGTTTGTTTCACATCATCATCTAACGTGCAAATGAAAACAGAAATAGGAACATGTCTGTACGACCTGGTGTAAGAATGTAGCCTCTATAAGACGTGTTTCCATTACCCTCTTTTATCTTCCTTTAAAAACCTCCTTTTGTTATATCGACTCGTGCGCTCGCTTTAGCTGCAGAAATCTTTTTTCACACGTGACTTTTGGTGACACCGTTATTGATCGAGGCCAGAGCTTGCACAATATGTGACGTAAAGTTTTCTAGTTTGTGCCATTAAGCCCCGCGGAGAGGAGTACGCTCGGTAATCGCAGTTCATTAAAGATGCACTGTGTGAGACAGACTGAGAACATGTCCTCCACTGTGGGGGGCCCAGGAGACACGGCCAGCACGGCTCTGCCCAAGACGTGAACGGCACAGCACAGCATAGAGCAGACAAGATGGGCACAGGCTAAATATAACAGTTTCACTTTTATCACCTTCACCACATACGGGCCAGCTCGTCTGCCTACATATAACAGTGGTTTTATAACTGCACACGCATTTCTTTAAACACAATATACTGTAGGTTAGTTGTTATATACAGTTTTATTCACAACTGAAAAACTCAGCAATGAACCAACTTATGCACATTTCTTTATCTGTTTGGTATAATGCATAAATTGTGTATGCTCTATTGATTGCCATATATACATTAATGGCTTGCTCCATCAACATGACAACACTGACATAATTCTAAATGGGAGCACATTGTTTAAACTTTACTATGTATAAACATATGTTCTGTTACACTGTACATGAATTAACAGTCCAGAAGGCAGATATTTAAATATCAATATTTACATTCATGCATCCATCATTTCTCTCATATAGGTACATGGTGGGGTTTACTTTTAGCTAATATCTGTGCATGTTTAAATGCAAGCATGTGTTTTTTACCCCCTATTTTCCACAGTTTAGCCAATATCTATACTTAACTGACAGCCACAGAGTACAGCCCACTCTCATTGAGTACACTCATCTGCATGCACACTCACAGACAAACAGACAGACTCACACTCATACGCACGCGCACGTGCATGCACGCACAGACACACTCAGATTTAATGTATTAAAAAAAAAAAAAAAAAAAAGCAGAGCAGCATTGAGTGATGCTCCAGTTCAGCTCAGTTGTGTTTTTCCAGCGGGGATGAGGAGGATGTGTGTGACAGCACTGAGTCACACACATCCTTGATGAGGCCATCCTCTGTGCAACCTGATCTCTGGCTATTGGCTAAGTCTCCTGTCTCTCACCAGTCACAAGGTCAGCTCTGGGCTCATGTCCCCTGTTTCTATAGTGATGGGCTAAGCCCTTCTTGACAGATAGAAAAATGAAGATTGTCACATCCAGACAAAACATGGATGAAGGCATCCGGCTGACCCCAGGACAGTGGACAACAAGGTTTAACCGGATGACGGGGATAGCAGGTTTAACTTGTAGAGGTGCTTGCACTGAGTGAATAAATCGAAAGTCGGGACCGGCATATGATGCAGCACAGAAATACTGTTTGGTAAACACACATTCACATTGGACATCATAGAGGCCCCTGACTTTTTAGCTGAAGTCTCAGGGAAACAGAGAAAAGGATATCAAACACCCAGAGAGACAAAACAACTGATACCAAAACTCTTTGCAGAGCAAGCGTGTTTTCTGCATCAGTGTCTCGACAGCCGGCTTAAAGCATGGGTGCGTCACAAATGAATTATATGATTTATAAATTATTCACTTAGAAAACAGAGCTGTCAAGAAATAAGATGAATTCATCAAGATGTTCAAGATTTGTAAAGATGTGAGTAACTTACAAGACAGTTTTTTTCCTTTTAAGTAGAAAAATAAATTCAAAGATAAACAAGTAAATAAATAGAGCAAATAAATACATGAGTGACTGAAATATATATTACATTGAGCCTTCTGCAGCTTTTTTTTTGGCATGGCAAAATAACCAGAATGTCCCATGTTGATGTTTCTGCTCCTCTTTTGTTTATATGGATTTCTTTAAATTGCATAGTCAGAGGAATCCACATCTCAGAGCAACATCATGCTTCTCATAAAGCATCTGTCTTAAAAATGGAGAAAAAAAAAGATGGACAGTGTGAGGGTTGGAATATAAAAAAAATTGTTGCATTCTCTGTAAAAACTGCATGCATGTTATTTGTCGTGTGTGATGGGCTGTCTTGTCTGGCTGCCCGTGGGACTGCAGGGCTGCTGTATTGTCTGTTGCTCCATTGCAGATGTCAACAGTGCGTGAGGTCTGGATCTGCGGCAGACTGGCAGACAGTCCCTCTCCAGCCAGCAGCCAACCAGCCTGTCAGCAACACTTGCTGTTACTAAGAGCATAATGTTCAGCCTGCTGTGCCACTTTCGACACCGTGGGGGGTTGTGGATCTTTCTCGCCATCCTTTCTGTCTTGATTTTTTTTTTCCCTTCTATCTTTTTTAGCTTTTCTTGAGCTGAACGGTGTCTTCAGTCCAGGCAACATGCCAGGCAAAGAGGGAAGTTTTACCAGTTTGCAAAACCTGGGGTAAAACCCACTTGCATTCAAGGTGAGAGGGAACTGTTGTAGTCAGGAGAAGGTGAGAGATAATGGTGATGTCACTTCCTATGCGTACCAGGACGGTCTATACCACAGTGTTGTTTGTACCCATGGCCTTCTTGTTACGGATGCTCATGGCATACTCCCCACGACTTGTCCCGTTCTCTTCTTTGCGGAGTGGTTTCCTGTGAATAAACATTTTTACAAAGTGAGGACGAATTCCTTGATAAAAAAAAACAAAACACATTTAACACTACATTTATCCACAGCTAAAGGCCATGTCAATAAACAGAGTTTCTGGGCTGTTGACCTACAGACTGATTTGATTTCTCAAGCTGCTCTGGGTGGATATGCTGCTCTCAGCAATCCCTTCTAATAAGCTCAGTGTTTAAAGGTCAATTTTGCAAGGAGACAGAAGGAAAAGATACATTGCAGCACATGGGATAAGGCAATTACCTACTCTGACTGGGAGATGCAATCTTCCCTTCTAAGTAATGAGTATGTGTAGCTGTCAAAACAACTTGGGAATTACATCGATACATAACCTCCTGGGAAATTCCTTCTCAAAACTGGTTGCGCTGTAATACTCGATCCTTTCTGCAACTAAAGCAGCAACACATGATCCCCTTGCTGCTACTGGCCTGTGAAGAGCAGTATCATTCAATGTAGCTCTTTTCATGCACTCCTTGATGCCTTTGTGGTTATTATATTTGTCCAGTGTACTGTGGCTTCTGCACCGACCCCCTCAGCTGCTTTCCCCAGCTTGGGCTTATGTAACTTAGAGACAGATCTGAATACAGTGAGTACAGTCATTGTCCCACTCAACACTGTACAGCGCCTTCACTAGCATTGAGGACCCTTGAGCTACATCTAAGCTCAATATCTCCTCTCCTCTCCTCTCCTCTCCTGGCCTCTGAAAGCCCAGGCTGGCCGGCACAACTTTAACAAACAGTCAGTCCAGTCCAGCACAAATCTTTTTCCTTTCTCGGGCATCGTGCCGGGAAGGAATTGTGCAGACAGGGAGTCCTTACAGGGTGAAATGAGCTCATACATGACATAATGCAATCCAATACAAAAGCTCTGCAAGAAGAAAGCACTCTGTGCGACTTGTGATTACAAGCTTCTTGTTGAGAATTGAAGAGGCTACTTTTAAAAGGACTATGGAACATTTTAAAAACATGAAAGTCAAATTCATAAATAATGAAATGCACCACTTCTTGAGAGCGATGGTGTTGTGTATTGGAAATCGCTTAGCTGTAGTTTTAATGGCGTCATCATTTCCATGGGCTTAAAACGCTACCAGTAATGAATCCAAACCTGTGACAAGATCTCATTAAAAAATTAACATTATGAGCTTCACAAGTGAAGCATTACTTGGAGGACGAATACACCTGATAGCGTTTCTTTGCCGCCGTGCACAGAATTTTGCTGAATCATTATCACACGAAGTCTTTCAGTATGGCTATTTTCCTAGAATACCAGTAATATTTATTACATGAGTGTTTCTTGATGAGGTGTCAGTATGATAAATGATCAGCCGGGGCTTTTTTTGTGGCACTAAATATTTATAATTCTTGTGCTGTCGCCCCAGTTTGTCAGCTGTCTCTTTGGGTTGCTCCCACGCACTTTTGCCAATCAGATTTTTTGCCACACCTGTTAAACTGCCGTCTCGCCGCTGTCAGATTTTAAAAACGTTCCCGTCTGGCTGTTTTTCAGCTGTCACTTCAGCGCTGAGCTTAACCTCGACCCATCCACCTCCTGCCCTCACCAGTGTTCCCCTAAAATGATGCTCGGCTTGACTCCGTCTAGTTTTTACACTCGCAATAACTTTGATATGCCACCAAAGTCGCCCTCAGGATCTTTAAAGTTTTTAAAGGGTTTCCACTCAAGGAAACAGAAACTACAGTAGGGTGTAAATAAGAAACCCCTTGAATATTCCTCCCCTATAATATTTTGGCTATTCTAGCAGAATGGCTTTAGGCAAGGCAACTTCAGTCAATCTGTAAGCCCACCACTTTGGTCCAGGCTGAAACATTCCCACTGATTGCCATGAAACTTTGTAAAGCTATTCACTGATCCCAAAGGATGAAGGCTACTTTGCTTAATCCCTGTTTTATACTGTGTATCTTCCACTAGTTTGGAATTTGTGAGTTTATGCCAAAATGCCTCAACAAGTATTGGATAGAGAAATTAGGCCCGTTCATGTCAATCTCAGCAATCCCTTAACTTTTAAAACAGCGCCATCATCAAATCAGTAGCTAACACACTGACTTCAATTGATCAATTGGAGTACCTGCATGTTAATATCTTTGGGGGTGGGGGTGGTGGTGGTGTGGGGGTGGGGGGGGGGTAGGAGCTCTCCAAAAAACTTTTAAACAAAACATAACACTATGACTAAGACTTCCTGTGGGACTCCTGTGTCACCTGGGAGGGGTCATGTGGCTAAGCACAACAGGGACACATGCTGGCCATGTAGAGCAGATGCTGCTTGCTGTGTCCCTGTGAGACCAGGGGAAAGCCTGAGAAAAGAAACTGTCCAGCCCCGGGGTGGAAACACACTCTGCTGTGGAGGGTGGTGGTCCCCACTGCTGCAGCGAGGGGATTTGGGATATACCAAAGTTTTCGCTCAGGGATTTAACATCATGCAGTGTAGCTGAAGTTCACCAGCTGAAGTTAATGATTCTAACTTTGAAGATTTTTCACAATTCGGTATCAATCTATTAATCATTACTGTCCCCAAGGGGAGAATGTACAAAAACAGCAACGATTACTCACACAAAACAATATGCCAGACACAATTATAACAGTCCCAGGGGAGGATAGAGGAGGAATCTCCCAAACTCCAGCCAGCCTAGACTCTATAACACCATAAGCCTGAAACATTTCTGTCCAGTTAGGAAAAATTATGATAAACAAAACAAAATAAAATGTATTCCCTTTAGTTCTCTCAGCAGCGACTAGACGGATGCAACTACATGAACAAAGGGTGATGTGGAGGTTTCCATAAGGCACCATAAAGCAAAAAAGATAAACCAGATTTAACTGAAGGTGCGATAAACCTGCGTCCACATTCATCCACGGACATTACCAAAGACTGATGACTTTATAACATTTTATAACACACTGTTTATTATAAATCGATGGCCGTGGCTCCGGCGGTGGAGTGGGCTGTACACTAATTTCAAGGTTTCCACAAAACATTGATCCCAAATTTATGGTGAACAGCTTTCATGGCAGCTCTGCTACCGTTTATTTGTGTGTGTGTATGTGTGCGTGCGTGTGTGTGTGAATGGGTGAAAAACATTGTAAAGTGCCCAAAAAAAAGGCGCTATGTAAGCACAATCCATTTGCAATACAAACTCTGGCAGTTATTCTGTGAGCCAACCTATAAAAAGCAAAAAAGCTTACCTTACCTTATTTGAATTTACTCACTATCCCCTTCAAGGTAATCTCCTTATGCACAGCTGGGCAGGTTCGGGTACTATTCTAGAGCTCTTCCTGGAAGTCCTGTTCTTACAAGTTTAATATGTATTTCTTTTTTCAACTTAGGCCTCAAACTTGTGCAAAGACCCAAGATTAACCTCTGTGCTAAAGTGACCCATGCTTCATGTTAAATATTAACAGTAGTAATGAGAGCTGAGTCTTCAGCAGTGTCCTAGCCCAAAGGAGGGTCATAAGGTAAAAAGCATGCTCATGTTTTAAGATTTCACTATGAATTCATCCCATCAGGGTCAGACTCTCGAGGCGGAGACTGCACCGTCATGTCCTGAGACGTTATGGGGAGAATTTGAGCCTGCAACTGAGCACCCTGTACTCACAGCGTATTGAAAAGGCAGGAGCTTTTAGCCACATCAACACAATGTTCGCTCACCACCTGCCGTACTTCGTCCTTTGCCCCAAAATGCAATTGAAGTTGAAAGGCTCCACACAGTGGAGGAGATCCAGAACGCATTGCAGATGCATATGTGCAAGTGGTCAGAACAGGAGGCATCTAAAATTAGCGCGAGTGCTGGAAGTAGTCCAGAGCAGACGACTCTAAAGGGGGACTGCAGCTAAATTTAAATCAGTTTCGTTTTTTTTGCTTTTTATGGGCGGAGTCGTAGATCTTTTTGATTGTACTTCATTATATTTGCCCTGTCTCCATACAGCCAGTTAAATTTAAGTATTTTTTTTCCTGCTGAAGTTGCAACTGAATAGTGTTAAAAACTGATGAAAAAGCAATAAACAGAAGTCTGGCATGTCTCGATGGTACACATAAGATTTAGCAAAGTAAGAGAACCAGCCATGAACTCTGTGCTGAACCTGTTTGCTGTGTTCTGGTTGATGCACTGCTTCTGCTTTAACAATTTTGTCTAGGTTCTGTTATCTTGCAAACTGCTGCTGCTTGACGCCGGTGAGCTACAGATTGATGGAAGCTGCTTCGGCCCTGTTTATTTTCCTCGGGATGTAATCTCCGCACTGACTGACCATGTCACTTTGGGCCACCACACAGGGCAGAGCACTGGGGCCTCAAGCCGACCTCTGCCCAGGCCTTCAATAATAGATGCCATGCTGTTGACACATGGCAGGTGGCAACACAACACTTCACAGGTTAGATGAATATTTCATATCAAAGCTGTGCAAGCACAGCGCACATTCCTGTTTGAAGTTTGGGGAATGCATCATGGTGAAATTAGGACATGTGTCGGGCTGTTTACAATTACTCCAGCCATCTGGAAATTAGAGTAACATGGTACGGTTCAAAGCAAATGTATTACAAAACAGACTGTAAAAATCTGTCACCAGTTTTGATGGTGCCGGTTTAGCAGTTTCAGAAATAAAACAAAGGCGTTTAATGATGTATGAGCAAATATTGTAGCATTTTTCCTTTTGGTTTGAGCATTTTGGATATTCTGTGTTACCCTTGAAAAGGACCAGCTGGGATGCATTATCCGTCTTTGAACAAGCCTCCCTGAGCGGTAAGCGATTGGGAAAAGCATCTAGCTTCATTAGTCAGTTGGTCTGAGTTTTATTTGTTTTGGCGCCTTGGATGGCTGACAGCCTGGACTGCAGTATCATGTCTTTTGCTTTGGATGGTACAGCAACACTGAAAAGCAGCGTGTGTCTGAATCCTCTTCTCTGTGCTTGCACACCAGCCTCTCTGGTGCTGTGGACTCTGAATAGGATTGTATGGAAGTGTTTTTTTTTTTCTTTTCTTTTCAGTCCCCCTTGCTTCTGACAGATGACTGGCAAGCAAAGATTACAAAAAATAACAAAAGGCCAGGAGGGCCTGGGACCTGCAGTGCTAGCTCTTCTACTGTCTGTAGTGCTCAGGCCTTGGCCCTCGGCCAGCTGATTTTCATTGGGAAAACCCGGAGCACTGAGAAGCTGGAAGGACTATATATAACTGGCTGTGTTTTTCTCACTGACAAACCGTTTTTCACACTGTTATTGACTGAGATGCTGAATTACTGCTTTTGCTCGCTTTGGTAGACAACACTTTATCTGTCCTTTTGGCTGTGTTGTTTCCTCTCCTTTCCCCTCTGGAACGATGGATGATTAGAGAATCCAAGACAAATGCTGAAGGAGTCACATCTTTCCCTGGACTGCTCGCCTGCTGACTGGTGACTAATGAATGTCTAATGAGGCTAGTCTGGACCTGTGTATATATTCCCTTCTCATTCTGAGTGGAGGGCAGCTTGGCGTGGCACAAAGTCTGCAGTCTAGAGCCCACAGAGCTTCAGGACACGACCTGCTTGCATGTATAAAAGATGTGGCCTGCGACTGAATGACTGCGCAAATTAATTCATAAATAATGACCTGGGTTTGGGGCTAGAGCCCATATTGCAACAACACTTTCCTACCACTGCTGCATTAAAAAAGGTGCCCCTTGGCTACACAGGGGGCTGGAGAATTGCCATAATGAATTCTCGAGCCAACCGCCCATTACTTCCGCTGCCTGACTTTGCCTATTTGTTGTTTAAAGAAAGGCGAAATAGAGTTCTGCTGAAGAAAGCCATATCTGGCATGCAGGCTTAGCATAGTTCCAAAAATATAAGAAGGTAGGATACTAGATCTTTTTAAATATGTATACATAAAACATAGAAGTAGCTCCTTGATTTAGTGCCTAATTCTACACACGTGGCTGTTCTCACATGGTTATAGTCATAAAGTTATAGACTGTGAAAATATGCCAAGATGATGCATGAATGTATGTAAAGATGTCACGTGTTCGGGTGGGTGCACACAAGTATCCTCTGCAAACTTGGCACGATTCAGATGCGAGTGCGCGTTTTTTTTTTTAAATATCTGTGAACATTAAGTGGATGTCGGCGCGCACGTGTGACACCGTGCTGCCTGAATGGCACCAAGAGAATTGGGTCTGGTTGTGCCGCAGGCTTAAACCTCTCACAGACTTTTTTTTCCTAATAAACCAAATGGGGAAAATGCTGCAACAGCAGTGCGGTGGGATTCCTTTGCTTGGCTCTTGCTTTCACATTTATGAATCCAGCTGCCATTCTAGGAAGCTTTAGACTTTTATGTAAATTAAAATCAATAGAGCATTGTTATGCCATCACGCACTTCAGCAAATTAATTCAGCGTATAGTATATGTCTGTGTGACTCATGTGCAGTGAACATTTACAACCCACCTAACCTCTGACCTCATTATGACCCAGATGAGCGATGACAGTGTGATAGCATAACTCTAACACAAAGGCAGGAGCCCTAGTAGACTCCCCCACGTGTCTATTTACCCGCCTGTGGCCATCTGTGACTGAGTTCTATTTTGATTAGTCTTTGCTTTAAAAATATTTTGGAGATATGCCAGATTCCATTTGAAATGTTAAAATAACAGAATTAAATAAGTTAGGGTGGCATCTTACCTCTTGATAGCCTTGTAGCAGATGATGATGGCTGAGAGGAGGAAGATAACTGAGGCACAGCCCACCGTCGCAAGAACTATAATGTCCATCTCCCTCCACCACGGCCTCCACAAGGGCACCATGGGCTCTGCCACTTAGAGACAGAGAGAAGAGGGCAGCAGGAGGAGAGAGGTGTAGATACAGAAAAAGAAGACAATAAATAGAATGAATTAAACCACATCAATAAAAAAAAAAAGTAAATGTATTAGGAAAAATGCATGCATTATGATTACACTGAAGGCACAATGGTGACTTCTGTCTTGTATTTTGATCCTTAGTAAGTGTCTTAACTCTTAAACAACACAACAATGAAACAGAATGGATATGATTTCTCTCCCCTGCTCTCTGAGCTGGGATGCAGTTCTGTCCGCACCCGTTCTTTAGGTCTTAGGTGCAACGTTCAAAGATATCCAACCCGACACCATGAATCATTTAAGGTCCTGTCAGCCTTCCCTACACCAGCACTCTTGTCCACACCAATTACTGTTGCAGGAACCTCCTGCTCTTTCCACATTAGATTTCTGGAGTAAGATCACTCACCAGGAATGTTGTATAACATTGTGTGCATCAGCAACTTCGTATCTGTTTTGCAGAATTTCTCTCGTCTTGTTTTGCAGAATCTTTTTGCACTCCCGCCGTCATTAAATCAGGTTTGTCATGTGCATATGTACCTATCATTCTAGGAGAAAACACCCTGTTCTGTACATAACGCCTACTGCACGAAGAGGTATTTTGTTATGAATGAGAGGAAGGGCTTACACCATAGCAACAAATGCTCCTGAGTAATGCTGTAGACTATTTTCCAACACAGCACATTTCTACAGTGCAAATAACAAGGTATGGCTCTCTCTGGTACAGCACACCACATCATAAGTCACTATGAATTTAAAAGCCCCTCTCAGCCAAACTCCAATTTTAATCCTTCGTTTTGTCAACGGCTGTAGGATTTAATTCAGGCAGTGGTAAGGATCTACTTTATTGTGATAGAGCACACGCCTTTCAAGGGACCTCAGATACCATTTTTAGCACACAGACACTTATTTAACTGTGCCAATTTTCCTCAGTTTTATTAGACTTTTATCTGATAGATGCGGTCCCAGTCATTGTCCCAGTTTTCATGTTAGCTATGCATATTCATTGATTTTTAAAGGCGATAGTTTAAAGCATATTTTCAGCTTAAAGTGCTCTTCAAATTGGGCTGCTGAAGGAATATTGAGATAATTATGCGTGAAAATGTGAAGAAAAAGAAAAACTCCCTTTAAATTAAATATTAATGGTGCCTCCACCCTCTGCAAACATTTCTGTGTAAAGTTAAAAAGGAATGAAAACAGATCAGCTTATCTTTTTATTTAAGATGACATATTGCTGTTTTTTTGGAGGGATCAGATCTTGTGGCGGCAGCATTCAAAGGCCCACCTTCACTTACAGTCAGATGGTCCTGACAGAATTCATGCAGTGACCTTGACGACAATCACAGAAGAGTCTATAACTCTCGATTTGTAGGAAACTCACATGGTGAGTCGGGGGGGAAAGGGAGGTCCATTTGGATTGACCAGCCAGGAAAAAAACACATTGAAACTGATTGATTAAAACGCTTCCCCTGCTCAATGATTAAGTATTCCTCCCTCCTCGTAACACGAAGGGCTCAGGGTGAGTGATTCTAAAGAATCACAGTAATAGCTCAGAATGGCTGCATCATCAGCAACACCTGTCCCATATTTCAGCACTGTTCATTAAGGTGCCTGAAATGAAATACAAATCATATCAACTTTCAGCAAGCAGGCCCGTTAAATATGTTTGCCTTTCAGTCAATAGATTTAGCACCTCAGAGTGAGATGAAAGAGGAAGGGTAAGGGGAAAGCTGCCACAACAGGCACTGGATCAACACAGATATGCGAGCTTGTTGTACACGAGCACTAACACACACGCACACTCATTGCCGTCAGCTCAACTTCAAAACGAAGCTGGAACTACTGGGCTGGCTCATTAGCCCCTTATCTCTAACAAATTAAAGCTAATTTAATTAACTCATCTGTATTTTAATCAGGGGTTCTCCGGGGGGAAACCCTACCACTGAACCGCTGAGCTTGGCAGCCCAGCAGGCATGGATTTCACAGACAGCCTGGTACTCCCCAGGGTCAGACCCAGTATATATTAGTCCTGCGTTCAGCTGTCAACATCCTGCTGGTTCTAACACACGCGCAGATGCACGAGTGCAAAATTACACCCATGCACAAGCACTCACGCATTCATCTCAAGAGGTTGATGGTGCATTTTTCCTGTGTACATAAATGGAAACACTTCACGTCAAAACAGTTTCTTCAGACTAGCCACTTGCTTGACACCTGCGTCTGGCTAGGAATAAGATCCAACTGTGGGCCGAGAGCAGACAGGGTGAGACAGACTTGGAGGGAGACAGCTGTGAAAGCTTGGAGGGTGAGCTGGAAGACTTACCTGTGGTGCCCAGTAGCCGTGGGGGAGGTGGTGGAGGTGGTGGTGGTGGAAGGGGGGGGTATCTTCTACAGTGGCATGCCAGCTGGCACTGTTCACTAACTTTCTCCGCCACAGTCAGTGAGCATGACCTCTGGAGCTCTCCCTTATGGTGAGAGAAAAAAAGAGACAGGGAGAGAAAGAGAGAGAGAGAGATTGAAAGGACTGAGGCTGTGTCCCTTAGTGCATTACTCAGAAGTACCATCAGCACAACACTGTACAGCACAAATGGAGATGCCTGAATACTCAGCAGCCTCTTAGTTTGTAGCACTGTGGATATCCTCTCAGCATTCTTTTCATATCACAGCTTCAGTGTTGTTGTCATTGGGGATGCTGTGTATGTAGTACATGTAAAATAGTATCACGTCGATGGCTGCAGCCCGCTCCCTGTAAGAAACCACCCACCAACAGAGTGGGCAGCAGGCTGCCCCGAGGAGTGCGCGTGGGTGGACTTGGAAACTCAAGCAGATCACATTACACATGAACCCTGGCAACACTGCGTGCGCGTGAACAACTGCTCACCACTATCTGTAGGCAGCAGCATGGGGCAGAGGTTAGAATACTCATCACTAACATATGCCTGCTGCAGGGATCCTGGTGGGATAACTGAATGTTATCATATAAACACAGTTGACTACTCCATGTTCCCACAACACAAGAGCCGAGTACCTCTGCGTGTACCTGTGCATAGCTGCTCTCATGTCCTACAGCAAACTCACTACACATCCCTGCTTCTCAGCATTTCCTCAACACAGGTGTGTTCTGGAGTGGTGATCCCACTATCTAAGTGTAAACACATAAGCAAGGTATAATACGACAGTGCATCCTAATGAGCACATAAGTTACTTGGAAATGATTATTAGCTCCACAGCTCTTATCCATAGTCCATCAGTAAATGAAACTCAAGTTACATTAGTGTAAGCTCTTCTCATGCGTAAATTGTCAAGTGGCGCGCCTGAACGTGATCCTTACCTGGCACGAGAGTAACAACAGTGAGAGAAGGCAATGACCGAAGAAAAAAGGCCAAAAACTTAAAGTAAATGGCATTAGATCTTGGACCAGCATTCCTCTTGCGCTGTTCTCGAAGATACTAGGCAGCGTTTCCAACAAATGAATGCAGTATACATAGGCTTGAACTGTTTGGGAAATAACCATCCACCCTATCCAGTTCAGTGGCGATATCTGTGACAGGCGTCTCCAGAAATAGTTTATGCCACAATCATTTTCCTCTTGAAATCCCGTTGTCGATAGCATAGGACAGGCGAGCCGGTGGAATGAGTGGCAAATCTCGATAATTCACATCTCGAAAGTAGTTTTTTTCTTTCTGGCACTCAGATAGCGACCTGAATCACGCCGCTACTCCGCGCAATGTGAGGGCGGTAGATGCCCGTACCTTACATCCCTCCTCGGCTGCAAGCATGAGTGCAAATGGACCACTCAAGCCATCGAAGTTGAAGGAAAAAACGAACAGAGAGAGATCCTCAGGAATATCGTGTGATAGGATTCCTCGCAATAGCATCACACATCCCCTCAACTTATCTAAGCTGAACACTGTATGGGCGAGTCCGGAGGGCAGAGCCGAGGGTTAAAGTGATGCATCCTCCTCTGTGCCAAAATACAGCGGGCTGTTTTATACGGGAGCATCACCACCGCGCACTTGATGCGGCGCTCACATCAGCTCATCCTGACAACGTGTGCTCAAACAAATTCACCCTCCGCTTCTTACAAAGGGGGCCCCCCCCCCCAAAAAAAAAAAGCACAGAGGGAAGGGCATATGGATAATGAAGGCGTCGGTAATGTCAGCTGGGCTTTGTTTGTTTTGCCTTGTTTGCTTGTTTATGTCTGTGTTTATTTATTTATTTTTTTCAAATAATGGTCCATGCAGAAAGTATAGCCCACAATGCGTGGAGGCGAGTCTGTAAAGATGACGCGTACTAGAGCAAATTAAAGTCAAGTGGAAAGAGAGTGCAAGACGCCTACCGACTGAAAACACTGCCATGCCCGTGTTTGACGTGCCGTGTGCCTGCGAGAACACTCTTTGGTCCAATGTCCCAAAGTAGGCTGAGATAAACAATACTGATGTAACCTGGCATTTTACTGCTAATGCTCAAAAACACGGGCAATTATACCAGTTTTATAAGCAGAATTGCCTTTTTTTTCAAACCTTAGTTTCTTGTTATTATCACAACACCTTT
This sequence comes from Cichlasoma orientale, assembly GCA_034780415.1. NCBI lineage: Eukaryota > Metazoa > Chordata > Actinopteri > Cichliformes > Cichlidae > Cichlasoma > Cichlasoma orientale. Next base: position 1,384,214 of record JAVDPK010001032.1, on the reverse strand, counting down.
GCCCCACACTGATATAGTTTATAAGAGGTGATGCTGCAGGGCAGAGTGCAAAGAATCATGCAGTGGGCAGTTTTTAAGAGCTGAGTTGCATAATATTGTTGGTGGTCTTCACTGGGCACAGTTATGAAATTACCTCAGAACCCTCAGTCAGTACTAGAAAGCCAACGTGACATTCACTTGTTACTCCAACAGCTGATTGACAGCATAGGAATAAAATCCAAGTGTTCATCTTGGTGTCACTGGGGAGACAGAGCTGATAAATTTTTTAAACTCTATTAAATGATTTATTGATCAGCTAGTTCTCATGTGCTTATGGGTTACTTACTTGATCAGAGTTTCAGAGCTGAAAGATGATGTAATGATTGTGACCTGTTCAAACCTCTCCCTCCTCAGGATCTGCTGCTTTCCAACTGGGGAATTTCTCGCATTTTAAAGACCAGACGATCAACTCATTAGGTGATAAAGAGATCAATAGTATTTGAATATTTTCCACACATCTCCCCGCAATCTAAAGAGATTTTTGCAACTGAGCACCAGCATCACCTCTGGTGAGCTCACTGCTTTCCTGTTCCGAAAATGTGAACATGGTTGGACCTGACATGTTGATTTTACAGGACAGTTTCTTTGCTCATGCAGTGCACAAACCTGCCTCCCAGCCTGTTCATAGCTAATTCATGTTTCATAAATCTACAATCTACTGTGGCACCCATGTGACTTGTCTTTTGTTTGAGAGAACTGCCTGCAGTTTAACTAACAGAAGTGACAGCCAATTGTGTCAAAGCCTGCTTATTCCAAATAACATCTAAGCTGAGCATTCAGACAACTTTGGATTAAGATCAGTGGATTCAGCATCTAGCCTTAAAGCCTTTTGTTGCAGCTGAGCATTTATCACATGTCGTGCCTATGAAAAAGCCCTTCATAGGCAATAAAGAAGTGAGCTCATATAAAGAGCCATGAATGACTTTTAGAGTGGAAAATCCATAGCTGCTGTTAAGCTGCGTTTGCACATACAGTGCGGAGATTTTTCAGAGCGTTTGAAGGATACAACGAGCCTGTATTTGGCATATGGTCTGCCCAGCAGTTTAGTTCATCCAATCTCTCCTACAGTCTGTCCCAATATTGATTATCTGACAAGAGGAACGCACTACATCCTTCTGTTTCCTTCCTGCTACCTCACCTCATTCCTACAACCAGCAATTTGCCACAACATACATCACAGGCCTTTAAAACTCAGATAAGAAAACCTCTTTATGTAATTACTGTGGTCTTTCAGCATTATCATCCTGCCAAGATACTTAATCTGCCTCTCTGTATAAAGCAAACGGCACCCCAACATACTGTTTTTATCAGAACAAACATTTCTTATGAGGCCTCTGTTATTAAAGGAAAATGAACATTTAGCTCAAATTACCTTGAATGCTTTGATTTTTATTATTCGCAGATTTCCTTTATTAGTGTGTAGGTATAGTGCTGGATGTGTACTGTATGGATGCTGGGCTGGACCATAGTGAAGGTAGATTGCCATCTAGTGGAAAAGCCTGGCAACACATGACTTTAAGGCGCTTTATATACAGAGGACATATTGTTTATTAAAAGATTATTAATGGAGCTGGTGGATAAATTAAGGATAGGCTTGTTATTTAAGTTTGCCTATACAGCAATAAACAAACAAACAAACAAACAAAAAAGCTCAGCCACTCGAAGGCTGTTTAAGATAAAGCCATTATATTCTGAGGGATATCAGGTGTATTGTATGTCTTATGCTGAAGCGATTTATTAGCACTTATTATATAGTGCTTTTCAATTTGCTCACTCCTTATTTTGCACCTGTGCATGGCTTTCCCTAATTTTTTTACTATACCAAACTAAATGCATCTGATTTGTAGATGCACACATGCACACGAATGCCCTCATTTACTGGCGCTTCTACATTCAGCTGTGATTCTTATTCCCTATTAAAGAAAAGTATAGTCTCTATGGATCTGCAAACCCTGCTGTGTTATATAGGTACAATTTTATTTCAGCTTTCTTCTATTTTTATTTTCTTGTATCTGTCTCTGTTATTTCCTTTGTGCTGCTGTTACACTTATTTTCTCCCCTGCAGATCAAAACAGTGTTATCTTATTGTGGTTATTTTTGGGCAAGCGTAAGAGGTAAGAGAAATAGTGTACTTACCATAAGTCCCACTAATGGATGTATGATGGACAGCTTCTACCAAGGAGGTAGGAAAATTATGGATGTATTAGAGCTCTACTGGGCTTCTTCTTATTGGGTTTCTGCAAAAATCGCAAAGAGGATGATGGTTCTGTGGTTTGTTAGGACAGAGGCGCATAATGCCTCTTGGCTGCAGCCTTTTCTGGGTGCAGTTTGCATGCACAGCAAATACATACAAATTAGGTGTATATCTCTGGTGCACTTGCAGCAGTTAAAATGACCTCCTCGTTTCTGGTTTTCTGTGATGGACAGCAAGCACACTGATGTGAGCCCTTTATACAATTGAATAAGTAAACAAAAATGTGTTTACTTATCCAATTGTTTGTTTTTCAGAAGTTCTGTAAATCAGCCCCCCCCCCCCAAAAAAAAAATAAAAAATTCAGCCACCACCCAGTATGCCACTATGCTTCCTCTTTCTCTTTCTCATTCTTCCTCACTTCAAAAGCACAGGAGTGGGGTGACGGGCCAGGGGAGGGGGAGCCGCATTGTTAATTGGCCTTTTCAGCTGAACAGAGAGGTGAAGGGAAGAAGAAGAGATGAGGACAATAGAGTCCCACTGCCTCTTCAGAACAAGAGGGATGCACCGTTAAAAAGATAGACCAGCCAATGCACATATAGACCTGCAGGGCTCTCCTCACACAACCCCAAACGAAGTGAATGAGGCAATCAATCATGTGGCCTCGCAGTTAGCGCCGAATAAACGGTCTGTAGCCTTGATATAGACTGCGAATAGTTTTAAAAATTTCTCTCCTGGCATAGGACTGCGTCAGGATTTGAGGCATGAGGTGCTACCAGACAAACAGTTTCCTCACATCTCATTCCACTGCTGCCGCGGTTCGGTGGAACGATAGGTACTCTTTTTCCACTTCAATAAGGGGATGAAGCTCAATTAGCATTTCACAAGTCCCATTTTCCTCCTCTATTGCGACCTTCCCCGCCGAGCCCATGCTTTCTCTGGGGATTGTCCTGTTTTGGGCCCTTGTTGCCGTTGGCAGGGTGACAGTATTCGAGTGTGCAAACTTGTGCTATTGTCCACGGGCCAGAGGGAGCCATGGAGACCCCATAATATGACACAGGAAAATGTTTGCTGATGGCAATTCTATGGGCTTTGTCCGACTCTTTCTCCTTCATGACGACTCGATTTAAGTCTCTAAATGTTTGACTACAAATGCAGGAGTGCTATCCAGCTCCTTTCCCTTTGTCCCGCGAGGTTTGAATGAGTAATTCAGCCTTTGTGTCGCTCGATTGAGGGGGCAAACAGAAAGACAAGATTCTTGAGCCTTCAAGACCCTTTCCATGGTTATGCACTCTTCAGATGCCCACCCCCCCCCGCCCCGCGTCACCTCACCAAATCCTACAGCTGACATCACTCTTGGGGAGGGAATGACCAGGATATGTGTTTTAAAAACTCAACTTTAAGCGCTCTGATATGAGGTTATAATGCACCCGTGCTTGGCAAGAATTTGCGCTCGTTTTCAAATGCACATTTAACATTTTCGGAGCAGAAATCATCCTGTAGGAGAAATATCGCATCCCGTCAGCGGCAACCCCCCCCCCCGCCGGATCTCCATGACAACAATTTGCGATGGTGAAGAATTTGATACCAGGGCGCTTGGAGGCTGATTGGGGTGCATTGTAAGAGGCCTGGGGTCGCTGATTGGTTCAAGGGAAGCACCATAACTACAAGGAGTTTATATTCATTCAACTTGTTGAAGTGCTCCTACTGCAGCCTGGGAGAAGTCTGTGGTTGGACTGAGAAAATCTGGATTGATCCAGCAGTGGTGAGTAAAAGATTATTAATCTCTGACCAAAAAAAAAAAAAAAAAAAGAAAGAAAAAAAGAAGGGAATTACGATATTAAGCATCCCACTCATTTGAGACTTGACTGCATAATGCCTGGTGCGCAAACACATAATTTTGTTTCTGATTTCTCTTTAGATCCTGACGGTGGATTGCACATTTTAATATGGACTGAATACACGCGTGATAAAACATGGCAAATGCAGATAGTGAGGTCAAAACTTTACTCAATTTTGTAAATTTGGCATCCAGCGACATCAAGGCGGCCCTGGATAAGTCCGCTCCGTGCAGACGCTCTGTTGATCACCGGAAATATCTGCAGAAACAACTGAAGCGCTTCTCTCAAAAGTACTCCAGAGTCCCAAGATGCCACACGCACAGGTCTGCGGAGTATAGGTGTGCCAAACCGGTGGGGACTGTTCTCCAGAGTGGGGCAGAAAAGGCCAGCTCTGGTGCGCGGGATGTGGATAATGTCGGGAGCTCTGTGGAGCAGGTGCCTATGAGGAAACGCCAACTACCGGCCTCATTTTGGGAGGAACCTAAGTTGACCCAAACTGAGAGGGAGCACTCATATTTAGGAATGAAAAGGAGTCCTGCAAGCACATCGCAGGGAACTGAGAATGAAAAGAGGAAAAAAAGTTACGATGATGATAATGATGACGCAAAGGCCGCAATATCTGCGTGCAGTCGGCGCAGCTCCGCGGATAAAGAGACGCTGAAACTGGACCTGACCTCTCACCACTGTGTGAGTGTGTGCGGCTGCTGCCCTTTCCAGTACCACGGACACCAGATCCTTCACAGTCACATTTTTTTCCCCCATCAGCCCCTGGGATTGTGGAGCAAAGCAGCAGGGACTGAGACAGAGAGATCCGAGCATCCTTATGGACAGAAAATTCACACACACGTTGTTGTCAAACCCATACCGACCAAGCCCACCGCCCAGTCACCAATCTTCAGCGTGTTTGGGTTCATTTAATGAACCCAACAGTGAACCCATCACACAAAAATATGTAAATAGGACTAATGACTTTCAGCATTTTAAAATGAGATACTTCCTTGAGCACTTATTGGGATGCTTCATCTATTTTTGTCTTTTTAAACCTAAAGGACTAAATTGCACTGAATAATTTCATCATCTTCACTTTCATGCCAGTCTTATGCCTGAAAATTGACAGTAAGGTAAAAGGTTTCTACTTTTAGGTGTCTACAGAGAATGATTGTTCTTTTTTTAAGTGCAAAAAGTCAGACAAATGAATCAAAACATCCTGTTTTAGTTTCCTCTTTCAACTATGAGAATCGCCTCTCTTTGTCAAAGTAATGTTTGATAGGCACATTTGAAACAATGACTTTTATTTTTAAATAAATGATTCAACTTCCCTCAAGAACTCCGTTGGGCACAAGATCATTTTTACCTTTTTATAAAGCTTTCTGCAAAGGAAAAAAAAAAAGCATTCTGAAGGACAGATTAAAAAGCCTTATTGTCACACCACATATATTATAAATAGATATTTATACACAGAGAATTTCTTTGAGAGGAACATTTACAGATTCAAGATATCAGACACAACTAAAAAAAGAACTACTAGAAGATAAATATAGTCTTATCTCTGAGGACTATATTGCTTGAGGTTCATTTTAAAATCAGTCAGCCTGGCTCAGGTATCTGATCAGTCTGTTTGGCAGAGGTAAGCTTGTGATAGATCTCAGTCTGTATCTCCCCATCTGGGTCCGAATCCTTAATCTACAGAGGTGCAGCAGTGGACGTGGTGACACTAAAGACAAGACAAAAAGAAAAGATAAAGAGGCTCGTCGCTTGCTTCTAGACGCACGTGTGAGGACATGAAAGAGACATGTTTCTATCTGATACTTACACAACTTCCTCTCGACAATGCGCCATTCTTCACGACTGTGCAGTAGTTCAGTGAGCTTGCTACACAGCTGAACGTGGCCAACATACTCCAGCAGCAAGTCTATAATTGGCCCTGTCCATTTACTCATAACTGGTGTTGAGATCCACTCGCAGAACTAAGGAAGAAAATCATAAAAATTTACATTGCTGAAAAAGAACATATATATATTTTTGTTGTGTTCAAATGTATGACAATTTTTTTTTTTTTTTTTTTGCTCTTTTTGTATACCTGTGTTATCGCTTCTGGAGGCTCATTGCAGTTTAGAGGAAGCATGCTGCCATTCTGCAAAGCATATCCATTACTGCCAGCAGTTATAATACTGGATCCTCCTGCAGCTGGGTGAGGGGCACTGCCATAAGTACATGCAAAACAGGAGAGTGCATCGCAGCCATTGTCCAAAAGGCACTTGAGTAGAGGCAGATTATTCAGACAAAGTGCAACAAGAGCTGGGAATGTGGTAGTACAAGTTGGGATGCTTGCATTTACATCGGCTCCTCTTTCCAGCAGTAACGACACAGTGCTGATGCAACCCTGACGTACAGCCATCAGCAGAGGACTGACTGGATCCAGGCTTAGACTAGCACCAGCATTAAGCAGCACCTCAGCTGTTTTGGTGCTGCCGCTGGCAATAGCAAAGTAGAGGGCTGTAGCACGTCGATCAGCATACTTGATGGAGTGACTGTGGGGCAGTGTGGCGTTTACATCTGCACCTGTTTTCAGTAGCACAGCTGCTACAGTGTGTCTGTTGTGCTCTGCTGCCAGGTGGAGGGGGCTGATCCAACTGTGCCGGAGCCTGGCTCGACTCGTCACTGAGACGAGCAGGGATACAATCCTGAACACAAAGCAAGGATGTTAACGTAAAGTGAACCCAACAAATAGAGAGAAGTTATAGCGTATAGTGCCATTTACAACATCCACTCTATTGCACAGTGTAGCAATAAATTTAGGCTACAAATACAAAGTTTACATTACAAACAAGTGGTTTATTTAAATTATAATATTACCCAGTTAACAAATTGTAGTATTTGAACTTACTTGTCATGCCCGTGCTGGGCAGCGATATGCAAAGGCAGCAGTCCTGAGCTTGTTGGTTTGTTGGCATCTGCATTTTTAGTCAACAGTAGGGCCACAATTTCCTTGTGGCCATTTTTACTCGCTTCATGGAGCGCCGTAACACCATCACATGTCTGCATGTTGACATCTGCACCTAAAAAAAAATCAATCTTTCTTTTATAACATTTTAATGGGGATCATAAATATGAACATTTTTCTTTTTTTTTTTTTGGCAGAACAGTACCTTTCTCAATAAGGTAACACATTGCCCTCATCTGTCCTTGTTGAGCTGCTACAACAAGTGGTGCGATGGTGTAGGTATTAGATGGATTGATTGCAGCTCCGGCTCTGAATAGTATCTCACAGATCTCTGTGTTGTTTCTGGATACAGCCTCATGGAGGGCAGTCCAGCCCTGGGCACATCTCTGGTTCACAGTGGCCCCATAAGAGAGAAGGAGGTTCACCATGTCCACATTCTCAAGCTCACATGCTGCAGAGACACAAAAGATGGAGTCAGCCTGGCTCCATATATGCTGTTCTAAGAAATTCTTAGTCCACAGCTGTACCTTTATACAAAGGTGTTTCTTTGCTTTTGCTGCTAATGTCAGGGTCAGCGCCTGCTTCCAAAAGACACTGCACGCAGGCCAAGTGCTCACAAGACACAGCAAGCAGCAAGGCCGTCTGCTCCTGCAATGTTCGTTTGTCTACTGAACCTGGATGGGCTACAACAGAAAATACACATGTAAAAAAGAGCAGCTGGGTAACTCACTTGGCATTCTGAAAGAGCTCACAAATGACATTTCTGGGGCCATTTTTTTTGAGACTTTCAATCACATACCCCTTAACAGGGTCTTCAAGCACTCAGGTTGTCCAAGGCAGGCAGCATCATGCAAAGGTATCCACCCATCTTTGTTCTCCTTTAGCACCCAGTGAGAAGACGCCGTCAGATTTTTGACAGTCTCCACATCTCCACTTTTGATGGCAGAGACCACAGGATCAACATCCCTTGAAAGGAGAATTAAAAAAAAAAAAAAATCACATTAACTAGCCTGAATACAATCGAGTGTAATTTCAGACAGACGTGGAACCCTATAGGAGATGTAGTATTGACTCTTAAATCTGCACATTTGGTGATTATCTGCATTTCTTTGACTTTAATCGTCTCAATTAAGAAAAACTGATTTTGTTCTTCAGTAATCCAGAACGTGCGACTTTATTCTTTACTGTTTACGCAAAAGACTTCACACAAGGGCCACCAGCGCGCGCGCACACACACACACACACACACACACACACACACACACACACACACACACACACACACACACACACAC